>VXBR01004472.1:191870-227501 GCA_013400215.1 Cisticola juncidis
GGTTAGGGGGGTGGTTGTGGGGGGGGGGGGGGGGGGGGGGGGGGGGGGGGGAGGGTGGAACCCAAAACCACTTTGCTACCAGTAACAGAATGTGCACCCACAATCAGCATGCACATTCCTATAATTCAATAATTTTAGTATTGAAGTCAGTCCCATTTCAGAAAAACAACTCAGTCATATTTTTCCTTCCTTATTTCAGGATCCTGAAAATAACAGTTAGCATCTTCCTGAGTTTAGAATCCTTTTTTATAGATATGTAGCATCTCTTTTCTCAGTGTATGCATTCTAACGGCCTCACAATAACAAAAAAAAAAACCCACAAGCTTACATATTTCTTTTTTAACATGTGTCCTTCTCCTTGTAGGAAAGAAAAAAAGAAGAGAAAAAGAGAGATAACTAAAAATAATTTCCTTGCTTATACAATTCCTCCTCCTTCACCATTTAAAGAAATTTAAGATGATCATTATTATAAAGGAAGCATGAGAGCTAAACTGAATTTTCAGAGCAAAAGGGTGACAGCACCATCAAGTGGTTCTGTAGGACACTATTTATTGCTCGTTTAATGCATGGTAAAACAATACATATCATTGTTCAGCTATGTACAAAATGTTCTTTTTAAAACTAGTTTTAATTGTGACAGATTAGATCCTGTAGAATTATAATTTATTTGGAAATCTATAATAAGGATAAGCATATTTAATTTTTAATATGGTTAATTCTGTAGAATTACTTGCATTTGATTACAATACTAATAAAGGAAGAGCACAATGTTACTATTAATGGAACAGAACTTTTCTCACTGCGGAAAAAGTCTTGTGCATTCTAACCACACTAGTGGGGGTCTCAAAGGGCTGGAGGGCCCTGATCTCCAGGACCTCCTCTGTGACCAGGGAAAATGTTGGCAGAGAGCAGTCTCACATCAGTTAGACCTCAATTACTCTGGCTGCTAAAAACGTGAAATGAGCACCAATCCGAATCCCACCCAGAGGGACGTCAGCTCTGATAAAAGGGAAGTCATCTGTGTGTCTACAGGAATGAGATTAAATTACATAAATTGTAAAAATATACAACCCTGCTATGGAGATTAAAATGTGCAGATTGCCATTTTAGTATGAGATCTGTCTGTACACCCACTATGTCTGTACTTCCTTGTTTCTCTCTTCTGGGGGCAGCACTGGAAAAGTATGAACTTTAGAATGAACTCTACATAGAACAAGAGTAGTACATTTAAAAACATGTCTTAAATATATTAAACATTTCTAATACCATGATATTTGTTTCCATAATAATGAAAAGTATATATTTCCACAAGGCCTCTTACGTTCTAAAAATCTAAATTTAAAAAATAGGAAAAAAAGCAGTCATTCTCTCTTTTTATGCCTATGCTGCTTTTTGGTCTATGTACCCTATTACAGAGCATTAAAACTGACATGACTGAAAAAGGAATTGGAAATTATGAGCAATTTCAAATATCACAGCTCGCTGCACTGAAGAATGAGGATTTTTTCCTGAGTGAAAACTGAAACACTAAACATTGGAAGTCATGTCTGGCTTTTAAACACTATCACACTATGCATTTTAAGGAAATTTATTTATTTGAATCCCTCACTAATTCAAATGAGCATGTTTCCAAATAAAAATACTGTGAAAGAAAACCTTGCCATGTAAAGATGTCATCCAGTCAGATGACAGGCATTTCTAGCCATATTCTAACATCTACAGAAGAATGCTCAGCACATTCTCACTTTACATTTACTCTACTTACTGTATAATTGAAAAAAAAAATTAAAAGGCATTTTTAAAAGAAAGAGAGAATCATCATTTGTATACTTCAGTTTATTTGTATAATTGAGTGACTTAAACTGAAATCTGTGCTTGCTACTCCCTGGGAAACCATATATATACATATAAAGATATATATATATACACACACACACATACATATATATGTACATTCCATTATTTAACATTTAAAAACATGAGGATTCAAAAGATCTAGATATCTCACGGTCTTTAGATCGAACAGTCCAAAGCCTCTATGATATATTTTTAGGCATGATGCAGAAACTGAGACGAGTTTCAGAGTTAAGAAAGGAACAAGTTACAGCAATTAGATCATGTGATTTCTCAATTACAGTTTTGAACATAATGATGACTCCGTTAAAATAAAATTTTATGGTGCAGTAACTCAATTCTTGAAAGTAAAACAAAAAGAGTATATTGTTAAGAGATCTGCTTGAGGTAAGATGGCTGTTTGATCACTTCTTTTTAAATGGCACACAGTAAATCATATTTTTGCACATGCAATAGTGTTCTTAACAAATAAAACATCCAATTTAAATGCATCAAATCAGAAGTATTTTTTTAAAATAATGACATCAGCTTCTTTCTAAGGTCATTAAGGTTCTTTCCCCTCCCCCGTGAAGACAGATATGATGTAATATGAAAATGTGAAAAACTAAAGATAGTTCTCTGCAAATAATGTTCATGAATTGATAGAGTGATTATGTATGCATCTGGATTAATAGAACATGCAACATCAGCTTCCAAAAGGACAAACATGACAAAACCCAGGAAATTGGTAAGTTCAGTGATACTTCTAGTGGCAAAACAGTTAATTAGTGCACTCATTTGTGCAAAATTCTGTTTGATCTAAAATGTTCAAGATAGTCCACTGTAAATCCCTTTTAAAGGCACACATATTACTTAATTTTAACTGTGATGTTCTAAGCATTTCTAAATTATAGAAATTAAACTCTAATGTTCACCTTCATTTTAAATTCCAAGAAGAATTCATAAAGAATGTCTTACTCTGTTCAACAACACTAGCAGTGAAATCCTGGTGATGATACAGTAATACACTGATATAGTACTAGTGATGTTATACCAGTAGAATGACACCACAATGAAATAAATTTTACCATAATAAAGTGTCACTTCTGAAACGGTGAAATTCAGTATCTAAATATCTGTAAGTTTATTTATATAAGCGAGTTATGGCCAACAGAAATGTGACAGTAATAATTTGCATTTCTAGTTATTAAAGCCACAGAGTTTTAAAGATGGTCCAGTTAAATACACTTTTGTGAATTCAAAACCAGTAGAAGTGTTGTTTTATATATATATCTTTAGAATCTTTGGTAAAAACAATATAAATTGACCATCGCTTAACTTACTGACCTGAACATTATTCAGGTAAAGTATTCTATCTATAATGGAATTAAAAATCTTTCTAAAAATACTGATAAAGACTCAAGAATATATTGATGCACTTTTAATAACTGTAAATCATCCAGCTCTTTATGCCAAGGAGTGTTGACAATACCAACTTCAAGGTCATTGTCAACTTGGTAAGTCATTAGCAAATAAAATATGGTTTAATTGGAGCAAACTCAGCAAGGAGCTGCATTATTTTAAGTGAACCCTGCAATATAACTTGAAGAAGAATTACTAATCGCCACTCCCGTTGACAATGAAATGGATTAAGAAGGTGCTTTGTAACTTTTTTTCCTGACTTTCCCGTAATTAAATATGGAAATAGATTCTGTGAAGAATTAAAAGTCCCTGGGTGCATTAATTCAGGCACTAATGTGCTGCCTTCCAGTGTTACAGCACACAGGTAGTGCCCAGCATGTTGCCAGCTTTAGCCGATGTATCAGTGTCAGACTCCAGCAGCACCTTTTAGTTTCAATACCCAACCTTGTAAAGTAGATTTAGGCTGATTATACATGCTGTTTTAAAAGGATGTTAAGTTTATTGATGAAACAGCTGAGATCCCATTGCCTGAAGATGTGTGCAGATGTACTACTGATACATGGTGATTATGTAGCCTTTACAGACATCACAATAACTTCTAGCAAAATATTTGTCACTGGTTTGCATTTTAATATTTCTTTTTATAAAACACCAGTCAAAATAACCTGTTTTGCATGTTTTTCATCTTTCCCAGCACAATATAGCATCAACTCCCTGACACAATCATGCCATCGAGGGTTATAACACTTAAACTAAGGCAGTGCCTCTCAGCACGGACCTTTTACTGCTGCTGCTTTGTTCACACACCCCATTTTCTCACATTATGCCAGAGAATTATTCACTCTCTCCAACTCTTCTCCCAAATCATATGCTATGAGCAAGCAGCCCTAGATCTGCAGAGCTCCCTGGTCCCAGGCTGATACATCAGTCCTTCCACATTTTCAAAGCAACTGCCAATCTTATCAAAGCACAGTAATGTTCCCATAAGAGCAAGTGAAAATGAACAGCTGTTTTGTTGAGGTTTTTTTTAAACTAATTCTGTGATATTTATAGAGTGCATATGTTGTAATGCAAATATTTTACCTATTTAAAAATAGGATTTTGGTTTTATTTTTTTCTAAGTGAAGGCTTTGCAGATATTTCTCTGTACCAGAAGGCTTAGCTCTGTAACACAATGCAAATTTTTTTCTCTTCCTTGGCATTACATGCGGGCAGCAATCCACTAAAGCACTTCTGTATGTCCAGAGCTTAAAATATGCAATCAGTCCTAGTGCAGTCAAATGCAACAGTTAACTATGTATTTAACTATTAACATCTAAGTGCTTTGCTGGACTTAGACCTACATTTGTTTGACAGTAAAAACGTGCTTTGGGAATTTATGATTTATTAAATATATGTATTCACAGCAAGAAAAAAAGCAGGAACTTGGGGACTCTTAGGTAGCTTAGGCTTTGAAGGCACAATGAAGGAGTACTGGCACAAAAATAATCGTTATGTAAAAGAAAAGTAAGGCTTCAACCCAACATCAGAAACTCACTTCTCCAGGGAGAAGATAGGCCCCAACCAGCTGTTGCAAGTGCTATAAAAACACTCAAAATAGTTTATGGTCCACTTACAAGTTTATTTGTTGCATCTGCTTTTCATGGTGTTTCATGATATCCTGTCATATTTTAACTGTGAAAATTCTTCAAACTATTAAAATTTACTTACTGTTATTATGTAAGTGATTTACACTAAACAAAAGTATAAAATAGGCTGGTTTGCTTACAAGAAAGCACTGTCAAAACAGAACTGGTTTCAGACTATTTGAAAGCTCTTTCTCTCCTTAGGATCATAACACTTTACCTCTGTGTGTTCTGATACACTTGGTGGCCATTATTGCTCATAAACATTTTCACAAAAAGTATTACCTGAGCCCATTGATTCTGTAATAATTTTTAAGAAAAATATGCAACTGCAGCGTGTTTTCTGCTGATTAATATAAACTTACAAACAAGTCCTTGAAAATAATGAAAAATGTTCTAATTCTAAGAGAAACAGGAAGATGACAAGACTCAGGCATGATTAGCTCTTCCCACAGTAGGATCAGAAACATATCAAGAAAAATATTTTATTAAAACAAACAGATACAGAACAAAAGGTTGAATATATGAATAGACTACAAAGAATGATTTAGATGTTTTCCCTTCTACCCTTAGTTATGCCTCTTTAAAGTAAAATCTTACCAGACCAGCATTTCTGACTAAAATAGGGCAATGAATCTGAAACACCAAAAAAAAAATTACAAAATACACAGCCAGAAACAAAGAGGAACTGAACCAGAAACAGAGGCACATCAAAACTATGCTGCAACATTTCTGTAACTTATTCATAAAAAAGAAGAGTAGTTAAAGAAAGAACAATGCTGAGATATCTACAGTAAGTACTTAAAAAACTAGTGACCCACTTAAACATTTTGGTCTGATTATGAGTCAGTACCATAAATAGAAACTAATAATTAGAGTGTTGAAAGATTACCATCTTTTCCCATGAATATGCTCATTATTTCACTAGAGAGACAGAAACAGACCTCTTCTTTGTCCTTAGAAGTCTTACTCAAAAAAAAAGATATAAATATTGTAGGTAAATTAAAGTTAAAATTCTTAAAAAGCTTTATTATTATTTTATCCTTTTATGTAGGATAACTACCCCAGAAACAGCCAAACTTTTTAAAATAAAAAAAAATTTAGAAAATAAATCAACTGAAAGTTGTCATGGTGAAAGATCAAGATTAAGATACCTTACAGTCTCTAGGAACACAGATCCAACAGAAGTTTCCTGCTCTTCTTACTTTTTTTTTCAGCTGCACTGTAGGAGTGTTGGAGTGCATTTCTTCTATAACAATAATAAAATTTATAAAATAATTTGCATTCATACAGAACTTACCACCAAAGAGTTCTGAAATTATTGTATACTCGCATACACCAAATACAGAAGGAAATATGCCAGTATTTTCAACAGTAATGGAATGGTCAACATTGCTGCTTTAATTCTCATTTCAAGCTGTCTTTCAACATCTTCAGTTAAATCTAGATTTAAAAAAAAAATATTTTGACAAATTATATAAAAGAAGCACGAATTCGCAATAAAAAATTTAGTTGCACATTCTATGAGTTCCCTTTACATTTCTTATCTCCTTTCCTAAATGATGAAGCATACAGGTAGCTAAAATACTATCTGAAAGTGTCCTAATCTAGAGATGGAAAACTTACTGCAGAGTGAAATTCTCACATTCTCCCCCACATTTCCAGTATTCCATTGTTTTTACCCGGGGGTCAACTGAGTACCACAGAGCCACTCACCAACTCCCCCACCAGCAGGAGCAGAGAGAGAATTGGAAAAGTGAGAAAACTCGTGGGATGAGATGAAGACAGTTTAGGAGGGAAAGCAAAATTCAGGCACATGAGCGAAGCGAAACATGGAATTCACTCGCTGCTTCCCATGGGCAGCCAGGTGTTCAGCCATCCCTGGGAGAGCAGGCCCCATCCCGTGTAACAGGGACTTGGGAGGACAAACGCCACCAGCCCAAATGTCCCCAGGCTGCACACACCGAGCATGATGCCACATGGTGTGGGACAGCCCTTTGGTCAGTCGGGCCCATCTCTCCCAGCTGTGTCTCTTCCCAAGTTCTTGTGCTCCCCTGGACTCCTCTCTAGCAGAGTGGTGAGTCAGAAAAGGCCTTGACATTGTGCAAGCTCTGCTCAGCAATAATGAGAATTTCTCTGATTATACATTTGATTACTCAAAGAATATTCCTTTTGCTTACTCAGTGTTGAGAAAACATGATGCCTTGTATTTGGGCAACAGCATCCACAGAAACACAATTCCCAACAAAAAAAGTGGAATACAATTGAGGCTTTGATCTCCACGTGGCTCTGCTGCCCCCTAATGCATTTCTTGGAAGAATAACTACAGGGAAAAAGAGTAACCAAAAAGAAGGAATTCATTATTCTCCTCTATATTCTGTTTAATTATGAAATGTAATTCACTGTATGCAATTACTGGTACTCGAGCATCCCTCTAGCATTTATGAAAATCTACAGCTGATGTTGCTACTTCAGAATTATCTTCAATAAGGAATAGTGAACAGTAGCTGTTGAGGGCCTTCAAAGGGACCCTTAATCTGTAACTTGAGAAGATGTGACAAAAACACTAAAGAACATGGTTTATTATAGTACTGTAAAAATCTATTTTACAACAGAACTTGAGAGTTATAACCCAGAGTTTACATGAATCTGTCATGTCTCAGAATGGTTTTAAAGTAAATTGCTAATGTGAAAGTTCTTGTGATATGAGAATATCTTTTCTTTTTCAGTGTAGATTTGACGGCATACCAGCTCTAAAAGCAATTTAAAAATCTTAAAACTTTGAAAATTAGCTTTTGCCGTAGATTGATATAGACCTACCAACTACTCTATCAGCAGGAGTCACACAATCAAACCCCAACACCTTTTGGAAAAGACATCACTACCCTGACCTACAATGATTCACTTTAACTAAAGATGAAAATGTCAAGAATTATGAGGAGATAAACGTTTTAAACAGGCAAGAAATCACTGATAGGTTTTTGATTGTGATATTGACAATTCTGCCAGCAGATTTCATCACAAGATGCTTTAAATTTGGGACTTGTACTTTTAACATTAAAGTTTTCAAGCGTTATTGTAATGTCTTTTGAGAATAATAACAATTACCACAGTGTATCAGCATCCTGAAAACACAGCAGAACTATCAAAGCTCATTACTTTATAAGTCATTACTTTCCTAAAATAATCAAATTACGAAAAAAATTATTTAAATAATTCAAGATTGTCTATTATTCAATAGGTCTCACATACTGAAATCTTACATGAAATGGTAGAACTTCAAGAGTTTTCTGGAACAGCCCTCCTGTAGCTTAGAAAGCAGTATCAAAAATCAACATACTGCAGGACTTTATTACAGACAAGAAACATGAAATCTCTTTCACATACCTTTTATCTAGTACTCCTTTTCTTATGAAGGCTTTAAAGGGAGGGAAAAACTCATTAATTATTGAGCTATTTGTTCTTTTTCCGTTGTAATTTAAGGCTGAGGAGGATTCAGGAAAACAGATAAAATATCTTCATTGCTCATCAATGTTTTTCATACAATATGACTGATTCTATCAGTCTAGCAGAAAATTTAACACAAACAGCTTTATCCCCTTTTCCCACAGGAATGTAGATAGCAGTCATTTTGTCTTAAATGATTGTACAGTAAGAAAATACATGAAATACATAACTATAACATGGATTTTTTCACTGCCACTTAGCTCCATGCTTTAGACAGTCTAATTCTTTCTATAATTGCATTGTTTTATGCATTTTGCAGCTGTGGGCACTGATATTACTTCAGAGTCGCGCTATGCTCTTTATGTTTATCCTGCATATTAAAGTTCCAAAAGCTGAATTTGCAATTTTCTTCTTGTCAGTAGAACTTAATTATACATCTAAAATGAGTTCCATTTCAAGTTACAAGCATCAGTCTTCTTTGAGAGTAATAAGAAGTACTGCCTGAGGCAAATAGCATCCTTGCTCAGCTTCCAGTAGCAAGAGACACTGTTCCCATACATTTATCTATTTAGCAGCTGGGGGGAAAAAGAGTCAAAAAATCTCCATACAATGCTTAGAAGTACTTAAGAAAGCATGGGGGAAGATGAGACTTCTGCACCATCCCTAGAGATACCTAAAGGTCATGTAGATGTGGCACTTAAGGACACGGTTTAGTGGTGGACTTGGCAGTGGGGGGTTAGGGGTTGGACTCAGTGACCTTAAAGGTCTTTTCCACCATAAATGAGTCAGGTTTTCCAGGAACAGGATTGCAATTGCAGTACTTTGTGGTTCAAGGATGAAGGAGAGAGAATTTAAAATACATCTTTTTCCAGATTACACAAGAATCACATCCTGTTCAGATTTCTTTCACCACATCCCCACTTCACACTTTCCAGCCAGAATATCGCAGTCCATGTGACACCAGCCTGGAACCTTCAGCCTTGAGATCTCACATAATTGCCATGGGCAGGTCAGGCTCCAAGGCAGGAGAGAGGAAAACATCATGCAGGAGCCAGAATTTCTGCTTTAGCCACTCTCTCTGATCTTTGATCACATAACTCTGCACTCTTTTGTTTTGAACATTTCACTAGATAATTTCACAATAGCCCTTGTTTTTTGCATTGAGAAGAAAAACAATTCATGAACACTCATGAATTCCTTCCACTCATCTGTTCTATGGGACTCAACACTACATAAACTTCCACTTTAGTTGTAACCTTTTCAAGATGAGTAAAACTAATCAATCTAATGAATCCTTGAAAAAAATCCTTCCAGATCTGTGATCATCCTTGATGTCCTTCTTTGTACATATTTAAATTTTAAAATACACTTTCAGAATATGGGTAAACAGAACTCCAAGTAACAATAAATCTGCAGGCAAACTATGACATTTATACAAGGGCATAAGCTTTTAGAACAAAGTGTTAAAATGTTAATGTTTTGAGCAAAATTTAATTCAGTGCCATTAGTTTTAATGCAGAAAATTAAGATTGGATCCCAAGTGCATTTATCTGCACTAAATCTCACATGCCATTTTATCACTCCATCATGCATTATCATGAAGTCTTTTTACAGCTCTTTGCAACTACATTTCATTTCTTCTACTTTGTATAAAGCAGTGTAGAGCAGAAACTTTATAACCTTGGTCATCCCCTTTTTCCAGATCACTTTTGGGAATATTAAATATCAGAGAACCTAGAATAAATTCCTTGAGACTCTCTTACACAGTAAAGTCAGGATTTTTTTCTCATATTGTTTTCTGTTCTGTAGACAATTACTAAAACTTGATGCGTAGATTTTAATTTCTTTAAATTTCATGGGTAACACCAAAGTCTTTCTTAAAATGTTTATAGAATAGATGAATTAAATCAAATTTACTTCTTGTTTCTGTTAGAAAAGTCTTCAAAAATCTGTGTCATGCACATCCTCATCTCTTCTCCTGTTACTAATTAAAGTAAAATAATTTTCATACCTTAGTTACTCAAGTCAGTAGTTTCATAAGAGAGTTTCATTAGAACAATTAGGTCATAAGTTCTTTGTTATATTGTTAATATTTTTAAGAGGTGTGTGTAAAATAAAGTGGTAAAAATCTGCGTACCTTGGGACGATCTCAGTTGAATTCACTTGAATTCACTTCCCTTTCAGAGACAAGAATTTAATTAAACTAATTTCTCTTTCTTTAGAAATTATTCTCTTGTTAGTTCATTGGGCTGCAAGGACATTTTTACCTACAGAAAAATCTGTAACTTCAGATAAGCAAAAAATCATTTAGGAAACATAACAGCCATTAAAACCAAAAAACACAAAACTGATTTTAAAAAATCAGATAACATTCACCTTTCAGGGCTACATTATAAGAATCTTACTTCAGAAAAATAAAGGAAGAAACTAAGGGAAACAGGATACATGAGATAAAAAATTGTGGCAAATGGTTCCTTCCTACGTTTTTTCCATTGTTAGCCAACTCACTTAAAAAAAGATCATATTCTAATCACTGCCTTTCATTGGTACTAAGAGGTAGCATTTCTTGCCGAAGTTTTTAACACCAGATTGGTAGAAGACTGAAAAAGCAGCACACAACCGCGGGAAAAGATGTACTACAGAGGTGGCTGTAGATGGCGCATTTCCCCAATTTTTCTCAGGCTACGTGGGTAAACTGAATCCAGCCCACTGCACCGTTGCAAACGTGATGCAGCAGCAAGATTTGCCCTTTACAGTGCTTTCAGGAAAACAAACCAAAACCAACAAACAAACAAAGTAGGATTTATAAATAGTATCTTCATGCTACTGCAGTTCCAAGAATAAACATATCCATATTGGACCCACGTGAAGAAATCACGCTCTATCAACATCTGTTCTAGAATTACACACAGTAAGGATCACTCTAAAAAGCTGCTACAAGTGGAAATCAATAACGAAACTCTTCCCTCATAAGTGATGTCCTTCCCTTTGAGGTGAAGTATTCATGATTTCTATTCAGATTACATATGTGAAATGCTAATGGAGTTCTCACGTGAAAGATCTCAGACACAGATCAGAGTTCTGCCAACACAGGACTCTGACCCAGGACAGCCAGCCCCTGTGCCAGAACTGCATTCAGGCTATGGAAGCCTCTGCTTCTCTCATCATTTCTGGAGAAGGCTTTGTGCAACAGAAACTGCAGACTTCTGCTCCTCTCTTTTTCTGGTATCACCCCTACTCGATTTAGCTGTAGCCATATATATCTACCTGAGGCTGGAAAGAAACTGCTATGATATAAAAATCTCATAAAGACAGTAAGCCAATAAAAAGAGAAGCATTTTTTGTCTTCTGTGAAAATTTACACAATTCACACAAGACAACCCCATAGAAACTGATTCCATGGCATGAAATTAAGAGATATAAAGTTTACCAAAATACCAGAAAAAATAAATAAAAGTACTTGTATTTTGGCTGGTTTACACAAGAAGTCCCAGGCTTCAAATTCAGTATCAGAGACAGAGGCATTAGACATGAAGAAAAGTTTCCTAGTTAAGAGTGTTTTATAAAACTTGTAGATACAAAATCATGTAAACAGATACTTTTAAAATAACAATTTAGAAAATAAAGCACTAAATATATTTAAAAGAGATGCCCAGGCAGTGTGAAAAGGTGCTTTAGTAATGCTATATTACTGTTTCTGATGCATTTAAGATCATGTAGACTCTGAATTCATTCTACTTCAAATTTCACTATACAAAGATGCTGGTTAAAGACAATGTAGTAGTGAGAGATGAGTACATTTAAAGTTAAAAGAAAAAAAAAACAGCAGGGAGGAGAAAGACAGGAAAATGGCTTATTACAAAGAGAACAGTGATCAGGGAAGCTGAAGATCATCAAAGCACCATGAGAATAAATTATAAATGTTTTAAGATAAGGCGGATGAAATAGTCCAGATTTCTAATCCTGGGCCAGATGGGGGTTTTTGTTGTTGTTGGGAACATTCCCAAGAGATGATCCTCTTTACCCTAGCATTTCTTTCTACATCCTGCTGCAAATTTGGCATCTGTTTCATTTTTCAAGCTCGTCATGTGAAAATATCTGCCCATAGCTTTCCACCAGAATTCTTTCTGCAGAATTCTTTCAGACCTCACTCTGCTCACATTATCTTCTTCTAATCTGCTGTGAGATTTTTTGATCCATTTTCTTTCCCATTGCAGCTGAAACTAATGCAAGCAATTTGGTTACTGAATGAATAAATTGCATGCATAGGGTTTGTCTGGAGAAAAGGATATGCTGGTTGAGGACTGGTATAAAGACATACTTGTTTCAATTCTTTTCCCTAGTTCCAGTACTGTCTTCTAATTTCTCATGGGACTTTTCTATTTATCATTATTTCTATATATATTTCAGTTGCATCAAAAACATCAAACTCAGGCTTAAATTTTCCATGCAGTTAAGTAGAGTTCATACACATGAAAAATACAAAGACTTCTGCAGATGGAGAAATGCCAATGCCATCACTAGAACAATTTTTTAAATAAGCAAGTTGCTTTGATGAGTGTAGTCCCAGATTTGCACTTCATACTGCCACAATATGTTATTAACAATTGCACAACTTCTCATGCTTTGGAGCACATGAAAGGTACCATGTTGTGTTACTTGCTGAAGCTGAATATTAAATTTCTAGAGTGGGGAAAAAAGTTAAAGAAGTGGAGTCTGAGTTTCCATTGCTTGTTTAAAGGTTGTTTACCCAGTCAATGATTCTATTAAAGAAAAAGACATTATAAACAAAAACCATTATATTATATTATGGCTGTGGTTCAGGAGATGTTCTCAGTTTTCACACCATGTAATATGAACACATAACATATTGTAATTGTCTCCAAAGGGTGATTATTACATATAAAATGCTTTGGAGGTTGCATTTGACCACTTACTATTTTCTATTAACACATGTAATGTCTATATCTATATATCTATGCCCTTTGTATTCAACCATGCATGTCAAAAAGAATTGCAGAGGGTTTTGCTATTCTGTTATCATATGAGCACCACTAGAAATAAAAATTTATTACTATAAACCACGGAGTCGCTCATAAGGAGTACTGAAAACGTATTCATATTAGGAAAAAAAAAATGCTTGTTGGCATCCAAGACTGTCATAAACCCACTCTTCTCAAATGAAGCTGCTTAAACAGTATAATCTACACAGCTAGTTGAATTTAGTATCTTCCATTGTTTTCATTAGGAACCAGAGAAGCAAATATTGACAATGTGAATGTGTCATCAGACTAATCTCATCTCGCTTGTAAACTTTCCTTTGTTAATAAATTGGTGACATTTTTTTTCACCTGATAGCTGAGAAACTTCTCTTTCTAGTTAAGTTTCATAGTCTTACAAAACAGATAAAATATATTAAAATGGTGGGGTATAAAAATCCAATTTTTTTTGTATTATGTTAGAACCATAGTAATTCCAAAAATAAAAGTATTCTGGAAAATACAACTACTAATGAGTTTTATTAGGCTTTAGTTAGCTTGGATAGATACGGAAGAGGGGGAAGCCAGTCTTGTCTCATTCATGATGCCATGAGGTGTAAAGCTTTGATGAAATCAGTGCACAATTTCATACTCATGAATAAGATCAGGGTCTAGCACCAGCAGTTACAAAGAGCAGGTAATGGGATCCAAAGACACTCCTGATTCAGATGCAGTCAGGAGTCTTAACAGAAGTCAGCTTCCCCTTGACAACTGCTCAGCAGCCGGTGGGAACAGAGAGCACAGTGTTCTTACTCCAGTTGCCGCAGAACAGCTGCCTGGCTTGGAAAAAAAAGCAGCATCACACACTGTCAGTGAACAAATCAGCAGACTCAGCAGTTCTGCCCTTGTTTTGCAGTGGCCAAAGCCATGTGGCTGCAGTAAGCCTCACAACAGCCCTGAACTAACCAGCCCTCCAAAAGTTTCAGCACCAGCCTTAGCTCAGGATCATAGCAGTACTGTCACATCACTTGTGGTTGGCTTTAAGAGCAAGCAGTGCTTGCCCATGGCTGCCTGCAACACACCTTGTGGGTGTATATGGTGCCTGTCACCCCAGGACACTCGTTATCACCTTCCATCAGTGAAGTAAGTGGAGTATTTTTGTTCACTAAACTTTCTGCTAAATGGACATCCACAAAATCCTGGACTAAATAAGTTAAATAACTAACTAAATCTGTCTCTTGCTAAATCTTGACGTTACCAAACTGAGCCTTTAATAAATCCAAAGTGGGCCCTCTCCCAGTAACTTCTTACCACTGGAGAAACACAAACCCGAGAGCAAGACACGAGACAGAAGGAAAATGACTCAAGCTTCCAACTCCTCAGTGTTCTGGGCACACAGAGGTATCACTTCAGTGCCACCCAAGATCCCACCCACATTCAGAAGCAGCACGGATTGCTGAGCCTGAGCTTGGATATCTGAGTTGCTGTTACATTCCCCAGCTGCAGGTTTGCCAGGCTGCAGATTCCCTCAGCCTGTGTCTTCAACTCACACCTTACATGATCACTCACATCACCTCTATAAATTGCCACCAGTGCAGAATACCTGTGCTAAACACTCACATCACCCAGCTGAAAATAATCACTCACACTCTAAAGCTGCATGATACTTAGGATCACCTGCTTTCAAAGGAAAAATTGGATTTTGTCTCAGAACTGAAGCAAGCTGAATGCCATCTTGTTCACCAAGGCAAAAGAGACTCTTGCACAAGCCTGCACAAATGCAAAAGAGACCAAGACCTTCCCCTGTTAAAATACCATCAAACTCCACAGCACCACCAGAATTCATACTTGGATCAGTGTGTGTCCCGGACAATTAGAGTGCTATTTATTCTCAGTCCTACACTTATTATTCTATTTTAGGAACTGAAATGCTAATCCCTTCTTCCTTGTCTTGTCATGGCTTTCTGCAGCTTAAGGCCTGTTTCTATGGTAACCACAAAGCCAGGAGGAATGTACAGATGCCATGTGGAAGTGCACTTCCAACAACAGGCAGCAAGGGGTCAAGGTGAAAGGACTTCATGGATATATATATTTCTCAAAGCCTTTAGGAATTAGATCAACATGTCGGGGTGAAGGGAAAAGGGAAGGTCCAAACTTCAGCAAAAAGTGATTAGAAGAAGAAAAAGAAGAAAAAAAAATTAAAACCAAGACCACAAAAGTGAAAAACTAATTGGGGTGTAAGATGGAGAGCTGTCATCCATCTCTAGAAGCAACATTTGCATCAGCAAAACCCAATATTTGTTCCTTGTTCAGCAAAGATATGTACATAACTGAAACAGCACTTGCACAATTGGGGTTTTGTGAGGCTCTTCGCCTCCCTTTAGTGTTGGACACATTCTTATTTTTAAAAAAGCACTAGTTACAGAGAGGCTTTTACTAAAATCCCACTGCTAATCCCTTTTGGGATATTTGATAGCACGCCAGCTGTATTGTGAGCTCAGAGGCAAGCAATGTAGGCATTTCACATAGCAGGCACTATAGGCTCTACAGCTGTGTTCTGTAACTTCTCCCTCTCTCCCACCAATGCCCAAACAGCACTTTAGGAGACTTTTTCCTCTGCATGAGCCCCCCTCCACCTCATTTGTAAATGAGCTTCTCATTCCTATTTTTGAATGTATAGCACCAGTTGGTAATTCAGCCCTTAAGTACAAGCAAAGTTACAGTAGAAATTACTTTTCTGGTAAAGTGACAGGAAAGAAACAGCAAGTCAGCACAACTTGCCTGACCACTGTGGACGAGGGCTTGTGAGACTCAAAAATCTTTCAGTGTGCTCCAGCTAGCAGCCACATGCACATCTAATGGCAAAAGAGTCTGTTAGAGCTAGCAGGAGAGTAGAAACAGCATTAGGGTGAATCCAGTGGAATGGCAAAAGGCTGACTTTGTCCTTCTGAGCTCCTAGGTTTTGCCCTGCCTGCATTTATTTACTTCCATCCGTTTCTTTCCTCTAGAAAATAAAGTATAAATCCTCCTTTTATCTTTCAGTTTAAGTCAGATCTCTCCCAAACAAATCTCAATTCAACATCAATAAATATAGAAATAAAAGTAACCCACTCTATATAGAACACTTGCCAAATAATGTACACTGTTATTCCACTAATATATGTACAAAAAGAACATGTGAAAAGAATTAAGATAACCATAACCATATTAACACCTCTAAAAATGTAAATTCTTCAGGGAATGAAAGACCTTAGCTAAGGTCTATATATGCTGCTAAAACACCTGCTTTGTAAACAATGATAAAGAGACAGCAGTGGCACAAAATTTAAGATCCAGCTTACATGCCTGAAGGTTATGAGATGGGAAAGGAATATTTATTTTGCTTTAAACATATTTATAAAGACAAGTATAAAGTTCGAGTATAAAATCTGAGTAGTGAATGATAAGTCCAATCAGCACTTTACAGAAGTAAAGATGCTAAAATGCTAAGCCTTATTGTGCCCTTCTACTGTAATATTTGGAAAAATACATTATGTAAATGTTTTCCCTGACATGAGATCAAACTTACAAATATTTTCTGAATTACTGTTTTTTTTACAAAATATAAATGTCTTGCCAGGCGGCTGACTTCATACGATAAAAGCTTTTCTAGATACTCCCAATTTTGATCTCAAATTATGCCTTCAGCTGTTGAATTTGTTTCAGTTATTTAGTTTACAGCAAAATGTATGGATTTCTCAGACATCTTCAGAAACACAGCCAACTTAGTTCCGCTTCATCATATATATATTTTTAAAAACCCCAAACTTATAAAAACTTTTCAAATTCAGGCATGAAATAGAGAAATTTTAAACATGAGGAGATGAGTGTCCCAGTGATTAAACTGATGTTTAGTTTACTTTTTCTGCTTTCTGGTTACCTTCTGTGCCTAACTTACCATGGACAACCACAGCTGCAGCTAGCCTGTCCTGGAGCCTGTTTTCCTCTCAAAATAAGTTTCCATTCCTCCCACATAAGCATACATGACAGAAGATCCCAGGCAAAGACTTCTGAGGTTTTAGCCATCTTATACAATAATGTGATCAGACTGTTTGTTCCATTTAGCATTTAGGAAGGATGTCCATGCACTTGAATTCATCTTGAATGAAGTCCACAATTGCTTCCTAGTGCCTGCTCCCACATAATGCAGTTTCATCCTCTGCTTTGCAGTTCCAACAACTAACTCAGTTAGCAAAGTACATTCCACTCAGATTTACTGGATCTTTTGCAAGACCTCTGAAAACGGAAAGGTTAGTGTATAAACCAGGCATATTGTATCATAATTCATCAAATGTTACTTACTTCTTGCCCTAAAACCACAGAAGCCGACAGGCACCCTATCAGCACTGTACAATGTCTGTGTTAATTGTATCAACCCAAACTTGCATGAACAGTTCCAGCTGCTAAGTTATCTCAAGTGCCCAAAGGCTATTTCAGCACTGACATTACACACAATGAATCAGGGAGTCCTCATACTCTGCAACACCTTCCAGCTTCCTCCCCCACAGGGTTTCTTCCTTCTCCAAATCACCAGAACAGACCAAGCTTCCAGCAGTTCGTTGTGCAAGCCAGCACTACCATCTCATCAGAGAACTGAAAGCAGTCTTCAGCCTGCTCCCAAATAGAAACTGAACTCTGAAGAAGGTGTTATGCTGGCTTGGCATGCATTCAGCAGAACAATTATGGAATGAAAGCTCATACATTCATCTCTTTCCAAGGTAATTTCTTATCTTGTGCTTAGGTGGCATGTTCCTTGGGGCTCTCTGCTGTGTCAAAGGCTTTACACATCAGGTGCAGGGCAGTGCAAAGGGCTGCAGTCACCTTAGATCCCTCACTGCAACCAAGCTAATAAGGTATTTTTAAAAATTCTGATTAAAAGGGAAGTCATATTTGTGCACCTCAGTTGCCTGGTGAGAGACCAGAGAGATCTGGGCAAGGTTTCAAGCTTTGGCTCTTGGCTAACACTGCAATATTCTTCAGTCTCTACATTTCAATACTCAATACCTGAATTAGCCAGGGCTTATTTAATTTGCAAAGTTACACAATTTCTTTGCTACGCTCAGAACCTGAAAGCAGATTGTACAAGAGATTATAGTCTGGCACACTGCTGACAGTGGAGTATGTCATTAATAGAAACAGTAGTTAACAGAGTCACATCCTTTTATTTCTCTGGTGACCTGAGGAAAGAGCTAGAATGGCTGATATTTAAATCTCTTTTTTTTTTTTTACCTACTTAGAATTAAATATTTGTAAACCAAAATATCAAGTGCAATGAAAAATTTAAGCAACAGAACACCTGAGGTAGTGATACAATATTTTTGACTACTTTTGGCAGAATTTCCAACTGCTTTATAAAATACTCTTCTAGCCCAGATATTAGAGAACACTGACTTTCAGACTTTCTCAAGCAAGGCTGTATCACATCAGTATTCACAGAGACAAAACACTCTCCTTTTGTATTCTCACTAGAATTTGCTTTGTCTTGTGCTGAGGCTTTTCATCTTTAGTCTTAAATTCCAGTGAACAAGAAACTGGCATGCTACCAATTTAGAATGCCTCATAGGGTTTTGGCTAGGTAAGGAGCAAATATCATTTCATACCTTTAACTGTTCAAATGAAGTTTCTTTTTCTTTCTTTCTAGTTCTCAACTGTGTCTTGGCCAACAGTGATGGATGAGTAGTTCAAAGGCGCATATTACAGACTTGTTTGAGCTTTGGATAATGAGATTTCTTTTCCTGTGGGCAAACTCCGCAGCAACCTCAGAGATGGGTCACTTAAGTTGTCTACCAAAATTCCTTTCTTTGTCCATTACAGACAAATAATAATCCCAAGGATTATTATCTCTCCTCAATCTCTCCTCAAAGATAAAGTCATATAAACTGAGGCAATCCAATTTCTTGGCTCTGAATTCTGCACTTAAGGTACTTTCCCATCCTGCTCTTCTTTTACACCCTTGCTTACCTAAGCCCTTTGGATATTCAGCACATCTTATGCACACAGAAGTCTGAAACCTTTTTCTCTGTTTGCAAGCTAATTATTTTGTTCCCAAACTACTTACAGCATCTTATCTCAGCATTTTCCAAGCTGACCAGCAGCTTCCATGTCTCCTTCATTTCCTGGACAACTTTCTGGGCCATGACAGCCAGGTCACTGAGCACCTCATCAATCCGTCTTGCTCTTACAGACAGCTCTGCAATTTGGCTTCCACATTCACTCAGACACTTCAAATTGCAGGGTCAACAGAGTTTTTATCTCCCCTGACAAAGCATTGGAGGTGTCCCAGAAGAGACTGGGAAAGAATATTTTAACTCATTTTTCAAAATCTCTAGTTTCCTGTGTCATTTCTTGAACTCCTTTCTTGTTTGTTTGTTGTTTTTTTTGTTGGGTTTTGTTGTTGTTGTTGCTGTTGTTTTGGTGGGGGGTTTTTTGCCTTTCAGTGCATTCAGCATCTCTAACAGTTCTGTTTGGGCTTACTGGGAATATCACCTCAGTAACTTCATTCCTGGAAACTCTCTTACTTTGACACCAGCATCCCAAAAGTTAGCCTTCATCTAATGGAGAAAATTAGAGGGTCTCTGTGTAGTTGAACAGCTTGGGTAGCATTTTTATTGTTTCATATGTTATGGCCCTTAGAACTTACTGAAGAACAGGGACAGGGTTAGCAAGGACCACTACTGTCCAAGTGGACAAGTCCATCTGTCCATCTATCTGTCTGAATACCTGCCTTCTGTCTGTCACTAACATAGCACCTGAGCAGCAGGCTGGCTGTGGAGGGCATCAGCATACAAAGCCAGCAGCCCAAGGTTACTGGGATACATCCACACTTTCTTTACCTGCCAATTCCCTCTCTGCTGGTAGCTGGAGAGCTAGAAGTCATTCCATAAGCTCTGCATCATGCCTGGGCTGTGATGCTGCTGCTAAGTCACCTGCAGGGCTGTCTCCTGTGTGGCACAAAGCAGAGGCTGCTCATCTGCAGGGCAGCATTTCTGTTCGGTGTCAGATAAATCTTAAAACAAACAAGAACAAAACCCCACACACCACAACCACACAACACTGAACTAAGCATGCCCAGACAGGAAGAACTGCACTAGTCTAGGGACTAGCTCTTGTCTGGATCAGTGCCACAAGACATCAGACATTCAAAGGAACTAATTGAATTCTAATTGCTTATGATTCCTATAACACTACAAGCTCTAAAGCACTCAAAACCTGAGTACCTCACCTTTCTGATGTTGATAAATTAAGAGCTGTGTTGGACAATCGCCATCTATTTGCAACAGCACAGGTTATACACCACTTTTAATACAGAGACCTCATTTTCCTGTAAGGCAAACTTGAATTTGCCTTTCCTGAACATGGGCAATCATAGTCATGCAGAGATCCTAAATAGGATCTAACCACCAAGAGACAGCTTGAATTTTCATGTTGGGAACAGATCAAGACATCAGTGAGATGCTAAAGAGGAGGTATTAAGGATCTGTATATTTGACAGCCTAAGAGGAGATAAAGCCCTGGATTAATGCACATGTCCCTCTTAACTGAAGTCTCTTAAGCCTCACGTTATCCATTGCAAAAGAAAAAAGCAGATCCTTGATTAGAGGCTAGACTGAAAGAAGTGCAAAATACAGCCCACATTTATTCTCTTGTTTCACTAAAGTAAAAAGACTGAAAAGACTAAAATAATTGTGTTTTTCCACTTTCTGCTTGTTTAACCCTTTGCTGCTCATGGATCAGGTTAATGCAAGCAGGCTTAGGAAGAACACCGAGTTGTATTTTGAAATATTTTTTGTTGATGTTTATTTATACCTATTTATTATTTCTGGTTTGTCCTCACAGATTTTTGTGCTGCTTTAACTAAGGACCAGATGCAGCAAAAGAGATACAAAAACACTCATACAGAAGGATTCTTTCTATGCCAGAGCAACATCCAGTTCTAATGCCTGTAATCAAAATTAATATTGGCAGAAAATTTACTCTAACGTAGTAAATATTAAACAGTGCTTGGTACTGACACAACAGAACTGTTACATCACTCTAGTTTACAAGCATTGTTCCTACCAAAATACTCAATTTCAGCAATTACTGTCCAAGTATTACAAAAACTGTCTCCATTATCATCAGTACCAGAGTGCTTGATACCTTGTAGATCCCTTTCCTTCTCAATCCAAGATGCAGCAGTCAAAACACTTCCTGAGTGTTGTCGGAGGGCTGTAATTATGCTCAGCCTGTGCCTGAAACCTCGTGCCTAGTCCATTTAATTTCCCTGACAATCTCTCATGAAGCACTAGTCTGTTTCACTCACCAAGCTCATTAGGATCTATTCCCACTCCAGCAGGTAGATCTCAGACTTCCAGGGTCTTTTACTTGAAAGGCTATTTTATTGACAACTGTATACAAGGAAGAGGATTATTATGAATAAAAGATTAAAGGAAATCAGTGGCTATTGACCATTCAATAAATGTAACAACAGCTATGCCAGCAAAACTTTGTAGTTCAAGTCT
The DNA here is from genome assembly GCA_013400215.1 of Cisticola juncidis. Lineage (NCBI taxonomy): Eukaryota > Metazoa > Chordata > Aves > Passeriformes > Cisticolidae > Cisticola > Cisticola juncidis. Next base: position 213,717 of record VXBR01004472.1, read on the forward strand.
GACCTAAATGACTACTGGAACTAAGTTTGAGACAGAAAAGTGGGTTTACATCCTAACATGCAGTTGATATAGTTAAACAATACCTATTTTACTGACACACTGATGTCTGCATAAAGTGACAGCTACTGCTACTTATAGACGTTTAAAGTATCTCTTCCTTATAAAATTGCTTCCACACTCAGGATTTTACTAGTATGCCAGTTTTATATTTAAAAGAAAAAAAAATCATATCTTTATTTACTAAACTCATAGTACCACACAATATTGAGATCTGCTCTTTCAAGGTTGGGGCAAGATATAACTTAAATGAAGCAATTAGAAAGACCAGGACAAACACCCTTTCCATCAGCTACAGAACACTTAACATTTCCCAAGGTTTAGTCATGCTTTGATAGTTATTCTGTCTCTGCACAGCAAATAACAGACTTTCTTCCAATAGATATATTTGCATCTCAATAAATGACCTTGGTAACAGTCAGCAAAGACTTTAGTGGGTTTTTCTAAATGAAAAAAATTCTCTGTAATTCTCAAAAGTATGCATTTAAGTGTTTGTTAGGTAGTATAATAGATACAGCTCTGTCTCTGAATTGTAAATCATTAAAAAAAAATCATCTCACAGAGGAATGGTAAATTCAGATGCTGGAAGAGGCACTAATTCATATAGGAAGAAGAATGACTCATCTTTTGTGAAGAATTATCTCAGTGTATTCAGCCAGCACCAGCCTCATATCTGTCAGGCTTAGAGAATTTCTGGGAATCTAAAGAGCCTGACATTCCTGTCAGCTCCAACAATATGTACCCTTAATCAAGATACACACGCGTACATTGATGAGACATCATTCCTGTCAACTGATCTGAGGGTTTGCCTGCAAGGAGAAGCTATACCAGAACTCAGAAGGGTGTGAATGTAGCCTGTCCACACCAGGAGCCTGCATTGAACTTATATCCTGTGTTAGCTCTTTTATCCTTTTTCCCCTTTAACAAGGGACAAATGTCGGTATTTTTCTGGCTTTTATCAACCTTAAGTCAAATTTGATGTCTTATTTATGTCCAGCTCTTCATTTTAATAGGGTACTTTATGTGTAACACTGGGGAAAAATACAGCACTAATAAAAGAAAAAAAAAAATTCAGATTAATTAAAATTCAATAGATTCAGAACACCAAGAGACATGTTTAATTGAAACATATTACCTATGGTGTAAAAGACACTTACAGCAGTACAGAAATCTCTTATTGAAATGAAGGACTGAGAAGTTTTACTGAGGGTTACATGCAAAAAGTTTGCTGCATCTGTTTCTGGATATAAAGGATAGCTCACAGGCTGTAAGTATTTGCAAGGAGGCCATCCTTAGAACAGCTTGAGGACTAACCTCCTGTATATATTTTGCAAGTATTTATTTTAGATTGTTTCAAGTATAAATCATGTACAGAAAGAAACAGCAAAACCACAACAATCCATGCGCTTGCTTTCTGGAGTATTCATCAATTAACTGAGAAGTGGAACATGAAAGATGGTAATTTGATAACCTGAATCTATAGGCCTGGATTTTCTTCCTCCAAAGAAAATTAAAGGGAGACAGGGCATTGCATACATCCCTCCCAGTCTGGATACTTCTATCTGTGGTGCACGTTCATCCTAAAATAGAGGCAGACAGCATAAAATGCCTGGAACGCAGTCTGTCTGCTTGTCTGTCTTTGTAATTACTTTCTTGCACTATCTGTGATGAGAGCAAGTGACAGTCTCAGTTTCAATCTGGAATTTCACTTCAGAAAGCCCAAGCATGGCAAGTTAATTCTGCTGTACAGAACGTCTGCTGAACGCTTTGCAAACCCCTCAAAAATAACATCTCTGATGTGTGCCTTGGCAGGGCAGCCAGGCAGCAACCACACCTCGCTAGCAGAATATAGTCAAGACCACCAAGAGCCCTACAAATGACTAAATACATACACAGGCATTACTTTGATAAGTTTTGGAAGGCATAAAATTAGCATAATAAACATTGGCCATCCTTCTTATCTTAATTTAGCTCTACATTACATGGTGAAATAACGCAAGTTCCCTACATATTTCAGGAGTTCAGAACAAGCTTTTTCCTCAGACTTGTTCATCATAATTTTGCTCATTTAACACGCCTTAGAGGAATTTAAACGTACATGATGAAAAATTATCACAGTTCTTACCCAACTAAACAAAACTATAATGCAGCAACTGCACTGAAGAGTAGGAAGTAAGATTATTATTTTCGACAGCAAAACACAACCTCAAAGGCACAATAGTCACAAAAAACCTAGATAACAGATGTACCATAATGCACGTAGCCACCTGTGTCATTATAAGGTTCCTCTCACTTAGCAATTACAAGTTTCAATCTGCAGTAACTCTGTTTAAAGGACTGCTACAAGACCCAACAGCAGATCTATGCTGAGTAAAATGTCACAGGCAAGGATTCTGCAGTGGGGCAAGACAGAAGATAGGGAAACCTACAAATGTTGATAAAGTTGATAGAAGAAACAGTCCATAATTCAGTGTATTTATCATTTCAGTACAAAATGCCAAGTTTAATTTATATACTTCTAGTTTCCTCCTAAGATTCTAAAAATCAATTAGCAATTTTAAGATGCCATGAATGCTAACGAAAATATCTTAATAAAGCACCTTCTTTTTTACGACTAGTTGTGGAGGTTTTATACACTACAGGTTAGATTCTTACATTCAGGCTTTTCAAAGAATAAAAAGGGATTTTTTTCTTGTCTAAAAGCACCATATAAAATGTAGCCTCAGTGTAAATAAAAGGTAACCTCTTCAAAATTATAATATAAACCAGCATGAAAGCAAGCCTGAAAAGCAAACTCCATTTTATTCTTAGGCACATCATATCTATTCAGATTATCTCCTTTGATTTAATTGGAATTGTATCTTTTCCACTGAAATAAGAACACTGGAAAGTGTGGTTAATTACCTTTTGATTTTTCTATATTTTTATGGTGATGGCTTATAAACCCAAAAATCATGGCTGCAAACATGGAAAAGATTAGAATCGCTCGTTCTCCTTCCAGACAAGATAAAACCGAGTCAGTAAAAAACACATGGAAAGTTACAGTAGGTTATAAGGACTCTGTGAAGGGGTTATTTGAGCTCATTTTCAATATAGAAAACAATCATTTTTCACATCACTGGCCAATTAAATGAGTTCAAACAAACCTCTCATATCCTGGGGCAGTGCAAATTTGCAAGTAAAAAAAAATAGCACTCAATCTTAGAAATCCAAAGTAGGAGATCAAAAGAAAACACATAACAATACCATAATGCAAATGAGGTTTTGCCTGGGAAATAAAAAGCTCTGCAAAAAAGTCCACGACAGCAGAATTCCTAGAGCTCAGAGTTCTATAAAGCCAGTTAGCAGGGTTTGACTCATCTTCTTTGAGAATAAAAGCCTGACCCTGAGGAAAAGAACTGGGCTGCTGGAGAGGCAGTTTCAGCTCCCCAGAGTTTGAAGCTTTGGAAATGCTTAACTTCTGCTAAAATATTATCTATTATCTATATATCTATTTGTTATCGTTTTTGGTTCATTTTGAAGTGATTGTATCCTGTCTGCCCTGCACAACAAGAACAACAACAAAAAAAATCCATTAAAATAAGCAACTGCAGGAACAGTAGAATTTTTCAGTCAGAATAAAGACCTAGGGGCCCAAAAGCCTACAAGGAACCGCAGTACATTATTCCCTTATTTTAGACTCTCTGACAACCATCTTAATAAATAATGCTTCTAATTTTGTAGAGTAAGGTATCAGGGGAAAGAGGATGAAATATTCCATTGAAACTCTGAGGCAGAAGTTACAGTTGTTGAAGGCTCCAGTTATTTATGTTTGTTCCCTGCTGTAAAATTACCCAAGGATTTTTACTTGCAAGCCCTCCAATTCATCAGGCTAAGCTACACCATTCAGTGGTTATTGTTTGCTCTCCCTTCCAGATCCTTTATGTAGATAAGCCGTTTGTAATGCTGAATTTTGATAGCCTTGGATCCCGCAGGAGTCTGAGCCCACGTGGGCTCTAGGAGGCTCAGATTAGATTTAGGCGAGCACTGATGTTGTTAGAACACACAGCTTCTTCGATCACGGCTCAGAACTCATTGTTAGTCCGAGGAGACACACAGGTCACCTGGAGTCAGACATGCACAGAGAAGAGAGGAGGCTTCCCTGGAAAACACACAGCCCTACAGTCTCTGCAGAGGAGGTGAACTAGGAAAACTGCAGCACATACAAGACAGTACAAGGGGCCAGGTGGGCAGGAGAAGGGAACAAAAAGTGAGGTTGTCTCTCTGCACAGTGAGGTAGGCACAGCTCTCCAACTATGCAATTTTAAGCTTTTTGCAACAGAGGAGGTTTCGGTGTTTTCAGACCTACATCTTCATGTAATCTGCAGGTGAGATTTGCACATACTTCACTTGAATGTACTTGTGAATTACACATCCAAGTCCACTCTTTTCACAATATTGGCATGACACACAGTTGTACCCACAGGCCCAGCTCCAGCTAATCCCCGAACTATTCCTGGCACATCACCAAGCAGCAGTGACTATAATGAACGACAACAGCAAAGACATGATAGCCTTATCTTTCTGCTAAGAGCTCTGAGAGCTGCAGAAACTCATCATCACTAATGCAAACCCGAGAAAGGAGGGAAATATGCTTTCACTAAGCAGCAGTCTCACTGGGGCCTCCACTTATGATAACATTCACAGGAGCTTAGAAAACTTCCTCTAATAAAAGTCAGTAAAGACTCATACAGGACAAATGCATCACAGTAAACACAGAAGCCTATGGCCATTTTAACTACACTAGTTCATAACTTTTATTATTTTTAATTTTTTTTCCTGCTAATTTTTCATTTATTATCTAGGTCTGTTGAAAAAAAGATAGTTTTAGGGGTTGTTAATTAAGAGATCTTAAGCTAATTTAAAATTTAAAGCTTGGGTAGTTACCAGCTTCATTCACAAAGATAAAGGACATAACCTCAAATGTAACATCAAAAAAAATCTACATTCAGCAATACAAAGCAGCGATTACTTGAAACTCCTTCTTTCACTTAAATATTCTTGCAGTTCTTGCCATCAAGAAGTGCAGCTGTAGTCAGCCCTGCAGCAAGAAGTTTAAGACTTCAAAGCTAATTTTTCAAAGGTCTTTCAGTGTGTTGTTGACAACAGTGTTTTTGTTTCGACTCCAGAGGTCCTTATAACTAAAAATACTAATATATGGGTGTCCCCGAACACCAAGACCAAGATCAAATAAGAGATTTTTTTATACACTGACAATCAACAGGCAAACCACAGTACCATTTGAGGTGATTGGGAACTCAGGGTTGTAACACAGAGCTAGGAAAGCCAAAAGCAGACAGCAATGGGAAACTGCCATTTAAATAAAAATTTTCTTTGTAAGGCTAAAATTTAACACACCTCTTATAAAACTTTCGGTTTTAAATCTCCTTTATATGCTCTCCCTCCCATCACCTCCCCTGCAGCGTCAGTGTGTTCCCCTCATTGCTGGGGGTTGTATTTCCTCTTACAGATTGCAGGTCCTGTGCTGCTGCAGCTCTCCTCATCATGCCAAAAACCATTCAGAGTGCACCGAGTCAGCACTGCTGACTCCTACCTCCCCCTTCTCCCCCGAGGGAAATCACTCCTAACCACAATCTCCATTGCCTGGAGATGAAGATATGTGGTAATTACCTTTGTTGCCACTTCCACCCCCACCTGCAGGGCTCGGGATAAAGTTTTCAGGCATGACAAGTACCTGCACGGTCTTGCAGTGTGTCACAATGCCTGACAGGCTAAATTAACTCTGCTGGTGGGAAAAATATGCTATCACAGATACACAGCACTATAATAGGACAGCTTCAAATTAGCTCCAAGCTTTAAAATTAGAAAGCCTGATGAGTAAAACCAGTATATTAATACCTGTTATTAGGAAAAGGATGTATCTAGCAGTTTTTAGCAATAAAGTGGTGACTGAAGACAAATGTACCTCTATAATACATAGCCTACACCTACACTCTTAAGGGGTCTTCACAGCATTGCCTAGGAGCGGTCCCAAGCACACCTGTGCACTTCCTGAGAAACAAGGAAGGAACTCCATGCACATGGAGTCAGAATACAAATCTGTCACAGTCTCACATCTATCACATTATATTTGCCTCAGTAACGACAAGAACAATGAAACTTTCTATTCTTTCACCTTCTTATGTCAATTCTAAGGCTTCCACACGAGTAACCCAGACTTTGGCCTACAACACTGATGAAAATAATCTTGAAAGGATTCAACAGGATGGATCTGAATTAACTGTAATTTCATTTCTTTCCTATTTTGTTTTGGCAGCTTGTCCAGGAGACAGTGAACGAATGAATGGAAATTTTAAAGAGTCTCTGCATTTCTAATTGCACCGGCATTCACTTCTGCCTATAATCTGATCCCCTCCTAATGCTGCTATAGCCCGGATGTCTTCTAGATTAGCAGCTTTCCCTACATGTCAGAACACTACTGCTGACCATAAATCCTTTTCCATCATGCTTTGTAAATGTCAAATTATTTTAGTCTCTTTATTGCATTATTTTTCCTGATTCATCAGATTAGCTTTCTCCCCCAATTTGGAGTATAATAGATAATACTCTTTTTTCTTGATCTCAAGTCTAAGTTTAGACTACAATTGCCAACTCTCCATGGTCTGTCTTACTCTCTGTTCCCTTCATAGTCCAATGCTGCATTAGCTATCAAGCCACTGTCGTATGCTTGGGATCATCATCCATCAAACCCAACCATCCTCACAGCCCTTTCAAGCCTCATCTTAAGGATTCTAGACTAAGCAACACCTCTTTCACATTCATCAGCAATCCTGATACCCTGTATTATTCCTCTGCTTGTTGTATTGAAATTTCTATCTTTCCCAACTAAGACAAAAGTCTTATGTACAACCAGAGGAACTTAAAGGCAACTGAACCTGTTCCCATATGCATGATTTCTAACAATACCATTTTTGTATTTCTAGTCCACTGGGGAAAGTAAAAATAAAAATTTTTGACTCTAGAATATCCTAATGTTTAGTTTTTAACATGGCCCAAACCTTAGCAAGGCAAACAAGAAGTGATAAACCTGGCTTAGTGAAGTTGCTTAGCACATTTGAAAACTTTATAGATGTCCTACTACTATATATTTCTATGTAGATTAATGCCCTTTTTGAGGAAAAGCAAAGGGCATTAAGGAAGGAAATACTGATACCAACATTTTGAGACATACAGCTCTCTGTGGATATAAATCCCAAGAAATCAGCAGAATCAAACATCCAGATTTAAGTTTTCAAGCAGTGACAGAGAGAAATGCTTCAACATCTTGAGAGTAGCTCTTGTGGGCATTTGAGAGTCTCAGAATTGCCTTTCAGAAATTCTCAGCCTCAGTGAACAGGCAAGCTTGCTAAGCACTTGCTAAAATATTCAGAGGAGATAATGGCCTCACTGCTGGTGCCTAGGTGAAGATTTTCCCAAATTCTAGTTTTGGAAGACACTGTTTTTCTTTAGAAATGCTACAGTTTATTCTTATTGCTCTAATGGTTGTGGGTTTATTTGTAATATCATTGTTGGTACACAGATCTCAACATTTAAAAATAAATTCAAAATTCATGATTTGGGGCACATGTCCAACCCTTCATGGAGACCAGCATCTCCACTGCCTAAAGCGGCACTTAACAGTTACAGCTCCATCATACCCATTTTCCATCATACGCATTTTACACGCACACAGACACTGCATTTGCTGATACAGATTAATCACTTTCACAGCATAACGTGCTTTCCCCACCCCAACTTCTTCAGCAGTATGGTCTAAAACTGAAAAAAATAGGAAAAACAGAAACTTGACAGCGAGCAGCTCAGACCAGAACTCAACATCTATCTGAAAATTCAGTCTTCTCAGATTTTCTCAACTGCACGATTTCAGCTATAGAAATGACAGATGTTATTGCAGGCTAAGTTTCTCGCACTATTTCAAATATATTAAGAATTCTGAGAACTTGCCCAGGAAAAATGACAACTCAAAAAGTTACTTTAATCACCAGGTTGCACCCAGAGTTGCCTGGTTGTAGAGGTTCTACCTCTGAGACCCAGAACAAACAAGATGCAACTAATTATTCACATTCTGGAATTCAGTCAGAGAAATATGACTTGCAGCAGCTCAAGGCAAGAAATTAAAAAAAAAAAAAAAAGCCCATAAGAAAAACAGAAAGGAGGAAGGCATGCAGCTGCAGCAAAATGCTGTCTTCAACAAGAATGTGAAGACTGTAACTTATTTGGGGAAAATGACTAATTCTGTAGCATAGAAAAATGTAAGCCTAAGGATTTTGTCTGTAGTATTCAAGTTATTATTTCAGGCTCCCATAAATGCAAAAAAAATTCCTTTTTTCTCCCATTCATATGCAATTCATACTTCTAAGATATCCCAGAAATAACTACGTACAAGTACATATTTGTGTGCATGTACATAGGCATATACATTAAACATATGCAAAGACAGATAGATAGATACATATATATTGAGTGGAAGTTATTTTAATGAAATTCAATGGAATATAGCCAGTTTTACAGTTAAGGAACCACAAAACATAGAGAGTCCTTCACATATAAACATACTAAACAAGTTTTGCTACCTTGAGAATTGCCTGAATTCCTATACAAAGGAACCAAAAATCAAATAAACTACAGAGTTCATATTTTATCTGCCTGAGCTGAAGACAGGCTTTAAAAGGACACAATCCAGCCAGTTGGATCTCCCTTTCTCCAGATTAATACTACCAATAATGTGGGACAACAAGGCAAGTCACTATCTCAGAGTTGCAAATTCCTCTGAAGAAGGTCACCTGACAAATACACTATTCATTTCCTAGCTTCAATCAGAATTAGTTCAGTCACCACGCATGGCAAAATTACTTCCTGGTTGGGACAAAGCAAATGGAGTCAAAATAAAGAAAGAGCACCATGGAAGCCCAAGCTCACTGAATTCAGAGCTGAAAAATGGCAGAAAGATTTGAATAAAAAAGGCTGGTATATAAATCTCTGTAACATCTTGTGTAAATTCTGAAAGCTTACTGATGTTATTAAAGCACTGCAGTATTTTGTCTGGCACTGAGGAATAGTGGAATTTTTCTTGGACTTTTGGGGGGTTTGGCTATTTGGTTCTAGCAAAATACAGGCAGTAAACAGATCACTCATTACCCATCAATTGTTGAATGGGCATGCTCACGACCATACAATCACAGATAAAAGTAACTTGCCTATGCTGCCACTTCCCATAGGAAGTATAAAGGTGATATTTCAAACCAGATTTTTTGTAATTCTGCTTTAAAATATGCTTTTCATTGTATTGTAATCTTGAGGTTTAGGCATCACTAAGGGTTACACAGCAGCATTACCTAACAACAGCTTTGCTATTATAATTATTATTGCTCAGGTAGAATTCAAATTATTTTCACTAGTATTATCATGTCTAAAGAAGTTTTCACAAATTAGGAATTACTTACAGAGGTTACTTTTAATTGCCTTAAATTAGAGAAATCAATGGAAGCAAAGAAACAAATAGGGCATAATTATCCTAATAGAAGAGAATTATTTATACTGTACTAAATAGTATTTAAGTATAAAATGCTTCATACTATTAAATAAAATTCAGCATAGCAAACCCTGCTGCAGATGTATTCTCTTCAATAGGTTAAGTCCAAAAACATTTATTTACAAATGAAGAAGTACTAAAGGTACACAATTAAAAATAAAGAGCATTGTATAATTGCTTTGTACATCTAAAAACCCCAAAAGAAGCCTTTACACAAAACACGATTGTGTATTAGCACTTACTCAGAAATAGCAGTGTGAATCAATAAAAGGGATCTTTCCAATTTATCTCACGCCTCTGATTTAAGTAGCAAAATTATTAAAATTAGGAGATGATAACCCATATGAGGAAGAATATACTTACTAAGAGAAGCTGGGGATATCTGCAGACAAATCTCATTTTTTGGTGAATATTTTAACCCTTTCCATTCTATAATATTTAAATTTGCTTGAGGCTTGTAGAAAAAGCCATAACAAACACAAAACCCTAGCAAGAAAACAAAGCATGAAAAATCTGTCCAGTTAAATTTTGGGGGCAAGGAGGAAGAAACTCCTTTTTGACTATGCAGGAAAATTCTTTCAGCTCTAAAGTGTGAGTCAAGCCTACATCTACTGCAACTTCATGTGTTTTGAATGTACTAAATAATGTATGCCATTTTTACTGTCCCCAAAACACATGGAGACTGGCCATTGAAAAAGCCCAAATTTTAGGCCAGAAAGGGTTACTGCATCCTTGCAACACGACGCACAACGCATACACTCTCACACCCAGATTTTTTTTTCTTTAGGCAGATTTAAGCTTGGTTTCTTGAAACTTCAGGATTAAAAAACTATTTAGTTTCTCAGATTTCATTTTCCAAGGTCAGCCATTCTTGTATTTAAATTACAATCACAGCTAGGAAGGGTACCTTCAGCTGGGTACTTTTTTCTAATTTTATCTTACCAGAAAGGCTTTGTCATGAATACTTACACAGCAGATATGGGAACGTGAACGAGTTATCATAGAAAAAGTCACAGTGTTCACTTCTTAATCAATAGCTGCTCTTATCCCATGGACCATGTGAGACAGCTCACCTTCAGGGAGAAGGCTGCCAGCCAGTTGCCAGTCATCCCTTGGCAAACACTCTTCCCTCTGCACACTTTTATTGTCTACCCATTCACATACCACAGGAAGGTCTCAAGAAGTAGCTTGTCCTATTTCCCGTGTGCAAGCTCACAAATAGCCCTGCACCACTTTCACCTCTAGTTCTACAAGAACTGAGATTACTCAAGGTGCAAGGATTCAAAAGGTTGCCTGTGTCTCGAACAGGGGTAAAGCACTACCCACACTTTTGCTTTCTTTGCCCTTCATTACTGAGCTAGTTGTGACAGCCCATTCCCATCAGATTATGTGACTTCCACTAAATCACAGTACTGTATCATATTTCCTTATGTATTTGAATATCCCGGCATGCTCCTGTTGCTCATGTAGCCATCTAACATCCGTACAGAGGCAATTTAAAATATATTCCTTACATGTTGCTTTGTGCCAAATTAAATGTTATAATGTATGCGAGAAGATTTTCAAGGAGATGTGCCTAGAATTTGGAACTGGTGCAAGACCTAAGAAAATTCATGAAGTGGTAAGTACTGGAAGGTCACTTGGTCAAAAGAAAATTTTCCGTTTCCTTGCAGGACATCAGACACAGTCAATGTTTGGGAGTGCAGAGAAAGCATTTATTAATAACTTCCTAATTTCTGTAGTCTACAACTCAATTTTCACAGCTGTGTTACAACTGCAGAAAAAAAAAAAAAGCAGTGATAAGCTGTTCTAAAGGATTTTTTATGAACAAATTTTTCAGTCTTTCCCCCACTGCTGAAAGTAAACATCTTCTGAAATGCACAGAATACACTTGTTCCTTCCCAATTTCTACTGCAAACCTCACCAGCAGTAACTCAATACATTGCTTCTAGTTGCCCGTTTTTCTCAAAAACCTGAGTTTTAATTTTTTCCTTTATGAATACATGAGGAGCATCCTAATTTCACTGTTTTCAATGAGATATTATCACAGGTATAACTGGACCAGACTTCACAGGTGCTGATCACTAAAAAAAAATCTGCACACTGATTTTTGGTATTAGCCTCTATACAGATATTATCTAAGTGCAAGGGCCCAAAACTCTTCTGTGTAGTCTCTTGGGGATGGACATTCCTCTCACTAAGTTTCTTCTCCCTTTTGAACTGCTCCACGTTTAGCCATACACGCAGGATCTTGCATTCTACTCTAAGAATGGCAAGATTTGATTTGGAGGATTTTTAACAACAACCCCTTTTTCTGTTGTAATCTTCTGTTGTACCTAATTAAGGGATTGACAAAAATCAAGTCATCAGCTTGTTTGGAGCTTTCTCTTTCTGTTCTAGAATTAATAAGTATTCAGTCATAAGAACAAAAGGTCTCCCTAGTTTCTTTTCCATCCACTGAAACTAATTATAATCAGAGACATTCTATAGTCCCTTTTTGGCAGTGTTTTTGAAAGCAGAACTTTTAGAAGTCACTGCCCTCAAAGTCCTTTCTTGGAACAGGTAATGGTCCTACCTTTCTGGGTTAGGACACGTAAGTAAACCAGAGAAACCTGAGTATTTCACGGTTTCTCCAGTTTATCCTAGGTGGATTTATCCCACATGAAATAATCTGTGGAATATGTCTTCCATGATCCCTCAAACATAGATCAGTAAGAAGAGAACTTCACTGCCTTTTCCCCTAGACAAGTAGAGGAGACATTTGGGACACAGTCATAAAGCCAAAGCAAAATTTATTGCTGAGTGAAAGAAATAAGGAGGTAAAAACATAGGACAGATGAATTTCAGACAAGGTTTGAAAACAGAAGAAAGCACAGCTTTTCACCACTTAGATTCATTTAAGAAACCCTGTGTTTTTTTAAAAGTGCAGTTAAAAAATCAGCATGTTCGGGTTTGCATTTTCTGCGGGCTCAGTGCAATGAAAACAGTTACAAAACTGGTTGTGTTGTCTAGCATTATAAAACATACTAATTTTCAGCATCAATTGATCATAAAATTACATATCTTCAGTGTCGAGTTCTGCAGGATGAGACAATGGTTAACCCTGCTGAAGTCAACTACAAAATTCCACTATGTCCTAGGGAAAGAGTGGTGAATTATAGGGCTACACAAAAGTTAATGGATAACCCCAACATGCTCAATCTGTACTCTGCAGAAAGACTGATGAATTATTCTTTGCTTGTCACATCATGCTGCCCTTTCACAGGTGTGAAAGCTCCTGGGACGTGTTCCAGAGAGGAAATCCCTGGCAGCTGCTGACTGCTGGGGGACTACTGGTGTCACTTGGGAAACCACTGTCCGGGATGATTCAACTAAAACTTTTTTTTGCATCACTCATCAAAATTGTGCCTGGCCTATCCATCTCTACACAGCAAGCAAACCCTTCTTGCCACGTTCTGTGGTCCTACTCTTTTTAACCATACTTTAGGATTCACTCAAGTAAAACCACGGATATGTAACGATGGGAAGATTTGGAAAATGCCACAAAAGCTACTCAATTCAACAACTCTTTCCCTCTCAAATGTTTCCCACTGAAAATGCTACGAGAACTGTAACAGGAAACGAGTCCTTATTGTTCCATACTTTACAGATACTGAACACTCGAAGGCAGAAAGGAATGGGGACCACTGAACGCACACCCTCGTTTTCTTGTTAAAAATGCCTTCCACACAGAAACTACCTCGTGCCTTTCAGTTTCGGGTGTAAAACCTGTCATGTTGGTTCAGCAAAACGCGCAGCATGTGGACATCCCCTGCCGCTCCCTCCACTGATCCTTTTCCTCACACAGACTGCCTCAAAAAAACCCCTTGACCCATCCAGCATAATCCCCTCCTTGGAAAACGTTCCTCCTTCGAGTCCGTATCACTAAACACGAACTTAAAAACGGTGAGCTCGCCACGGACCGAGGATCGGCGCACAGCGGCGGTGCTGCCAGGATGTGCGGAGATGTGCGGGGACGTGCGGGGTGCACCACGCCGCATCCACGCTTCCTCCGTCCCCGGCGGCCGCCCCCAGGCCGCGGCGGACGGCCCCACCCAAGCCGCGGTAACAAAGGAGGCCGAGGGGCGGCAGCCGGC
>VXBR01004472.1:227743-379908 GCA_013400215.1 Cisticola juncidis
GCCCGCGCCCAGCCCGGGGAGCTCCGCACGGCACTCGCGGAGCCGGGGCTGCGTTCGGGGTTAAGGGAAAGATCAGCGCCCCGACTGCTAAGGGGGGCTCAGAGCAAGGAGTTATGTAAGGCACCCCCAGGACGCTTTCCCAGTTACTGTTTGCATAATGGAGATAAGTTGGGGTAGTACGTTTAGATTGTTTTATAATCTCGGCTCATTGTTTGAGGAAGACAAGGGTCCTCGCATTTCTCCGTCTTTTAGAGCGTTAATTGTGCCTAGAAATGCAGCCATGTTACCGCTCCCTTTTTTGTCTTAAGATTATAAATTAAGTTGTTTCACTCTGATTGACACTTGTATGAAGTGCCCAACAAATGCCACACGAGATCAGGAAGCATAGTATTGGGTTTTCGTAGAGCTGCTGGTCAGTTTCTCTTGCCTTCTCCACCTCATCCTCTTGCACAAAGCTACAGCCCTCCCGGTATGAAGCAGCCACCACAAAACAGATTTTCCAGAAATCTGGCTGTAATGTAGATTCTAGGGATTGGTAGGAGGTGCCCATGTTGAGCTTCCAAAGACCCAGCCGGTCTTGCCAAACGTGATGGTGGGATCAAGGTTGCAGGTCCAGAGGGTGAGGAACTATGGTTCACAATCAGGCTAAGGGGGTGGCAGCTCTTGAGTTCGGCTCGGGGATTTGACATCAGCACTTCCTGTGGCCTTAGGTATATCAGTAGTTGCAGGTCACATGCATCTTTCACTTTTAACTAGAAGTTTCCATGGAAGGAAGCTGTTGCCGTGCCTCAGTTTTTCTGGTTGCGAAACAAGGTTAAATACTTATTTAACTCCTTTAAAGCAGTGGAAAACCTTTGGAGAATCGCTCAAACTAGAAGCTGCCAGGGTCAGACGTGAGGAATAACTGTCAGATTTCATCAGAGTTAAGTTAAACTCTAACAATGTAGAGAAGATCTCTTTTTCGTAAGGGTTGAAAAGGCAAAACACCAAAATCTAGTTTGCTTATGCTTCCTGTCTCCTCAAAGTAGGACTATTAGTCTCATCATTCTGGCCAAGTCTAGGTAATTTCCAAAAATAGTAACTCCAGGGCATCAGCTAAAACCTGCCCAGAAAAGCTGGTGCAGAATGAGTACATCACTCTTTTTTAGATGAAACTACACTTTGGTGGCAGGCAAGTTTGCAAACAGGATGAGAATCTGCTACAAAATCTTGCTGCAAAAGGAAGAGTAGTTATAATTACTTTCAGGAAGACTGAAATAACTTGCCTGTAAATTCTGTCAGCACCTGTCCATAATAGCACAGAGAGATTGCTTGTGAAATTACCAAGGAAGGGGTTTTTGGGCTTCCTCTGTTCTTAATATGTCAGAGTCTGATGCCGCTGTCTCTAAAATCAAGGCAAACTGTTAGTAGCCTCTGCAGCAGACCTTGTGATTGAAGATTGAAATCAGTTTCACCGTGGCTAACAACTTTTCATGTTTAGACTTATACAGTCGATGCAGTAGAGTCCCTCCTTCAAGTTATAGCTTTCTTTTTGGTAACACGTAGCATAAAAGCTGATCATCCTTAAAATTAAATCAAGGATGAATTTGTTCTCCCCTTTTATATCTTCTCAGAAATCATGCTCAACAAACAAGTGTTTCTGGCAGAGAGTGCAGTGATGTCTTACATTTAAACATATGATCTCTTTAGTATTTATGAAGGTTGGCATAGTATTAACTGGTTTGTGTACTAAAGATATAACATGGAAGCCCAAGCAGATATAGCAGATATAGAAGTCAAATCAAAAGATTTCTGTATTTAAAAATACTTGTTATGCATACATGGATATGCCTTATCTTTACTGTGTAGAAATAAGTCTTCTGCTATGCTGTTTCCATGTGTATGTTCCTCTGAAGACATTACCATGCCAGTTGTTCCCTTCTGAAGGGTTGCTCTTTCCTCTCACTAATACAGGTTCTTTCCAAAATTGCAGCTTCTTTTGCTTGCATTTATAGTTCTTAAAGCTGTGTCAGAGTAGAGTTTGAACACTATCCAACTTCTGGCTTTGAGAGGTAGGTGGCCTTAAGCAGAGCTGGCAGTAGAGAATTTTCAATACTGTAGATGTGCACCACCACTACCTTATTTCTGTTGTTACACAAACACTTACAAGCCTTTTACTTTTCAGTTACTAATGTAATGCTTCGGTTTCACAATGAACAGTCTCTTTCTTCAGTCAATACTTGTTTTGAGCCTTGAAAAACACAACTGGCAAACTTGTGCAATCACACTGTATCCAAGAAAATCTTTCCGTTTTAGAGCAGTGACCTATGGTGGTTATTGTAAGCAGTCTGCAATTATTCATCAGATGTAAATTAATGAAATAAAAATTAAGAGCTTTATTACAATTTAACCACTCAGCAGTAATCCATTGAGCCCAAAAGATTGAAAAACACCATGTAAGAGAGTTTGTATGCAGAATACAAATACAGGATACAATTGTTTTCATGGCATTTATCACTTCGTTTGAAGTGCCAGTTACAGTCATAATAGTAAAAGTTCATCAAAATATTCTTCCATTTTGAGAGTCCTGGTCTTGTTAGCAGGAAATGGAAGGCAGCCTCTGCTCAGACTTAGGTGTTTAGTTGGGCAACAAACTGCATAAAGCAGCCTTTTAGACTCTCTTTACAATACCTAGCATTAAAGGCTCAGTGACAAAATATGTAAGATTTCCAGTCTGTAATGTAAACAGATTTGTTTTAGTACTGTCCATTTCATTGTCAGAACAAAGGTTTCTATTACTGTTTTCCTTCCAGATATATTCAATTTTCTCTCCCATTTTCCCTGAAGAATTAGCATGTGCAACCAGCCGCGTTGTGAAACACTAAATTCAAACTGAACCCCAGAGCAGGGTGTAAGAAACTATTGCCTATCTTCAGGATGATGGTTCATGAAATAGAGGAGGCAGGAGGATGTAAAGCTTCAGGCATGACTGTGTCCAATATTGCTTTTCAGAAGATAGTGTAGACCAACCTGCTTTTGATCAAAAAAATGTAATCAGTAGTTTCAGATGAGACAAACGAAAATTAATGGGAAAAAGTCTTCCACCTTGAACTCTTTTACTAGTTTTCTTACATGAAATGCAAATCTGACAAGAGTTATGTCAATTGCACAAAAAGATAATTTGTAATTCTTCTAAAGTTTTTGCTGAAACAGACTTCTAACACCACCAGCATATTAGTTCTAGCCAGCCAGAATACACCAGTTTAAGCCAGTATAAAGGGCTGTTAGCATTTTTTTTTAAATGAGACAGCTTTTGGTAAAATTCTTCTCTTTAAAACATAAACAGAGAAGAATCTGCTTTTAGACTGCCTCTCTTGCTTCAGTAATATTCCTTGAAGTGTGCTTTTAAAGCAGCCGGAAAGGTTAGGTTACTTCTGAATGACCTTCCTCAGTGAATAACTGTTCCTGTGATCACACCAGTATTTGTGATCTTCTGATACTATGTGAGACTGAAACCAACCAATTTTGTCTTTAGCTTTAGGTTAAACGCTTCATTCCCAAGTCTGTTTCCCAAGAACAGAAGATTCAAAGTTACTTTCAGACGTCTGTGAGGAACGTCTGGCTTTCAGTAGCACCAAACTGAAAGAAGAAAGGGCAGAAGAACAGCTGAAACCTGAAGGAAACAAAAGCAGTAATAATGGAAATGAGAAAGCTACCAAGAGAGCAATAGAAGGGAACAAAAATCCCTTAAGGAAAATGCATGAAGGCAGAGAAATACAAGAACTAAAGATGGATGAGTAGAACAACAGAGGCTAGAAATAGATTGGAAGAAGGGAGTTCTACTCTATGTCCCTCCCCAAAATATAAAGAAAATAACTCAAATCATGTAAATAAAATCAGATAATTGTTACTTTCTCTTTTTTTATAGTACTAACTGCATGCTGCTGACCATCCTTGAGAAAACTCATTATAGTTTTCCATCTTTCTCAAGTAAAGCCGAAGCATTTCTGGGAGTTTTCAGAATTTAATTATTCATAAAACAAAAAGAAGAGATTAGCATAAACAAGTATTTGTTCAAAATAAAGGGAAAATAATGCCATTACTGTTTGACAGGAGGGAAGGCTATGGAAATTCTTCTGTGGCATATGTCAAGGAGGTTGGTTGTTATCCCTTCTTAACTCTGTCACAGGATAAAGTTCATGTTTTAGGATAACAAAGGGACATTAGATGGTGACCTAGTTACTTACGTAAGAGAAAACCCACTTTCACTGCTGATTGGTCCACCTAGGTTTGTTCACATGCTGTGCTTGAGAAAATGAGCATTCCTGCTGTCCTGATACGGGTGAAGCCATTATGTTTCAGATGCTAACTTGTTTCTAGATTAAAATAGATTAGGAACTACATCTAAGCTTCTGGAAATTAGGTGTTTTGAAATGTTAATTTGTGTTCTCCAGCTAATGGAGAAGTTTGAATTTTAATTAGACAAGGAGCTTTTCCTATGAAGGGATTTTATAAGTAACAGCTTTCACTGCAAGAACAATCTCCCGGCGCCTCTTTTTGTTAAAAATATGGTATAGAAAATTGTTTCTATTTACAGATTTTATTATAATGGCAACTAGATGAAATTTGTTTTGGTAGAATAAAATGGTAGTTAAAAGCCATGTATTTCTGAATGTTTGAAGTTCCTTTTAGTGCAGAAATATAGCTGATGTGTATTAGAATTTATGTGTGCTCCAGATATGCCTAATAGAATTTGTAAACCCTCTGGAACAAGTGGCTGTGGTTCAAGGAGCCTCAAAGCTGTGCACAGAGCCTTGACGTTTGTTCAGCCTGAGAACTGCACAAGTCTGGCTTTGGGAGCTTTGAAGTTGTGCAGAAACCCTGGTGATCTCATATGGTTCTTAAGCTATAGTTCAAGTAGATTACAAAGTTGGCAGATGCCTAGAAGAATTTGTCAAATCTATAAACCAGATAACTGCTGTTCATTTTATCTCCAGGTAGAGGACAGAATTTAGTGCATGATGCTTGGGGACTTGCAAATAATTACAGCATGCCTTAACTGTACAAGTGTAAGTGTGCACAGGCAAGGCATGTGTCTTGGAAATACCTCTGACCTGAAGCACTTTCAGATACAGCTCCCCAAATTATGATAAGAAATGTCAGGGGAAAAATGTTATATGTCTGAAGCAGTTGAAATTAACAGTATGCTTAAATTGACAGCATGGATGCCTGTGTAAAGTTGTGTTAAACGTTGCAGTTTAAAATAAATAAAATGCTTTCATGAGTTCTATTTCTAGGTCAAATAAATGTATTTTAAAAATCACAATTACACATTTAAAAGTCATGGGAAATAATTTTTTTTCAAAATCACACTCTTGCAAAGGAAATTTTTTTAGTGATTCTCTTCAATAGTAGGTCCCATTCCCTTAACATTTAACAGGTCATACAAACTTACTGCCTCCTAGTTGTGTATTACAGGAACATCTGAGGCATTTATCAGTTTTGTGTTTTTATCAAAACACTGAGCTATTCTTTGTGTGAGTGATAACTCAGGGAGGTTCATGAAAGTTAATCAGTGTTCAAATTCATCAGTCAATTCTGTCCATTGATACTTAGCAGCCTGACAGACACAGGGATTTTGAAGACATACACAAAGTTTATATATAATTTAAATTTTTTGTTGACTCTTCCTATCAGTTGACTCAGGTTTGACAAGTCTTTTCAGTATCTGATTAAGTCCAGTTAATCAACTACCTAAATTTACGAGGTGAATAGCAGCCTTTC
The DNA here is from genome assembly GCA_013400215.1 of Cisticola juncidis. Lineage (NCBI taxonomy): Eukaryota > Metazoa > Chordata > Aves > Passeriformes > Cisticolidae > Cisticola > Cisticola juncidis. Next base: position 233,507 of record VXBR01004472.1, read on the forward strand.
TTTTAGATTTCCTGTCTATTCTCTGCAAATGTAGTTGGGAGTAAGACTGGACAGAGAGATGGAGACTGGGATTGAAGGAGGAAAGCAGATGAGCTGCTTTACATTAATATATATTTAAATTATATAATTTTTATATTATATGTTTATTATTTATATATACTATATAATATATAGGGTGGATGAGGTGATGAGGACTGAACAAAACCCCTTAGAAATCTGTCAGGGCTGCCAGTGAGCCTGTGGGGAGCAGACCTGTGCTTGGGAGACCTGGGGAGGTGACAACTCAGCCTCTCGTAGTAGTCTTGAGTTTTTATTTCCACTGTCAGCTGCCTGTACATTTATGGCCATCATGATGCTCCTAGCATGGAGCATCAGGGCACAAAACCTGCAGCTGAAAACCCTGTCCTTGCTGCGTTCTTTACCTCCAGAATACATCGGTCCTGAAAGAACACCATGTACAGCAGAGTACTCACCTTTCTCTCATCCTGTCCTCTGTACATTGGAGGTCTATGCTTGGAAGAGAGCTCTTATACTCAGCACTTGACAAACTGTGCTTTTTGCCCTTAAGTATACCCAGGCTAAAAGCAAAAATTGTACCATGTGGATTAATTCTGTGAATGGAAGCTGAAAATGCTGCTAGCGTAGATATTTTACATAAATATCAAAATCAGGCAACACGAACATCTTCCAGCCTTTTTAATCTCTAGGATGAGTGGAGTGTTTGGCTGGGAAGCTCTGCCTGTTCCTGAGAGTATCTTACTCTCCAGCAGCTGGGAACTCCTCTTGGGAGCATATTTAGAAATGCTTCTGGTCTTTGATGTTGGATATGACAGTCCCGTGACTTGAATTAGACTATTTTAACTTTCCTAACCTTAAATGCAACCTGGCAAGTACATGTCACTATTTACAGGACCAGTAGTGTATCTTCTCCTTGCTTCAGCCTTGCTAAGTTCATTCTCATATCCCTTTCCTGTGGCGAAATCCCATCAAGTTCACTGTCAACAGCACCCAGTACCCTGCAGGCAAAGCTTGAGTTCAGTACTGCCAAATAGCTACTTTTGCTACATGAGGACTTTGGAACAATTCCGTAAATCAAAATGCTGTTCTATCTTGACAGCAGGAGCAAATCATGGGAAGAGAAAAGGGAAAAGCAGGATTGTACACATCTTTCTTATCTAAATCTTCCCTGTCCACAGAACTATTAACTTACCCCTCCTGGGCCTTTGGAGGAACAGACTGAAGTCAGTCTTCCGAGTCTGCTGTATTGGTGATGGCATCTTCTGTATCTGACCACTTCCTTCAGCAGTCCTTCAGTGTGCACTCTGGATTGCTGGTCGTGGTAGAACTCTGTTATTTAAATACCTAAAACACCCTGCCTGAACTCTAGTGAGCAAGTCTAGAGGAAATGCAGTGAGTGAACGTGGCCATCAAGAGGAGTGACAGCAGCAGTGTAACAGATAAAAGGCATTTTCATACTTACTGTTACCTCTTTTTTTCTTCTCTCTCAGCTGACTGGGAGCTGCAGTTTTTCCTCCTTCCTCTTCCTTACTTGTGTTGAACTGATTTTAGGATCAGGGTGTTGTTCTCTGGGAGGAAAAAAGGGACAACCAGAAGAGAAAACCAGTCTGTGAACACATTTATTGTAAAAATGGCTGGTACAATCAAATGAATTTAGAAATCCACTAATACACTTCACACAAATAGAAATTTGCTCTCTCAGTAAAGTTGTCTTACCCATTTCTCTGCGAAGCTCAGGGTGAGTATATAGATATGGTGGCTCCTGCCATATGGAATTACAGGAAAAAAAACAGGGATGCATTGGTGATTGACAGAAAGAGGAACATATACATAAGGAGTTGCTGGCAGGAATCAAGCAGGTTTGGGGGGCAAGAGGGTTGGCTTTTTTTTTTTTTTTTAAGCTTTTGCAATGGAAATCCCATCACTCATTTACAGCATTTACAGCAAGATAGTGCCTCAGTTGAATCAAAGATAGTAATCAATACATTTATGTGCAGTAGTGCCCAAAATACAGTGTGCACTTTCCAGGCAAAGCTCGCATAGGTCTATCTGAGGTTACAATGTATTTATTAAATTATTTTCTAGTTTGCTAGTTTTCTAATAATCTTTTTTTACTCTTTGTACTCTCTTTTCACAGCTTTCCTATTCCTTCAGACTTTATTTTAATGCCCAGTTTTCTACATCATCTTCTTCCAGTTACCTATTCTTTTCCATCTTCTCTTCCATCTCACATTATCTCCTCATCAGGTTTTTTCTTTATTAGTTAAATACCTGACAGCTTCTTTTACCATATACCCTTTTCACAATCTTTATTAGGGAAACAATCACAAAACTGGTGCTTAGTTTTGTAATTTCAAGAGCTTTGAAGTGGTTTGAGTTTGGGTTTTTTATGTTCTTCTCTTTGGTTAAATGTCAAGTTATTTACAACCAGCTTAAAATCATGCTTCATGTTCTGCCTAATGTACAATAGGGGACAATATATGAATGAATGTGTCTTGTAGGAAAGAAATTGTACAGAATTGAGGCCTATTTGTGTAAATGCTATTTATACAGCATTCTTGTATCCCCACAAAGCCCACACTGAGCACCACTGTCTTTGGGCTCCTGTTTTTTTGATTTGACTGTGCTACAGCTTAAACTCTCCTGTTCTGTTGAAAGCATGTAAAATGGCATGGGTCACCCCACCCTTCCATGGCAGAGTAGTATTGGCTCCTCAGTTTATGCATTTGGGGGAGGAATGCAGACAGGACTGATTTTGACCATCAGAAGCACTTTTAACATGTCTTCTATTCCTAGATATGGTGCTATACTAATACACAGCCTCTGAAGGAACTTGCTAAATGAAGAAAGAGCTGTATTTGATGATAGAGAAAATGATTTTGTAAACTTGATTTTTCTTTCAAAATGACGGAATTATGTACTTTATGTAATTCGTTATATCAAAGAAAAAAACAATTTAACATGGAGATCATTATGTTAGAACATCCTCCTGTAAAAGGAACAGTAAGCACTGTGCCATAAGCTATTAATTTACATACTGTGACCTTTGTTCTGTCTTGTAGCAGCACAGAGAAAAAGGAAATAGTACATTTTCAGAATGAAATTCACTTCGTAGACATTAGGTGATGGCTTTTGATGCTTTCTGTTACTCCCAGAAAATGTTACGAATTTCTCTTTGCAAGACTTTTACATGTTATGCTTCTAATCACATGTATGTTAGTCTGGACACTTCCTTCTGCGAAGGCAGGAGTGGTAGAAACAAACAAAAAGCAATTCAGTCGATTTCTTTGGAATGCAGCTTCATCCCAGACATGATCTGAAGTGTTTGCTGATGTTTATGAAGGTGATAACTTCTCCCTTTACAAGGTATCACAGTTCTTCTTTCTGCTGCTGAGAACAAGGTAGAATTTGAGACTTCTCACACAGTCTCTGGAAGAAACTGGTAGAGTTCTCTTATGAACATAAAATTTGAGTTCAGTGCATGCACCCAGCTCAAAACAGATGGCTGGAGAGAGAAATGCCCTAGATAATGCAGCACTTCAGTTAAGCAAGGGGTGGCCTGTTTAATGTTTTCTTTTTTTTCTTTAAATATATATTAAATAGGCTTTCTGATAAAAAGCAACAGCTGTGGACTACTGGATAGTTTTTGGCTTACTTTTAGCTCTTCTGCTTCTGAATAGTTTTCTGTACTTCAGTGATCACAACAGTGAGGTGTGTCTTGGAAGTGAGCATAGCTAGCAACTATTTAAACTGCTTTATTTCTAAAATCGGAAGTTGTTATCAACTAAATAGCATTTTTGGCTGTACATAAAGAAATTGCTGTATTTTTGAAAGCTAGTCAGTGTGCACATTTAAAAAATAACTTAGTTTTGGCAGGTTTTTTGAAACACAAGACTTTTCTGCTTGACCCTTTTTATTTTCTAAAAAATACATAGATGAGCCTCTTATGTTTTTCCTATCAGTTTATTTTTTAAAATCTGAAATGTGCTGAGAAGCCTGCTTTCAGATTAAGATTAGACTCTCTTTTGGCAGAGATGTAAATCTGAGATCAAAAAGTACATATCAAACTTGAAAACTCATAAATTCTTGCAGGCTCCTAATTTTTATATTTTTTTAGCTCTCTGACTTCTTGCAAAAGCCGTTTTATAACAAAAAGGCCTCTTCGGAGTTTGGTCACAGTTTGGAATAAAAATATTTATGTTTTCACAATATGTCTTTTAACACTCATCAGCATCTCAAAGAACAAGGAGAATGGGGCTTTGATGTCCACTGTGGTGTTGTGTTTATGTAACACATTCTGTACCACTCGGGATTTGATAGTGTAGCTTGTGTTGGTGTTGGACTGTGGTTACATTCTAACTTTCCAAGGCCCGGTTCAAGTTTAGATGCCCAGTTCTGCTTGTTTAGGTGAGCATACCATTCTACTCTGTATCTGAGGAACAAATTTATTCCCGGAATTCAGCATATCATCTGAATCTTTTCATTCGAGATGTTTCTGCTGCTTCATCTAATGTAATGTAAGGCCGTCAGACAAAGAAGTGTGGTTGCTTTGACATGAAAGATCTGCATGCTCAACACAGCTATAGAGAGGCATTGAAGCATTAATTGAATGAAAGTAAAACTTATATTCAGTGCTGAGACATGACTTCTTTAAATTGAATACAGAAAACTCTGTCAGAGAAATGAGAGGTTTACATGTGTGTTGTAGGCTTAAGTGACGCTGTACTGCAATGCCTTAAATGACCTGGTTGCAAAGCATTTAGAAAAGGTAATCTGTTGAAACCAGCTTTGCTGCTGAAACCTCTGTGTAGTCAGATTATAGCCTCAGTTCCCCATTGCCCTGTATTATGCAGATTTGATTTAAGATGGTATTTGGGCAAAAATTGTAGCTTTCATATTCTGCCTGAGCATGTATGACTGTAGGATAATGGGTAAAGTGATGCGTAATAAAATGATGCTCATAGTGCCTTCATATTTGGGATGGCTTGTCAAATTTTCATGTTTAAATACTCATCATGGTTTAGTAGAATTAATGACTTTATGATCTACAGACGCAGGGTTTTTTTGCAGTGACTCACATGTGTAGAAGCCAGAAAAAGTTGGAGATGTTTAGTGGAGAATTTGTGGCACAGGAGAATTGTATTCTCAAATGACAAGTCAGTGCAGTGTATCATGTTGTCAGACAGAGATGAGAAAATCTGACTTCTCATGTATTGGAGAGAAAATGTAGACATGCCAGCAAAGGGTGACAAGCAGTTGGTGAAAAGATGAGAGAACTCAGCTCTGTCTTAAAAAAAAAAAAGGTCCTCTGAAGAGGTATCTATAAACATTAATTCATGTAAATAACCTTTTAATTGCAAGAGTGAAGATATTGTTTAATTGCACAGGAAGTGAGGCAGGTAAATAAAACCAAGCTTAGATTTAGCCTCTTCACATCTGGTTCTTTAAAAAAGGGGGAACAAGAAAAGATAGTGGTTTGTAAAAAGTTGTCTTTCTTTCTACTCCCATTCTCATGCAATATTTAAAGTTAACATATTGCAAAAGGTTGTGATTAACCCAGATGGTGAAAACAAGATTTTTACTTCGAATTCTGAAATGTGAAAGTAAACAATTAACATAACAAATGAAAGGCAGGCCATGCAAAAGAAATATTGGTTTGAAACATATAAAAACATTTGTTATTAAAATGTGGTTTTCCAGTGTGACATTGCATCATTAATAGATGTTTCAAGGTGCAAAATGTGTCAAAATGACGGCTAGAGGTTAACTCGGCATTTCCAAAGGCCTGTGTTCAAACCAAAACTCCTTAGTCACTTCAAAATATAGCTTCTAGGTATTATTTCATTGTGTATGCATCACCTCCTAACAGTTAATAAGCTATGAAGTTCCTAACCGCTTGCTTTAATAGGAATGTGGAGAGTTAATATACTTTTGCAGCTCTACTAGTAAATAGTTCACAAAACAGCCTCTGTGGTACTTATGTCCCATTTGTGTCATGTGTACTGTCATCTCACAAATTCTGAGGGATTTTTTTAAAGCTCAAATTCACACTTTTAATGCATTCTTTTTGTCTTCAAAGATATAAATAATTAATAATCTTTCCTCAATATTAAAATATTATAGCAGAAATCAAGCCTCATTCAAACTCCTTTTATTTTGCCATTACGACTGAAGACTGCAGTGAAAGGGAGTCTGTCTTCCTTGTTCTTCAAGGTTGTGCTTAGTCCATTCTGGAGTAATATGAAGGACTTACCAAGTCAAGCTAATTTTACATCATAGTCACCAAGCTGCTTTTTCCTAGTAGTAAGACTAAGCTTGCATAGTCTATCACAGTCTATCTTCGTATATATGGGAATTCAAGCATTACCAAAACTGCATACACTGTTGAGTAAATATCATAATAAATGAATCATAATAAAAATCTCATACTAAAAATAAACATATCATTAGCAAGTGAAATGAAATTGTTTTAGATGTAAAAGGAGTATTTTTTTTCTTCTGTTTGAGACCTTTTCTTCATGAGCCCCAAACTGCTACCCATTTTGTAGAGCAAAAGAGTTCTTAACCTTTTTGGAAAGAAAAGGAAAAGGTTTATTATATGCAAGTGAGACAGCAGGAACAGTCAGATACAGAACAGTCAGAGAAATTTTCCCATCTATGCTCTGCTAATTTTTAGAAGGACCAAGCAATTACATTTGTGACACAGCAAGACTTAGGCATATCTTCATATCCTACTTGGAGACATTGTGGTAGAAGCAGTGAAAGTATTTTGAGATTAAATTTGAAACAGGTTCATAGAGTCATAGAAAAAATACAGAACCATAATTTGGAAGGATTTTGAGGCAGTTGACCTGGGTCAGCTATGACTTTGTGCAGCTACTGCTTAAAGCCTCTGTAGTTTCTATAACATGCCTTCAGGTAGTTTTGGGCTTCCTCCTTAACCTCCTCTTTGCCAGACTAAAGAGGCCCGCAAGCTTTTACTCATGGGAACATGACCATTTTGATAATTCTGCCCAGTTTTTCAGTGTCCTTGATCTGGGACATCCAGAACCAGATGCAGAATTGTGGGAGATACAAATCCTTGCAGGCATCAAGCAGGGCCTCAATGTGCTGGTCATGCTCCTAATGTAACCAATGTACAGTTTGCTTTGTTTATTTGGGGAACATGATGCTGCCTCATGTTCTACTTGGCATCCCCTGTAACCCCATGATCTTTACAACAGTGTGTTCCAGCCTGCACTGGTGCTTGGGATTATTCTGCCATAGATGCAGAACTTGACACTTACCCTTGTTGAACTTCAGGAGACTTCTGTTGATCCAGTCCCCAGGTTTCTGGACAGTGCCTCTGAACTCTGGTATGCCAGCTGTTCCTCCCAATTCAGTGTTGCTTGAAAAGATTACAAATGTGTATCTGCCTTTAGGCTATAGTGGTTTCAAGCAAAACTGCGTACTCAAAATCTGCTGTTCAGCCAGTCTGAGTAGGGCTGACAGATTTATGTTTGACTTCTTGATAATATGTAAAGCAATGGTGAACCCTTCATAACTGTGACACAAGGAAAATTAAACTTTATTATCTACAAGATACAAAAACTATTTATTTATTAAGGGTAGTTAAAGTCCTCCTACTTAAAAAGTTGCCTAGAGTATTAATTGGTTACTATGACAAGTAACTGTGCCTTTTACTGACCAGTTACAAGTAAACACAAGTTACTGCAAGTTAATGCAAGTGGATAGAGGATGGCAAACCTTCATCTGTACACACCTAACAGACTTAATTCTGCAGAATCACACTGGGGATGAAAGATGGATTATCAGGTGTAGCCTAAATAGGATTTCAGCTCTTTCTGTGCTACATTACTTATTTAGCTGATGAGAAATGCCTTCAGATTGACTTGCAGCAGCAATTAATGGGAAACTTATGGTTCCAGATCTCCCCAGTCATTCTCATGAAAGCCCGACTGAGCTACATGTTGTTGATGTAATCTTTTTGGATTTCAGCACAGCTTTCAGTGCTGTTATTATGATTCCATGACATGACCATATTACTTTCCAGCTAAGCAGGGGAGAGTGCATACCTTGAGCCTTCTCTGACAGGAGATATGATGGACCAGAACAGGTACTTACAAGCTCTCCGGAGTCCCACACTTCAGTCATATCTGTCATTGGCCATATCTGTATTAATTAGAGAGGTAAAAGCCTCTACCCAAATTAGGTTCATTTATCCCAACACATTGTGGTTTTACTTGTGTAATATTACTAATTTAATTTTTTAGCTTCAGTAATAAATTTTTGGCAACCTGGAGGAAAAAGAAGCTTTTCCAAGATGGATGAATCTGTCCTTGCAAGCTACTTCATAGCATCTTCCAGTTTTTATCCTTCTAGAGCACCTATAGTGTTGATCTGTAGGACAATCAAAAATTCTGCTCAACTAGGACAGAAGATAGTTCCTTTTGACAGAGGTATTTAATACTTCTCTAGTGGGACATAACTGGACTGTTTTGCAAGAGATTTTCACATAAGGCAAACTTCCATATAAAAGGGTGGTGATGCCCAGATATGTTCCCTGGGATATTTTAGATTTTTTAGCACTAGTAGTTTTTAGTTCCCTCTCTCTGGGCTTTCCTGTACCCTTTTCTGTGAAGGAGTGTGGCTCTGGTTACACATAAAATCGCTGATGTAGAGTGGGGGAGTGCTTAGTCTGAGAACGTCTGATACCTGGATGAGATACAGAAGGAGCTAAGCATGTCCTTGGGCTGGATTTACAGCAGATTGCAAATTATCAACAGTAGCCAAACTACTGTTCATTGTGCCCAGCTGCTTGGTTCAAACAGACCTGAGGAAGGAGAAAGACTTTTTATATCTTGTTCTTATAGCTGAATTATCAATTTTCCTGGTAAATACTGCTTTAAGGATCAATTGCTTACTGCATAAATTGATAACATTCAATAACATTCCATTTGCTGCTTTTATGTGTTAATAAAATGGATGGGAAGAATATTTCACCTGATAATGTTCTTTTAAATTTTTGTTCTTATGTTCAGCTTCTGGGAGTGAATGGGATATGGCCAGCAAGAAATCTGCTTTGGTCTGTGCCTGCTGATACAGAAACTTTCTTTTCTTTTATTGATTTCATTAAAATATCAGCATATCTACAGTAGTTAAAATTGACAACGGCTTTTGGTATGTGCATAATCCACACATTTACTCCATGTAATGACACTAAGCTTTATCCCCTAAAGTGTGACAACTTCTGAACTATTGTTTTTTCTACTTCCCCTTTCTTCTACTTTCAAAGGAATTATAATAGTGAACAAAAAGTTTCAGGAGAAAGAAAACAACCACAAAACTTATTAGGAGAGAGATTCTTTCCTCAACTGTGGTCCCTTTGTGGCTGGCATATGTGGGAGTTATATATGCTGAATGAGAGGAATTTCTTTTTGGTGTAAACACTATAAACAGAGGATATAGAAAGGACTGTGCTGTTCCTTAGTGTTGGTGCAAGATGCAAGTGGAGGCTGGCCTAGGGCACATTGATGAAGTATTTCACATTTTTGAAAGAGCATTGCAAAGATTTTTAGTGCCTCTTGACTATTTACCAGTGCATAAATGAGTGTACTCAGTTATGCCAAAGGCTGCAACATGCTTGTTATGTGCAGAAGCTGGTCACGAATTATCTCAAAAATCATGCTGCGTTTTGACTTCTGTTCTTTGTGTTTTCCTTCTGAAGTATCACTGCTTCTTTTGTTCCTATTGGCAAAAGGACTGGCATCTGATCAATAGCTCAGTCCTCCTAGGAGCCTGTATAAAATAAATACCATGAATATCCTGGAGCACTGCAGTGGCAGTTTCTCTATAGATGCCTGGTTAGGGGCAGACTGCATTTTGCATATGCTCTGAATTTTAGGTGCTGGTTTCCAATGTGGTATTCCAGAACCTGAACCAAGAGTTCTGGTTGTGTAAATAAAAAGTGCTTGGAGAGTCCAGAATAGGATGAACTACCAGGCTCAGCAGGAAATCACCCTTAATTAATATGCATGCCATTTTCTGATCAGCATGATTTCTGCCTTAAGCTCAGGGCTTGAAATTATTTCTTGGAGGTGGATGCCTGCGTGTTTTCTGAGAAAGTTAGAAACCTTTTTCTTTTCAAATGCAAATGAAGGAAGAGGCACAAGTGGGTTACCAACTTTGCCTTCCTTGGGACAGTCACATGTTTATGCAGGAAAGAGCTCCAATAGTCCAGGCTTTTCCATTGCCTTGAAATTAAAGCTGTACCCTCAAACCGATCGGGATAAAAGACCCAATGGTGATATGTGTTCATACTGTGTTAGATAAGGAATATTTTTAAAGGTGAAGGGTTTTAGTTCCAGCACTTTTTTCTGTGACTACTCATTTGTTTTATTTATTATCCAACCAACTACAAAATTGGTTGGATTGGAAGGGACATCCAAGGTCATCTAGTTTCAAGCCCTCTGCCATGGGCAGAATCACTTTTCACTAGAACACTGTTGCTCAAGCCCCATCCAATATAAAATGTATCTCAACAGAAGAAGTAAGAGGTGTTTCAGTCCTCACATGAAAAATACAAAAATCTGATTTGAGTATGTTTTAGAGGAATTTTGTTTAAATCCTCTCAGGTAGTGGTTTGTTTTCATCTTCACACAAATGTACAAAAGGCATTTTCACATTTTTGCCGTATGCTTTGTGTTGGATTTTTTCTCCTAAGAATTCCTCTGTTGTGCAGGCCACATTGGAAGCAGGGCCTAGAAGAGCCATAGCCTCAGAGACACCAATAAGAGTAGTGTATGAAGTTGCTTAGTAAGCTGCCTGAGAGAACTAAGAGAGTTCTGGATTTGGGCTTAAACTAAATGCACGTGGAACTCAAAAGGAAAAAACGTAATACTTCTCCAGAATCTGGTGTCTGGTAAAAGAGTCCATGGGAGGTAGGCTTCCTACAGTCATCTCTGCATAAAAACTTGATTTTTTATGTGATTTAAGGAGCAGTCAAGATCTTCATGGTCATCAGAGGGACAGACGTCTCCAAGAGTACAGTGGGCATTCTTCATTTGCTGACAGAGCATGTGCAGCTGTATCGAGTTGACACAGATCCTTGCATCCCTCATGAAATGTATCCCAAGGACTTGATTGTACTTCCCATCTACCCTTCATCCTTGCGACCTGCAGACTGTGTGCAGAACCTGACCCTTTCATTTTCTGTCAGTAAGACTCTTCACCTAGTCTGTGAGATGGTTATTAAGAAGTGAAAGCAAAGCACTCCTCCACTTTGTACACAGTCAAATCCTGCTTGTGGGGCAAGCTAATGACTTGCAGTTTAATCTAGTGTGTGGCATTTTGCAAAAACTTTTTTGTCTTTAAAAGACACAATTTCTTTTTGAAAAGAAAAGAAGTCTTGCTTGTCTTTTTATTGAGCGTCCTGTAAATATGTGTCTCTTGAGAGCATTTTACTTGTTTTTGGGATGTTGCCCAAACACAGTTGATTGAATGGGGGATTGATAGTTTAATTAAGAGTCCTGAGATTTAAGGCATAGAAAGTAGCCCTTTCTTTCAGATACTTTTTCCCCCCTGATTTGTGCTGTCAAATTTTCTCTCTCCAAAACCATATTTTCACTGCATACCTATTGAACCATCTGACTCATTCAAATGTTCATCACAGTTCATCACTACTTCAAAAAGTAGTATTACTAAAGAAGTATTTTGTCATTTACTTTTGAAGTAAATGACAATCCAAATGTTACATTTGGATTGTCATTTACCCAGCTGTGCACGTGTACTGTAATGTGCAGCCTCAGAACATCAGTATCGTATTTACTGCATTGTCACTCTTGTATGAATTTTGCTAAATAAAGCTCTTAAAGGCTGTACAGAGGTTAACAATCACTTGTAACCACAGCTGTCATGCAGAATACTAGTGGGTTTTGTGGAAATCTTTATTTTAAATAGGGTTATATTGAGCAGTTTGTGCGCCATTTTAATTTTGTCATCTGTTTCTGCAGTTTTATGTCAGTCTTACATGAAGACTCAGTTGAATTCTTTTCCTTTAGAGAGGATCTGAGCTGATCCTATCACTGCAGTGTTTTTATCAATGCTCTACATCCTATGCATTCCTAGGTGAAAATAAGTAACTGCATTAATAGGCAACTATTTATCACTAGAGGGATTAACCACAGATTTCTGCTAATCTTAGTAATACCAGGTTTAAAGCCATACATGATATCTATAAAAGCAAACAAAAAACTCTAGAGTACATTTTGGCCTTAAAAGCTTATGGATGAGTGATGCTGACAATGTAGCCTTCAATTTGAGATATGTGGGCACCACAATCTGCCTACAAAGTGCATATTGTTGATTTCGGGCCATTATAGTAATTTTTGCTAAACTGCTAAATTGAAGGATTAGTGGCATTTCACCAGCCAAGAAGAAGGGATTTCCAAAACTAACTTAATTTCCTCTGTATACTTCACTGACATTAGAGAATACTAAGAGCCTTTTTCTCTAAGGCATGAAAGACTGTCACATATCTATTGGTCCTCGGTCCTTCTGTGGTCAAAGGGGATTTTTTAATTACAGGTCTTAAAAGTTATGTGTTTCGGTGGAAAGGTGCATTTGATTCTATAGTCTTTCCCTCTGGAATTTTCTCCTTGGGACAAAAATGCTTTGATGACAGTAATATTAAGTAGGATAATACAGGCAAACAAGTACTTGCGACCATAAGAGTGTTTAATTGTAAGACATTTGTATATAAAAGGATTTAGAAGCAGTTATTAGATTTGCAACTAACCTATTTCTAACAAATTTTCACTGAAAACCTAACAATAGCACAAATGGCAGGTCACTTCCATTAGGAACTTATTTGTACACACTCATCAAATTCAACCAGTGTATTTTCAGGGTTAAAAGTTTTCATGCATGGTTTGTAATTGTCATGCAGCTTGTAATTAAAAGTAGGGACTTCCTGGGTAATTTTGGGGAAAAAGAAATAAAACCAAATTAAATGCCAATTTTGAAGTCCTCTGAGAACAGCATAAATCACCATTAAGACTTTGTATCTAAGGAATATGTACCTTTTGCAACATCAGTGTGAAGTCCCCCAGTCTGACAAGATGCAAAGGCTGCAATTCAGCCTTCTGCTGAGATAGAGAACTGAGGGAAAACTGTATGTTTCCATAAAAAGATAGCTGCGGGGATGAGTGTAGTAGATCAGCTGGTTTAGGATGTATATCTTGTCAAGAAGGAAAATGGAACTTGCAAGAGTGTTGTTGTATAACAGAATGCCTTATATCTTTTTAATTAGGAACTGCCAAGCTAATTTAATCGCTGTCTTTAAAGTTCTGTTTTATTTTATATTTATATTTCTATGTTAAATGTAAAGGAATAGAATACAAAAAGACCTTTATAATTCTATCAGGGTAAATACTTACTTTCCTTGCTGCAATTTCATTGAACTGTGTTGTGTGAGCCCCCAGGCTTTTCAATATCTGGTATCTGTTCTGTGTTGGATGTCAGAGAGCTGACATGCAAAGGGGACTCTTTCAGCACCAGACACTGTGGTAGCAGCTGCCACAGAGAAACTCAAGTTGATAACTGGACCAGGAGAAAATGGGTTGCTAAAGTGTTCTGATCAGCCTTGAATTTAAAATGAGGTGCCTGAAGACCCAACAAACAAGACAGTTTCTTTGCCTGGAAAAGGACTGGAAAATTCAAGTTATTAACTTATAAAAATGTAAGATCTCGTGGACCAGGAGTACAAAAGCAGATTCCATAATTTATTTCAATAACATCTTCATTTAAGGTGCCAAGATACCTTTAAAAATATAGCACTAAACAAAACAAAAATATACAATACAGAGTATGTGTAGAAACATTATTCTGTTATTGTATCTAAGTAGTTTTACCTTAAGCCTTCACAGCTTTTCCTAGATTAGTCTCTATTTTCCACTGCTCAGATCCATTTTATTTTCTGTAGTAGATTGCTGTTTGGGTTCTAATCATACGTTATAGCTTTGAAGATTGGAGTAGCTAGTTTTAATTAAGTCCAAAGTAAAGAATTCAAAGCGAACGTCAAAGCCAAGATCTTACTGCTCAGATCCTTTCCAAAACTTCATTTGTTTGAATTGCCCACAATTTAATTAAAACACCAGTAAAAATACCCTATATTTTTACAGTTTTATTCCCTTTATTGTCTCACTGTATGTCAGAACTTTAGAGTTTATGCAGATGTGTAAGACTGCTCAGTTACCCATCAATAAATAATGACAGAATCATACCCTTACCTATATAATGAGTGCTTATTCAACAGAGATTTAAGATAGAAATTGATTCATTTAATTTAAGATTTTATACTTGATTCAGCTAAAAGATGTTGAGGGATATGAATGAGGAGAAAGCATTACTAAACCACTCTTATAACTGAAATAGCATTCTTGTCTGACTGGATTTCTTGCATCTCAGGCATCTGATCCTCGAGCTGAGAGGACCATTGGTGCACCATTCAGTGTTATTTCACCTGTCCCTTTTGGCTAAATGTTATGCAGAAGTGGATGACCAGCATTACCCCTTCAAGACTTGTAACATTTTGATTCCCCTGTGATAAGTTGGCTCTTACCAATGGTTGTGGAAGGCAATAGACCAGGCCAAACAAATTCACTGTTATGTGTTAATGATTTACACATCCTCATCACATGGACTAATAGCTTCACACAAAAAATGAAGTCATTGATGGCATCACCTAATACAGCCTCCTGTGCCAAGCTGGGTAATTTTGAAGCTGGATCAGGTCACTCAGGAGGTGCTTTGTGTTGATTTGTTTTGTTAATGGAGGGTGAGGTTTTTATGGCAAACCAATTTTGATTTTCCAGTACAAATTTGAATATAAATTACAGTGTGACATTTATTTTTCTGTATTAAATATACATCTGTTATCACAATGTCAGCAGAATAAATCTAGAACTGATTTTGGCACTATAAAATATACTGACTATAATGTATACTGACTCCATCTGCTGCTGAAGTCTTTCTCATTGCCCAGAGTGGTTCTTGGCATTCCTTTCCCTTTGAAGATTTTTTGTCAGTGAACATTTCTTTAACTTGCTGTCTACTGAGACTTCAGCTCCCTATCCCCTGCTCCCATTCTGTTGGCTCTGAGCAGGTTGAGCAGATTCTTACTATGTTTGCAGTTTTAGAAAAACCAGGCAGCAAGTTTTCACTTTCGCTTTGTATTTGCCTAATAAGGAACTGGGAGCAGCAGTAAATTGAACAATCCTAAATGCTAGAAAAAAAACCATATAACCCAAGCAACACCCCAAAGCAAAACCTCAGCAGTTTACTTTCAAGGTTAGTTTCAAGACTGCATATAAGTAAACTTGTTAGAACCTAGCCATCTGTATACTATTAGGTGCATATTTGACAAAAAAAAGGTAAACAAAAAAGCTGTTAAATGACTCTTGAACATTCAAACAGTTTAAGAGCTCTTTGTGTGGTAATGTTGGCACAGCTCCTAAGTGACCAGATGGAAGTTTATTAACAGCCAACAGGACAAGGGCTGAGATTTTGTTTCTTAACTTACTATTTTTGAAACGCTTGTAGAGGATGTGTCTGAAAGCTTGATGTACTTTCATACTACGCAAAATTACACATACACCTTCCCTTGATGCAAAGATGAAGGGTGCTTCAGAGATTGTCATTTCTGTAAGGTAGATGAGAAGAGAGTTATGAGCTGTATGGTAATTTAGGCATCAGTGCTCTTTACTGAATTTCAGAAAGGTGTTTTAATATATACAACTTGTGATCATATTAAAAACAGAACTTAGGCTTTCTAATAAACAGACTTAAGGAATGTATTTTGTAAAAAAGAACAGAAATACCTAAGTATTAAGAGACTTGATTTTTGATATCAGTAATCGCTGGTAATAGTGATGTCAGATTTCCATTTAAGGATTCTGGTAAACATATTAAGACCATGTAAATTTATGTGACTCCTCCTTTTCTGGCATCGTCATGGATTTATTTATTGTCAGTAAGAAATACCTGAAAACTGAGAATGTCCATTGTCTCCAGTAAACCACAGGATGGCAGTCAGTCCTACAGGGAGCAGCTGAGGGACCTGGGGTTGTTCAGTCTGAAGGAAAGAATGCTTAGAGGAGATCATATCACTCTCTACAACTCTCTGAAAGGAGGTTGTATCAAGGTGGGTGTTTGCCTCTTTTCCAAGGTAACTGGGAAGCGGAAATGACCTCAAGTTGTTTTGGGGAGGCTCAGGTTGGATATTGGGGAAAATTTCTTCATTGAAAGCAGGAAAAGGCTCCCCAGAGGAGTGGTAAAGTCGCCATGCCATGAAAGAGTTCAAAAACTGAGTAGATGTGGCACTTTTCAATATGGTTTAGTGGACATGGTGGTGTTCAGTCAAAGGGTAGAGTCAGTGATTTTGGAGGTCTTCTTTAGCCTTGAAGAGCCCATGATTCTATGATCTTCAAAGCAGACAACTTAAAAGAAAAGAAACAAAATCTGTAACACTCTGTGGACTCGTGGTTCACCCTATCCCTTTCAGGTGCTTCCTTTCCATGTCTTAAATATGGAAAGGAATATTTTCAGGGAACTCATGATAGCTAGAAAAAGCTGTATAGTCAGAGATTAGTGTTTCATAACATCTGACAGAAGAACATTGATGTGACATACAATTGGAGCTAGCAGTACCAATTTTGAACCTGGGTATCATACCCAGCCAGAATTCTCACTGTTTCTAGTGGAAGGTAGCCTGAGGGCTTTATACAGAATCAAACCCTGATTTGTTCAGTAACTCAAGCTGGTATAAGTACAGTTATGACAGATACTGCACCATGTAGTTGTATAGTTGGTATGGAATTACTTGCAGAGGGTAGGCCAAAGACCAGAACACAGAGCTTGTTGAAGTCAAAGAGAATTTTTCTTAGTTCTGGAACTTTGTATTACCAGGTTTCTATTTGTTTGTTTGTTTATTTGTTTTATTGTTAGGCTCAAAGAAAAAAAAAATTCTAACTTGTTCATCGAAAAAGCTAACAGTAGAGTAAGCTGGTTAAATTGGTTAGGAATGCATACTTCAAGTCTGAATTGTTGTCCTGCATTGTAACATCCTACAGAAGTCCACCCTGACTAACTTGTAGCATTACGTATGTGTTATTTTGTTGGTTAATAAGCCATATTTTGTATAGAACTTGGGAAATGTACAGAGGATTGGCAGTCTCATTAAATTATGCCACAAAATAAATCAGTGTTCTATATAGTAAGGGAAATAATTAAACAAAAATTTCAAAAGCTCTTTAGGAAAGTGGAAAATGTTTTCCTCTTATTTATTTGTGTAATGTCTAGGTTGGCATTTGTAATCAGCTGACTTGAGTCACATTAGGATCAAGACTTTACTAACAGGTACAGTCAGAAAAGGTTAGACACAGTAGTGTAGGCAAAGATCATCTCAAAGAAAAGATAAAGCTGAAAAAGCTTAATATGTTTCATTTTAAATGCGCTGTTTCTACACTTTTTGGTAGTTTGATTTTCTTCTGTTTGTTTTCTAGCAGCTGTTGTCTGTTCTTGCTGTCATGACTTGAGAAAGTGACTCCTGCTTGATAGATTAAAAGCTCTTCAGGCAGAAATCATCTGGAGGAGCAGAAAAGGAAAAGAAAGAAGACAAAAGAACATAATAAACAACCTAAAATAAATCAAAAAAGAGCCAGTAGAGAGATGCGAGCCCTGCTGGCTGCATGTGTGTGTGTGCATGTGCATAGATGCATGCAGACATGCACTTTGTCTCTTCTCTACTGCTCCACATGGTTATATGTAGCACAGCACTGTAGAGAATGACAGATTTGATTAGTATTAAGGTTACTGCTTTTTTTCCAAGATCCTGTTTCAGTCATTTACTGACTCTTCAGGAAGAGCTATATTCTGTTCCAACTGTCTGCTTTAGGCTGTCCATTTTAATTTGCTTGATGAGTTTTTGCTTTAGCATGAGCAAGAAATGGGTTTGGACTATTGTCTGAAGTAACAGTAATCATTTAAGATACTATTTTGGTCCTGTTGTTTTTTTCCCCCACTAAATTTTTTCTATGCATAGGGTGGACAGTAATCTGGAATAATCTGATGGAGAAGACCTTTCCTTGCCTTTTATGTTGCAGTACTTTGAAGCCATGTCATAAACTAAGGAAGGGTGGACATGTATAGAGAAGCATTTACAGTTGAATATTCCCACAAAGAACTGTGTCCCCTTCTGCCTCTTGTGATGCCTGACACTTTCCTGATACCTGCCCATGATGTGTTGTGCTCTGCTTTATAAAAGTGCTGAGTGCAATCTGTACCTGCATCAGAAGACTCCTGAAGAATCCAGAGTGTGCAGTAATTCTGATGAAAACACCACTACCCACACCTTATATTTCCAGTTCTCCCATTCACTTACACAGTGCATTGCTTCCCTTGTACTTCATAAATACCTTCTGAAAGCAAGCACACCGTGAAGCATGA
This sequence comes from Cisticola juncidis, assembly GCA_013400215.1. Lineage (NCBI taxonomy): Eukaryota > Metazoa > Chordata > Aves > Passeriformes > Cisticolidae > Cisticola > Cisticola juncidis. Next base: position 252,029 of record VXBR01004472.1, read on the forward strand.
TGATGTAATGATAGTAACTTTATAACTGCCAGTGAGAAAGGAAATTATCCTCCTTTTAGTACTATCTGGTAAATAAAAGGAGAACCACTTGCCAAGAAGGAGGATATGAAAAGACACTCAGCTGTTCTTTGACAGAACATTTGTCCTCAAAGAGAGAGGTGTCCCTTGGATAAAACAGTATTATTCATGTGTACATCTTGGCACGCACTGTATTGTATGGTAAATATTTCACATGGTGAAATATATGTGGGTTGATTTAATTCTGGAACTTCGTGTGTTTAAAACCATTTTTATATTATGACTCAGTAAAGAGCAGGTAGCTGGAGAAAAAAAGCTATATGAAAATACGATGTGCAAATACAAATGCAGTCTGGTCAATTAGAGGTCAATTAGATTGTAGTTCTTTACAGATTGGTAGCCATCTTGATGGTTTTTTAAACTACTGCTAGTAATAAAATACCAGAAAAGTTTTTTCCATAAACTGAGAACCAAATTATTTGAAATACTTTTTCTATCATTAGGTGATTTTTAAATGAAATGTATCCACTACAGACTCCCTTTATCAAGTAATTGTCTATTAAATGAAAAAAATCTGTTTCATTCTTCTTCTAGGACTGGTTTTAAGCAAAATCTTATAGGGCTTTTTGTAAAGCAGTAGAATTATGTTAATTCCACTGAATTTTGATCAGTTTCTTTGCACCTTAGGATAATTCCAGATCTGCAATGTTTAATTATGAAATATAAAGATACCTAAAGCTATATTTTTTCCCTAGAAAAATATTCCAAGAGAAAAAAATATTCCAAGGTTCTGCAAAATTTTCTGAAATATCATTCTTATAGTCTAGCCTTTGCAAGGCAGGCCATGATTTAAGTAATAGAGGATCATTAATGTGCAAAAGCCAATTACGGCAGCTACAGATCAATATACCTTGGCATAGTGTAAATGTTTTCCATATTAGAATCTATTGTTAGTCTGTGACTACAGTAAAAATAATATATGAAATTATTTGCAAAGATATCAAATGTCCTCAAGAGGGGGAAGCAAACAAAATATTTACATCGGCAAGAGATTCCAAGTGTACTTACTGCTGGTTGATGCCACTTTTTTTCAATTTCTATCCTGATTTTGAGTACAGATTGACTAAGTAGCTGTTGGTGTGTATAGGCTGACCTGATAATTACAAAAACTAATTAGGTAGCTTAGTGTTCAGGTGGCAGTGAGTCATGGCGTGTCAGCATCTTCAGGTAATAAAAATGAAGCCCCATGTCACAAGAACAGATGCAGAAGCAAGTGGATAAATGAAAGAGTAACAAGTCTCTAAGACCAGATGGCATATATCTAAGCTTCAAAAAGTGTTTAAGAATGAAGCAGCTTAACTGCTGTCAAAAATAGACACTCTCATTGAAATGAGTTACTATGCTAGAAAAGTAGAGCAAATGTACCTAAGTAAAAGACAGGTTGCAGAAGGAGCCCTGCAGTTAATGATCGACCATTATATCCCTGGAATTAGAAAATCTGTTGGGAAAAAAACATTAACCCACCTCAGTGAACACGGTAGGACAGAAATAAACAGGGCTTCTTTTTTCAAAAAAAAGTTCTTTCCTGATTAAGATGTTGGTCTTGTCTGTCTGTACCAGGTCTTCTGGCATTACTAATCCAAAACTAATCCTTCACTCCTGCCCTCTGACAGCATATGCATACCTCCTGATTAGGTGCCAGCTTTAAAAATCTCCTGGAGGGCTAGGAGCAAGGAGTTGTCTCTAATGATGGGTTTGGGTGGTTTGACAGAAAATGTACACTTGGGAGCGCTTGAGGACAGCTGGTACAAAGAAAGGAGGGGATGGAGTATTGGCAATGGGCTGAATGTAAGAACAAGATTCTTCTGTCTTCAATAAACTCTGTATTTGGAGTATTTTGCATATCAATATGAGCATTTGTATGGGACTAGGTATCTTCTGAAGAATGAGGATGTGTCTTGATTTATATAGGTTCCAAAAGCACTCATGCTGTACATTTCTGCAAGCTTATTCAATGTCCTGGGAGCTAAAGGGCTCTCACAATTTGACACCAGTCTTCTGTTTTCTTTGGGGAAGTGGTATCTTTGGGGAAGTTGTTAAAAACCAAAGTTGTGCTACAGATCTCACCAGCTGCTGGGCTTTGTGCTGTAAAAAGTGATTCAGGCCAAATATATAAATCTCACCCAAAGGGATTAATGTGTCCCATCTTTCTGTCAGGTTTCAAATAATACCACATCAGAATACACTTTTTTATCAAAAACAACTGTGGTGAGCCTGGGGTGGATTGCCCCTATGGGTTAGTTTGGACTGAAATTCTAGTAAGTTCAAGTCTGTACAAGAAAGTGAAGTAGTTTCTGCAGTCTAACCCATGTGCATGTACACTCATACATTTTAAGACATTTATGCTATTATAACACAAGGAGACCCATAAAATGGCATAATTCCTTCTGCTCAGTTTGATGTCTCATTGTTCTCTGAGAGGCAGTGGAACAGACTCAAAAGGCTCTGATATTAATACAGCCACCATTCCTGTAATAGCAGAACTGGTCTAACTTCTTTTTTTATCTGATCAGCATGTTTCACTATGCCCCATTTCAATAGCTGTTCATTTTGAATTCCTTACCTGTTAAGTTGCATGTATAATGCAATAGTCTGTTTAATAATAACGTGTCTACATCTACCAAGTGTCAGTCAAAAGATACAGTCAATGTTAATGGTATGTTCAAAATCCTCATTGTGTAGAGAAAATATCTATACTGGATAAAATGTTATAAGATACATGAAAAACAAACACTCCAGACAAAAGCTGACCATTAGTACCATTAAGTCCTTAGCTAAGACGTTCTAAACACTTTATTAACATAAGTCTTGGAATAGGGCTTTTCCTGTGATTTGGGTGAAAATTTTGTGGACTCAGAGCAAAATTGGCAAGTTGGTTCTTGTCCTCACAAACTACTAAAAAGGCTTTTGGGTACCTTTTCAAACTTTTTGCAGTCTAACCAGCACTCCTGTCGCCTTAACCCTAAACAAAGTTGATCAACTACCAAATTTTTACTGGATGAAAAAACATTTCTTTTGTATAAAACAAGTCAGTGACTACAAATAGGAGTGAGTCACAGAAAAGCTCTTAGAAAAAAAAGTATAGTGAAGTGAAATGGAATATTGAAACATTTTCTAATGTTAGGTTCTGATTAATTCTCTCTGTAAAAATGCCTGCACAAGAGATAGCAAAAGGTTGCAAGAGATAGTAGTAACACTGTGCTACCAAAAAAAACAATGTTGGCAATCAAAGTATTTAAACTGCCTCATTTTTATGAGTGTTTGCGCAGGAGTAGTTATTGGGGAAAACAAAATGTAACTGTAGGTGGAATAGGCCAGACAGGTCTGACAGCTCTTGGCAGACTCCACTTGTTAACTTACCAGTTTGTAACATTAGGATAAGTCGGATTAAGGTGTGTGGGATTCAGAGCTTTTTGTCCAGATAAGATAACAGTAAGCCAAATATGAGAGACTCCCTGTGCTTAGGGTCATCAACAAAATAGTTGATGTTTTTGTTAAACTTCAGACTCAATGCCACATGTATTCACAACATGATACCACATTGTTGACCAACTGTACCACAGAGAACATTACTAGCCAATTTTTATCTCTACTGTCCTAGTCTTCCACCCTTTGATCTTCCTAATGTGAGCTTCACATGACTTGTATGTTGACACAGTGTACCAACTCACATTTCTCTGTTACTCGGCCAAAAAGATCCCTTATATTGCTTTTATTTAATGGGGTTTTATTGCTGAGAGTCTGGTCAGCCTATTCAGCAACAAGCATATTGGAAACAGCTTCCACAGAGGGAGAGGAGGAGACATAGAAGTAAGCAAGAGATGATCACAAGAAAACAACAGGGTTTTGGTACCTAGAAAAGAAGCAGCTTCTTCCCTAAACGGGTTTAAGGCAACTGTGAAACAGAGGAGTGGGAAGCCTTGTGTGATTATATGGTGAGAGCCCTCTGGAACACTACAGCTCTTCTCTCTGAATATCCCTGTCTGTGTCATCTCAGACTACAAGGGTTTGTTCTTTTCAGGACAACAAAAGAAAAAAAATTAAAGATAACAAAACTTCTGAATCTGTTGAACATCTCTTTGCACGTGTCCAAGATTCTTGGGTTTCAAAAGTAACTGTGTCTTTCAAGGTGTTAACTCAGTTTAAAAACCAGATGGACTAGATCAGAAAGATTTAAAGTAAACAAATAAGTTCTTTCTTGAAGAATGGTTTCTTACCTCTGTGCTCTTGGCCTTGTGACATTGTGTCAAGAGATCTGTTGTTTCTACTGTATTCCAATTATGTTTTCTTCTTTAGTACAGGGTGATTTAAGTGTCAAGCTGCAAGAAGTTTAGAGTTGTAAGTTTATTAGAAAATCAAAGATTATTGTAATTTATTTTAGAAGCATACTTTATGCATATGGTTTCTAAAATAATGAATACTGTTACGTTATTTTAAAAATACTCACAGCTTACAAGTATACCTAGTGGAGGGGCAGTTTGGCACACAGTGCAACATTGTTTCATAAGATATTTTAAAAGTAGTATGGCCACAAGTACAATTGTCACAAGTGCCCATTGATACATGAAATGTGTCTAAAGTTGCAGTTAAATATCTGTGTATGTCAGTGGAATGTGCACATGCTTGGTACCATGAAAAATTGAGTTCTTTGTCCTAGGAAATGAAATATTTGGATAGTTACACTTGAACAATTTGGCCCAAAATGTATAATTTTGCATATTACCTGTAATTGTGTAGTATTAAAATAGTGGACTTTCCCCAGAAAAGCTTTACATGGCACTGAGCAGTAAGGGGTAGTAGGAAAATAGACTGGGGAAACTTCTAACTCTGTTGTGGGTTCTGATTGGCATGAAGTGAAATAAATAACAAGTATTTTATATAAAGCACTCATCTTGGCACAGAAAAATGAAATAATAAGTAGGATCTTGTGATTTATTGAGCACAAGTGAAGTAGAAGAATCTGTAAGAGAGAAATAAAATCTGCTTGTGCTCTCTGCCAATAGTCTACAGAATCTGGTATGACAGTGAATTTCTTATCTTTGCATTTTCTTCTTCCCCAGATTATGGGAATCCTTGCTTTTCATACATATATATAGAGTAGATTAAATCTTATTACTGTAAATGTTGCTATAGCTTCAAAATTAAGTGTGAATTTACAAGGAGATGAGATGCCTATAAGGAAGGAAGAGAATTAGTGCTATGTTAGCAGAAAAGAGAAGAATATGAGGAGGCAGATCAAGAAGGAATAAGAGGAGGTGGAGTGCACACTGTTAAATTGTAGTACTGGGGCTGATCATTGAGTACCCTACACCTGTGTCTTTTGACAAATTCCAGTGGTATATCATGAATAATGTATTTAAGCAATGACACTTTGGAGTGCATGCTTAACTTTACTGTTGGCTAAATGTGATTCAAGAAAATGCTGCAGCAGGCCTGCTAGCGAGTGATGTGAGTATGCAGGGAAATAAAATGTAGGTTTTTTCCCCTGATAGCTTGTTCCAGAAAGCGACAGTTCAGCACAGTGAGGAAGTAGTAGGGAGGAAGGATTTTAAGATCTCAAGGAGACACAGCCAAATGTGGTTGCCCAAAAGGCTTTTGCAGAGTCACCAGCATAGTGCTGGCTGTCTGCATTTAGGAGTACTAACATTCCTGGCTATATAGTATTGCTAAGTACATGTTCATTGCTGAATAGACAAAATGCCTGATCACAGAAGTGTATAAACAATTTCATACACAAATACTGAGCACTTTAAAAAGTTAAGTATCTCACCTTTATGGCATATTCTCTATGGAATATTGAACTACAAAAGCATATGCTAATAAAAATTGGAGTTGGAACAACAGTCACGGCTTTGCCTGAGAAGCAGCTCCAGGAGGGATATTCCACCCTTTTCATGGGATGCCTGCTGTGTCTCCACTCTTTTCCTTTGCACAATCCCATACATAGGCAAGTGAAGAGGAGGCAGAGCACAGCAGGTGCCAGCTCACCTGTCAAGGAGGCTTCCCACGCTGGTGGGAAGATCTAAAACAGCACTGGATGCTAGTCAGGCTCAGAAGATACCTGTGATGCATTGAAAAGAAGCTGCACCTATGGCTTTGTCAGGCTTGGGTCAAGGCTCTTGATCAGCACTGGGAACAAGAGACACTATTTAACGTTGTTTTGAGTAATACTTTCTACTTGCTGTCAGAGTTGGCATGGAAACTGAATGAGCACTCATTTTTAAAAGAATAGTCCATTCAGATTAGGTTAGTCATCAGTGGGTTTACCAGAGTCTCAGGCTGCAGCTGCCAGCACTTAAACCTTGCTCAAGAAGGGATAGAATCCTCAAAATGGTAACCATCATACTACCCCAACCTTTACTGGGAAAATAGGTGTCTTTTGAGAATGATGTAATCTCATTTGCATTGGGTTGGTGGTGGGGTTTTTTTAGAGGGAAGAGTTAATTATCTGAGATCCACAACAGAACTTTCTTATTTCAAGCAGATGCCATCTGTTTTTAAGGATCAGTTGGATTTAGAGAGTTAACACAATTCATGTAAACAATGATGCTTGTAACACTGTGGTGGAAAGTGGCATAATTCTTAAAAGGCTCTAATCTTAGCACTAGGCATCTGTGAATAGTCAAGATGGAAGCCTACACAGCATTCAGAAATTGGCATTTTCAATTACTTTGCCTCTATTGAAGAAGATCACAAGATATGCTTATTTCTATTCTGTTTTATTCCCACACACAAGGAGGGAAGCAAAGAAACGGCTACTGGTTTTCTGTAACTGAAGCTGAGAAAATACTGATAAATTGCTGTTCAGTGGCACTTTGTAAAGCACCTGCCGTGGCATCCTGTTCTCAGATGAAAAATTATAAATATTACATATAATTTGAAAACTGTAATTTCATCTATAACCTTTGACTCCTGGCTTTTTGTATCCCCAGAACACAGACCATGCATGTCTTCTTCATCAATACAGGAACTGTTTACTTTACACTAACTATTCACATTCCAGACTATAGTCCTGTTACCAAATTGATGAGAACACTGATTTCTTTTTCCTTTGTGTTTATCAAACAGATAATTTAAGTGAAGCCCTGAAAAAGCTGAAGATAACATCCACTGACAGCACAGCAGATAGCTTGGAGGGATGCTTGGACTGTCTGCTTCAAGCTCTGGCACAAAATAGTAAGTTGTATGAACCTTTAAAATTTTAAATCATTTGAGATCAGTGAATTAAAATGTGGCAGAAAGACTGACTCAAGCAGTAGGCTGCTAGATTGGCTCTATTGAGTTTTGGGGGATTTTAACCCACAGGTCTGCAAAATTCCAGTAGCAATGAAGACAGGTAACAGTGACAGGTAAATGCCTGAACATTTTGAACAGCTGTAGTCCATTCCTTTTTCCAAGATGAAGTAGAACACTTACTTTTTAAGTGTTACACTTAAAAAGTACACTTTTTAAAGGTGTAAACTTACACCTTTTCTTGATCATTCAAGAAAAAAAAGAACACAGATGGAGAAATAAGCCTGATAAGATGGGGAAAAGGATAAGGGACCAGCTTGCTAATTCTGGTTGAAAGAGCATAATTTGCCATTTGTAATGTATTTCTCCTCACACTTCCGATGACAGATTTCTTAATTCCAGGAGTTTCAATCAGCAGAGCTAGGCTGGATATCCAAAGTCCAAGTATGATCTGTAGTATGTAACAAAAATAACATCATTATGGAATAAGATGTCATTTTTACCAAAAACTTTAGAATGCTTGTCCCCATTCCCAGTAGATGGAAAGGTAAGGTTAAGGAAGATGACAGTTTATAAGACTTCACTGAGTTTAACTTTATTAGTGCTTCAGATTGTGGCAGAAAAGAAATATGTATATAATTTCAGGTTGAAAAACCTCAGGATAAGTACAAGCCATGATTTTTTTTTTTTAAATTTAAAAAAGAGTCCTTTGGAAATATCCATACACTCAAAAATTCAAGTTATTAATACGTCTTGGCTTTTTTTCACATGGTATTCTACAAATCAAAGCCTTTTGGATTAGTTGGTGTAAAATACTTGATGAGGTTTTTCATGACAGAATATAAGCACCATCCAGTTCAAGTCAAAAATGCATTATAAGAGTGTCTGCATTTGATAGTAGTCTGGTTTTAATTCTCACTATTTTAGAAGATTATCAGCCAGAAAGTGATAAAATCTTTAAGGTTTAGATCAACCTATTTTTGAAGGTGCTGCAATTATATATAGAGTATATCCAATACTTAAATCCAACATCCAATTGGATTTATTTCCAGTACTTTTAAGCCTAGTTCTTAAACAATAAGTACTAAAAAGAAGATGATATGAAAAGTGACAACTCACTTGTGTAAATAACTAAGTTTGCTATTTTGCCTATGAAGGTCACAACTGTGTCAGAGAACAAGTCTGGCAGATGCAAAATAATTTTACTAAAGTACAGCAAACTTACTGATACATCCTTGCAATGGATGACTCTCTTCTATCTCAATCTGGGGCTTTGCTCTTCCTTCCAAAATCTTTTCTCTTCTAGATTTATAGCTGCCAGGTCAGATAAACAGATTATTAGGATTTTGACCTCTCTTTTTGATGTAGTTCTAGAAAATTTATTTTCTCCACAATTTTCCATGGTCATTGTGTGTAAGTCAGTGACATGGATATAGCCTTGCTGAGCTGCCCTGTGATGCATATCTCCACGTATTTACATTTGCCCAAGATTGAGGGCAACTGAAATAATGCACTGAAAATTAGATGGGTCAGATAGGATAGGATTTTTAAACAGCTTGCTGGTAATTTAGAAACCAGTATATCAATTCTGTTTCAAGGGAACTGGACACTTCCAAACCTAAGTTTTGCGAAGTCTCTTTGGACAATGAGCTTTAGTTCTCAAGGTCCTCTAATGATCTGGAGAACAGACTTCTGGCTTGAGATAATTTTATGAGAGCAGCAGTACATTCAAAAGACTTCAGAGATTGAGGTAAATTGCATATAATAGATTGATTCAACAAATAGATACAGAGTCAGCTTTCTAAACACTTTCTCATAGCTCTCATCCATCCAGTTAACATCTTAATATGGATTTGACTGATTGATTTTTGATTATAGTGTATGTTATATATACGATACCTAGTTATGAGAGACACACTGTACCTTTGTGTGTAAATTCTTACACAATAATAATGAGAAATCAAATTGTTTATATAAAAGTACATTTTAATTGTAATACAGAAATAATTTAATATTTCACAAGTAGTTATTCAGCTGTCTTTTAGTATATTTCCATGTGTATGATTAAATTAATGAAGTATACATTTATATTGTAGCTCAGTAAATCATCATATATTTTAGTGACCATTACACTGCTTTTAATTGGTATCTGCATGCAGCGCAATTTTGTGACTGCTGCAGAATGTTAAATTCCCTAGTCTCTAAGAGTACAGTGAAAATTATAATTCCATTTATTTTGCATACAATCTTTGTTTTCATTATGCTAAAACATTCCTTTTTTCTCACATTTTCTACTGTATAAATAGAGATGACAAAGTTATGATTAATATCGTAACTTTTTATTTCTTTCTGTGTAATCTGCTGTGGTTTCTTTTGTTTTTCATTCTCCTTCTCAAAACTGATCTGCTCACAATCCTAGACAAGTGTAATGCCCTAGAACATGATACCTCCTGCCTGTCTTTAGGAGCTATTCTGCCATTTGTCACACCAGTCAAATTAAGGTGCATGCACACACACATATGCTACACTGCAGAAGGGTGAGTCAAATACTCTGCTGGGTGTGGTAACTGCTGGTAAATATTTGGCAAGCCAAATTCAAATTGTTTTAACTACAGTTTGTCTAGGAGAAACTTGCATAGCTCTTCATGTCTGAGACTTCCATTTTCAGCGTCTGAAAATCCTGCACAGATGGTTTCCTTAGGAGACATTGTTTGGAAATACATATATTCCTGTTTATGCAGATATTTTAGTTCTTGTTTGTCACCAGCACTTTTGTCTGAGGCCAGTCATACATGGTCTATCTTCTGGCACTAGAGAAAACTGAGGAGGTTAAGATGAAAGAAGCAATATCAGAAGATGAAAACATAAAGATGCATTAGAAATGCTTTAGAATAATGACATACCTCATTTTGTGTGGAGTTCCTTCAGCATTCCCAGTGAAGTTAACCAGCATATCTGGGGACTTCAGAGCCATGAAGTTGCAGTAACATCAGTAGATATTCATAGGTAATGTAAGAACTCCTTTCACCTCTGTGGATCTACCTCATTTACATAAGCTGAGATTCTGTCACCTTGCTTCTGAAAGAAGAACACAAATATTTGATTTCTGTCCACCTGCAAGCACTCACCATCTGCTAAACTTCCCATAATTCAGATTTTTAAGGAAAAGCTGGGGTACATGATCCATAAGCATTATTAGCAGTAAATAAATGGAGCCAGCCACACAGAAAATTAATTATTGTCTTGCATTCAATCAAGAGGTGAAAGTCATGTATTAGATGGGTTTTCTTTTAACAACTAAACATTAAAACAAGTTACTCCGTTGTCTGCTCCATATAGTCTGGATTAGTTCTGTACAAATGTGGCTTAATGTGTTATTGTCTAGAAAGAATTTTGCTGATCTGAAAGCAGACTGTTCACAGTGATATGAAGTGCAGAACAATCATAACAATCAGAAAAGGCACAAACCGCCTCAAAAGTATGAGTAAGACACATACTGAAAAAAAAGTAATTTGAAAGATCATATGCTTACATTTCTGAAATGAAGGTGAGGTATAATTGCTTTAGTTTGTATCTCACACCCAAAGAAAAACATAGGTATGTACTACCATCGGATATTGGGAACAATTGGTTAGTTGTCTTGTATAAGGAATTAGAAGAGAAAACAATATTGGCCGTTATTTTCAATCAGCATAGACAAACTTACACTTCTTAAGAGCCATTTCATAAATACTGTGCCTGTCAAAAAAGTACATTTATTCTAAGATCTCTAAATAAATGTCCACAAGAAAGGACAGAAAGAAAGCAAAAAGGAAAATTTGTCTTTTAAGGTTGTCTTTTCAGCAGCAGGCTCTCTGGGACATAATTATTGCAGTAGCAACAAAAAAAGTTACTGCTTGTCCAGACATGCTGTGTTTCAGATACAAGAAGTTACAGCAGACATAAATAACCCAGTTTTGATAAATGAGAAATCTGAAAAATCTGCTGAGAATGTTATTTTTGGCTCTGCGTACTCAGCATAAGAGGCTGAAAATGCCCACTAATCCCAGCTTTCAGCACCTGGCTCTGAAAATGTCTGACATGTAGCTGAAGTGCAAAGCCTGGCACATGCATTTGAAATACTTTTACATACACTTTTTAGGAGACAAAGAATATGTGTTTACGTGTTTGCGTGAAGAAATGGTTAAGCAAAATCACAGCAGTAAAGATAAGCTTACGTGACAGGGCAAGGCCCCAGTTTTGAAAAGGATTTAGAAACATTGGCAATATTTGAAGTAATGTGCTATACCTTAAAGATGTGCCTGACTAAAATGCCCTATTTTCTACTTGTTGAGCTTTGTTGATACCTGGTAACTCAAGGAACCATCACACGACACATGAAAATTTTAAATTCATTCTCGAAATCAGAAATTATTATTCAAAGGCTACTTTAGAGTGCTATTTTTCTTCCCATAATGTGCACATTTTCATAATGGTATTTTGCTTTGCCCCAGAATGTATATGCTGGAGTCATGCTTGTTTAGAATTTACTGGCTGTGTTATATCAGGGAAAATAACATTGTTACAAACTGCCTGAGCAATTTCTAGTAAGCTTTTGCCATCAGTTCCTACTGTTCCAGCATTTTGGTGTAGGGACCTTGGGCTCGTCTCTCCTATCTAAAAGCTTCTTGTTCAGGTTTTCTCTTGGGAGTCATCAGTGGGTTTTCTGAAATGTGGTTGTTCTTGTTTGATGACATCCCACGGGAGGATGTGTTAGCATCTGAAGTGCTTAAGAAAATCTTGGATATCTGGGGACACAGCAGGTTTCTCACATTCTTCTGCCAGCGGTGAAACTTTTCATTGAATGCCCCAAAACTTTGGTAGGCACCTACTTTAACGGGCATCTAGTTTTCTCTCTTTAATTATTTTGGTGGATTTCCAGTTCTCACAACCATATATTTACACAAGGTTATATTTCAGTTGAAAATTAATTTTATTCTGTTCTTCATAGCCGTGGCTTCCATATGTTGTTGAATTTAGTTAGTACTCGTGCTTTGTATATTTGATATTCTTTTTTCTGATCTTCACTGGCCACAGAAGATGGAACCATTCCTCTACTGGAGTGGAAAAAATCGTGACGAATTGAGAATTTTATAATTCTATAATTCAGGGCTCAAAAAAAACCCCTTAAATTTTATAATGTATTATTGTTGCTATTAATACCTTTGATTTGTAAAAGAAAAAAGCAAGATTTACCTTTTTTTGGACATTCTTAATAGTTCTGCGTATGTACTCTTATTTATTCATTGCAGAGTCAGGGAGGCAGCTGTCAGCTTAACCTGTAACACCAAGTGCCATCTGATTGCAGTGAAGCCTTCTACCTCTTTAGTACACTGAGGATTAAGAAACAGTCATTTCATCTTGTGTTTTCACAGCCCTCTCACATTAGCATGAAACTATCTCTCCTCCTTCCCCAAACAGAAAAAATTAAGTTGTAGAACCTTTTGTCATAGCAGAGTTATTCTAAGGCACAAAGTGAAATCACTTTCATTTCCTATTGGCTAGACATCTTAAGCTTTCTCCTCTCCCTTCTGTGGAACGGAGCATGGAGAAAAAGCTCCACATTTCAGATCTTGCTAAAGCAAACATATTCTTAAACACCAGCACACTAACCTTTCTCTGTTTTGAAGACACTGTACAAGCAGAATAAGAATAAAACAATGCAACTGTCATTTTATACAGATTGTGGCCAGTAAGCAGCGCTTTCCTGATTGTGAATGCTTGTACAGTATTAAAGCTTAAAACAATAACTGTCTATAGGCCTTATTCTGACCCTCTAAATTCTGACCACAGTTGTTTTGTATAAATAAAAAAGAGCTTTCAGCATCCCTGTAGATGTAGCACACTTTACAAACATGTAAGCTGTGACAAGGCAGTGCATAAGCACATCAAGAGAGCTTAGCAGAACCGAGGGGTAGGCAGTGGTACTAATTGGATTAGTGGCCTATTAAAACAACTGATAACTAGTAGAATTAAGTTCACTGACAAATAGCATTTCCATGCTTTCTTATTCCTCTTTGATCTATAGCATCTCCCATTCTTCTTAGCAGCAGTCTCCCTTCCCGGAGGAGCTTTGATCCTCCGTGGGCGTACCCTCCAGTGATCCACAGTATGTCTCCCACCTCTGACCTTGGAAGGAAAAGGAGGCCACACATGGATGTATCCTCAGACCCAGCAGGCACGGACCTTCATGTCTGTCCTGACGTGTGAATGTCTCAGCCTGAACATTCAAACAAGCAACAACATTTGTGGTGTTATCCATGAAGAGAAAATATGCAGATGAGCTAGAACATCCTCCTCCAATGAAATAAAAACAGTATCACTGTTAACTGTCTACTGGAATTTGTAGTTATCTGCTCAGATTAAAGTGTTCTTTAGGTAGATGGTGTCCTTAGCCTATGACAAAGATTTTAGGACTTACTATTATTCCTGGTTTGTCTTGGAAACTACAACACTGTTAAGAGTAGCACTAAGGCATCATAGTAGCTTGTAGTACTTTTTTTCTTTATGTATTGAAGACGTGCACTAGTGTCTGTTTAGCTAGTACTAAACCTCGATTCAGCATCTTTGGAATTCAGTGGAGTAGGTATAATGCATTTAATGTCTATTCAAACCAAGGAAGGGAGAGGGAGTAGAAATGAAAAAGAAAGTAATGAAACTAAATGGATGAGTAAGAAGGAGTACAGTGGAAAATAAGATTTTTATTTTAGAGGAAGAGAATTAGGAGAAGGGAGAAACAGACATAAAGATAAGATTTTTTTAAAATAAAAACAAACAAGCTAAATGCACGTATCTGAGTGGCTGGTAGGAGGCAGTCAAACCAAAACCCCACATATGAGACCAGTAAGAATTTCTAGTCTGCTTTTGACACAGCTAATCTCTTGTAACAGAGGCAGGGGTTCAGATTTAATTGGGTCAGCCAGCCAATCAAGTCATTAAGCTTACCTACGAAGATTTCTAGTCAAATGCCCTGCTAAAAGTTGGGAATCCTGATGGATATTTTTTAAGAGGGAGTTTTGGCTCAAACATTGTGGTACAAAGTGTTCCTTCTTTTTGCTGAAGAAGGATGTTTGTTGCATCTTAGCATGAGGGTTGTTGCCTTGTCATGATATTGTACACACATAATCCAGAAATGTTTCCTTATTAAGAGCTGTATATAATACATTTTTACAGTATAACTATACTAAATCAAGGTGACTGCTTTTTATTGGACTGCCTCCCAGTAAACTGGCTTACCCTAATGATCAGAATGGTAATCACTGCTGCTTAGTGGGATTATAGTTTACATAAATTCCCCTTAATAGTGATGTATTTAGTTAGTGCCAGATAGTTAAATGTTTATCCAAGCGTTAAATTCGATGTGCTATTCATTGAATACACAATGTGCCAAATAAAGATTAACTATTATATTTTTTTCTTTGCAGAAGGCATCAGTGAATAGAGATTCCAGTAATAGAATTGGCGCATCTTTTTTTTTTTTTAGATTGTCTCTGTATTGCATTTTCAAAAGGCAGGCCTTTTCTTTTGCTTCTGTATTGCATTTCAAATCTGCAAAGGAAAACGCCTACCTTTTACCAGAAAAATTATATTTAGAGATCACGTAATTCACAATTTCAGGTCTGCAGTTTCATTCTTAGCTTTGTCTTAGTCCCTTATAACTTTAAAATGTGATCATTTTTAGATTAGGTTTTCTTTAAGCTACTCTGATAGCACAGCTCTCATAAGCACAGTAAAAATACTAGCAAATTAAAAATTTCTTTTATGTGTAGATGTACTCTTTCAATAAGCAAAGGGTGGAATATTACAGCAGGCATTTCAACTCACTGAAGAGCACTCTTAAGAGATTGCTTAAAAGGAATGAAGCATTTCCTGCATATAAAATGATCAGCTTTCAAATTAATTTGATATTAATAAACTAAGTCACACTTGTGGAAAGGATTTTATTCCATAGGACTAGCATTTATTATTCATTTTGAAAAACTAAAGCATGAGAATACCCTTTACCCTGGGACCTGTACTAAGTTCAGTCAGTACAAGTAAGGGAGGAGCCAGGGGAAAATATCCACAGATGCCGAATACAAAACACAAAGATGTGAGTGTATGACATTTGTACTAAGATGCCAGACAACAAATTTGGCAGCTGAGGCACTGACATCAAACTCTTTCAGCAGCCTTGCTACTGAAGTGGTTACATCCTGGAGCGGGTGAGTCAGAAAGGGGGAACAGCTCAGATAAATCCACCAGCTATGTGCCAGGGCTCTGTACTGGATCCAGTTCAGGAACTCAGGGGTGCCAAGCTGCCTAACTTTAATATTCTGCCTTGTGCTGTGACCTATTCATGGAAGTACACGTGCATTTTTCTTCATTGAAGGCAAAGATGTCACATATTTTTACTTCCTTCATACCTGCAACAGGCTATTCAATGGATAGAATTTCATCCTGAAATTCACTTTTATACTGTGGATGTAGCTTTTGGAGAATTTAATCATCGGGACTCATGCAGCTAGCTGATTGATAAATCTGTCTCTCCATCTGTCCTTCCTTCCTTGTTAGAGCTGAGATTTTAATTACAAACATCTGTGTACTGTCTCTTTCTTGGTTAAAAATAGGGATTGAAGTTGCCCTGTAGCTGCTGACAGAGACAAAACAGAGCAAACACCATGATGGAAACATTTTTACAGCTAAGGGAGAATCCTCCCTCCTTGCCTGATAGATGTCTAATTTCAAGGATAAGTCAACAGGAAGATTTTTGGGATTTCCCCACATGAGGAGGACCATGCCAAAAAGAAATCAAATGTCTAAAGTTATTTTTATACATTACTTATTATTACTAAAGATCTTTTCCCTGTTAAAATAATGTTTGATGATTGGAACAGACGTTTTGGTTAAGGTTTGTTAAGCAAAACCTCCTTATGAGAGGTGCATTCTTTGTTTCCTGAGAGCACAGGATTTGTTTTTCTGAGGTTCTTTACAACTCACATTTTGTGCTTTTGTATCCAGAATAAAAACTTCATTTTGTGTTTTGAAAAATACAGTGGGAGGCTGTGGAGAGAGTGACAATGTTTCTGGAGGGAGGCTGTATATGGAGAGAGCATCAGTGCTTATGCTTGGTCACGTGAACCTTCTTACTGTGGTGGTTAGGAGCCAGTTCAAAAGATATCTCTTGTTACCTTCATTCTCTTCCCTTCTGCCTTGTGAAAGAGCAGGTGGAAGGTTCCTTTCATGATATATGTGGTTCATCATTATTTTTTCATGTGTTCATCTTTCTGATGAGAGTACATGTAGGAGGAACATTATCAAGCCAAGGGAAATTTCTGCAGTAGTTCCAGTAGGTTTATAAAACATCTTTGCAGCTAGAAAGACATGCATTTTTCAAAATGGCAAAGACAGTTTTCTGAATAAAGAAGACCCTCACAAAGCTGTTTATTATTCTGTGGTGTGAAGCTCCACAACATGGGAATTACTGCAGTGCTAGCCACCAAAGCTGTATGGTTACTAATAATAATGTAACTTAAACTCATTGTTCATAGGGGGTAAGGAATGATGAGTCCACAGCTTTCTTCTGCTGGCCAGGCACTGCTGAGAGGTATGCCTTGCCTTTCCCTTCCCCTTTTCTGCCTTTAATTTCACTTGAAGGTGTACGAAATAAAACAGAGAGGAGAAAAAAGTGAACAGAGGGAAGCGACATTTCAGAGGAAAGAGAGCTGAGAGGGAAGAGAGTTTAGAATTTTGATTTGAAACACATGAGATACTTTTCCTGTGATTTCTTCTACTTAATTAACCAGTCTGATAGCCATGGTGCTCAGCTCTCCAGCTCTGATCTGTGTCATGAAAGATTTTCCTGCCCACCCCCTTAACTATTCTGACTTCAGGCACTGCAAAACCACAAAAAGCAAGCATACTGACATTTTAATCACTCAGCTATGACATTAATAAGATTTTGACACTACATGATCTAACATACCCTTTGTCTTGATATCGAGTGATACAAGGAGGCATCTAAAGCAGCAGGTTTAACCTTAGAGGTTAAACCTCCAATTATGCTGTGTTAGACTGTGTGGAAAAGGGCTGCTTTGAATGCAGCATTGTTGCAGTCCTACAGTTTCTTTGCTTTAAGATGGGACAGCTCTAGGGATGGGCTGGTGTAAGCAGACTGAAAATTAGCCTTTAAAAGAAAGCATTTGAAATCACAGATACATCACAGATAGCAAAAGGATTATGAGGTGTGGTACTCTAATGTCAAGCTATCTGCATTGCTATGTTTCTTTCAGACACAAATTTAATGGATCTCAAAGGGGATGCAATTCCTCTAAAGGAACGTTGGCTGTGCTTTCCCTTTTGGCCAGTATAGAAAGCACAGGAGGAGAATATGTGGTAGAGATTTGCCTAGGTCTTTCGTGCACCTGGAGAATTTTTTTGGGTTTACATGCTCCAACTAGAATTGAAGTAGCAGTTTAAAAGATGACATCTGACATAAGTTTGCGAAATAATTTACCCTCTAATAACTTACTAAGAAGCCCAGAATGAAACTGCAGAACGTTAATATCCTTAATAAATAATACCTCTTTAGTGTATACACACAGAGAGACTGGAAGCCAGGCAGGCATTCTCCAGCCTCTGCAGAAAACAAATAAAGGCAAGAGATCAGAGCTGCCTATGCTAAAGGCACTAGCAGTTTCTAATTCTCAGCAAATCCTACTTTATTTCTCCTAGAGCCAGGCAGTGGTAAGAGTACCAGCCTTTTGGCAGCATTGCTGTGTGGTCTCCCAGTCTCAGGTTCTGCAGAATCAAAAACAACTGATGGTTTTTACAACCATAGTGAAAATACCACTGCATAAACAAGACAGTATATTGTCCACTGCAAAGAGGAACACCACACACACTTCCCTTCATTTCTGTTCCTATGTCCCTGTATGTTTTATGTGTTTATACAGGACATGTGTTATGTGAAACTGAGCACAAAGGAGAGTCACACACAGGACTGCTCACTCATGTTTTGTAAGTGAAGCAATTGTCCCATTCGGGCATTATAAGAAATGCTTAAATACCTGCAGCTGTGTTGAAATAATCTTCAAGACCTCCAGCTTGGTATTCTCTTCTACAGACATGCATTTTAACACTTGGTACCTGAACTGAGTGTACAGTTGACTCTGCAGACAAGTAAAAGGTGGTTGAAGATCTTTGTTTGGACTTTGCAGGGCAGCCCTGTGCATCATTTGCCTGTTAAGTCTTCCTCCTTTAAAAGAATATAAAAAAATACTTCACAAAAATGCTATATTTAATAAGGCAATTTTAGGTTTATAAATAAGACAGCTTGTTCCAATTTAAATACCCTTCCTTGTTTAAGCATTTCAAAACTCCAGAAAGATTGGTTTCCCATAACAAAAATAATCTGCTAATTACATGTGACTTACGAAATTAATTTGTATCTTACAGCACATTCCTTTTTTTTCCACCTTCTTTATGAGAACTTTATTATGATGAACAGAGAATTCCAGGAAGAAAACATATTTTTTTTCAGATACAAAACAGTAATGTGCATGAGGATGGAAGAGTAATTTTCCTGGCACATGCTGTTAGGATGCCTTATATGGTGGATCTACTATAAACTACTTGCAAAGATTTAGTGTCATACTGTCATCTCTCTATTTTGAAACTGAATTAATTTGTATATTACACCAAGTGTAAATTGTATGTGTTCTGCAGAGGAAGAGCAGTACTTTTTTAGACTTGGAGTAGACAGGTTGAAGCACCCTGTGGCATTTTTTACACCTAAGGCAATTCCTGGCAAAAATGCCTCAGAGAGCATTTTTATCATGTGGGCTCATAGCAGTAGTTCTTCTGGCTGATGCTGGACTAACATGCTTTTTCCCCCCAAAATAATGATGCTTGAGCACTCACCCAGGGTAAAGTAGAGGTAGGGGTGATCTGCACTCACTGCTGGTCAAATTAATCTGTCTTCCCTCTTTTATGACTAGCAAAAGTTTGACATTGATACCCAACTGGCTAACAAGAAACATGGATTTTGGTTTGAAGGGATGAGTATATGCAGGTGTGCCTCCTCTACTGCTTCAGAGTAGGAATAAGCCACTGGTCAGTTTTCGTCTGTGTGATCCCACGTAGCTGATTTCCCCCTTTCTGAGAGGTCTGTTGGGCTGTGCTTTTATTGGTGCGCACTTGCTTTTCTTAATAAAATAAATCAGGGTGTATCTGCTGCACACAATTTGCCTGGAGAAGCATTTAATTTTATTTTCCCACTTCTTGCAAGATATATTTAGTTCTACTTATGTAATTTATGCTTTGCACAGTAATGAATCCATCAAACTACAGACTAGAAAAATATGACTGGATACTGTATATCTCAGCAGCATGACAGGAGAAAATGCATTAATGTCTGCTGCTTACTAATACAGGTTCACCCATATCCATATTTTGCATTTTGAGTTCTGTACTTTGAGTTTTGAACTTTAGGGGGAGAGAAGGTTTTCTTTAGCAGACATCTAAGATGTCTGGACTAGTCTTTAGTCGTGATATGATTTTCTAAATTCAGGCTTTCATTTTCCGTGTTTATATCCATTGGAAAATCTTGCTACTAAGTATATGCTATATGTCAGAATTTAGAAAAGCTTTCAAATAAGCCATAAGATCCTTTACAGTGTATCTTTTGAAAGGTTTTTTCAGTATATTTCAAAAATTCCAGTTAACTAGATTGCAAATAGGTTAATAATAATTAGCACTTATACTATGCAAGAGATGCTGAGATTACTCTTTACTGATGCCTAATCTGTTTGTAATCAGATGTCACCACTGACATATTGGAGCTGAGTGATTCCAGCCAAACGCCAACATCCCAAGTTGAAATTATATACAGAAATGGGAGGCATAACTTAAATCCAGACTTGAAGTTCTTTTTTTTCAGTCTTTTTTCTGCCATGTAGACATAACCAGCTCCCAGACACTGAAGCATGTACATACTCTGTGTGAGCCACAAAACCCATGGGAGTCACTCCTGCCAGGCTTGTGCTGGCTTCTGTTCAGGGGCAGCTTGAGTAGATCTCTCCCACTCTTGGAGCCAGGAGAGTGGTCCTGGGCCTGCCACAAATCAAATTCAATTGCAGCCCTGAGAATGGGGAAAGGAAGGAGGAAGAGAAGAGAGAGGGTGGTATGTTATTACAAATTTACAGCTGAAGCACAGCCAAATAGTGATTGCAAACTGCATTAAGATGGATTTGTTTTGCGAAAGTCATCAACTGGAGCATCTGACAGTAAACTCTGAAAAATGCAGATAGCTTCCCTTATAAATGGCTTAAGAACTCATGCTGTTTTCTAAAATGATAACTGCCATCTAGTTGTACTGTGTGTCACACTAATGTTCATCTCAGATATGCCATTTTTAAAAGCATCAGCAAAATGTCGTAGCATCTAGTACCATGTCTTTAACTGCAATTGAATCGACGTTGGTTTTCAGTTTGTTACAGAGCACTGCTGTTGGCCAGCAGTGTTAGGTGGGGCCCTGCTGGGGAACAGCTGCACATTTCCTCTTACTATGTACAGAAAGGGGAAAGCTTTTGTCACAAATCTTTGCTATCTACTGCAGGAAACTCAGTGTTTTTCCCTTTCCCTTCTACTGAGTAAATATTGGAGCTACTCAGTAACAGAGAACATAGAAGATATTTCAGTGAGACCAAGAGGAATTTAGAACCAGGATCATCTTAGCTCTCTTCTCCAGTTTCTGATTCCTACACTGCATAAGCTGTACCCTAAACTGTAAGAACTTTCCCCATCATTCCTTGAACATTTCCAATAATTCATCTCTTCAAAGTGTCATTCCTTGTCTTTTACGTAATACCTGCATATCACTTTATGACCTTTAGTCTTACAGTATTTTCCCCATGTAAGCATGAGTATTTATCTGTATATTCTTATATAGCAGTCACAAAGGTCAATTGTTTAGAAATGGCAAAGTATTAAGTTCTATGAGTACATCAGATAAAATAAGTATGGTTACTGAACTAACAGTAAGCTTCTGACAGGGAAATAATGACTAGCATAATTATTTTTGAGAAGACTTCCCTTCTGCTTTTGTTTCTGTTCTTCCCCAAAGTAATCTGATGCACAAGTCATTTTTGTGTGATGTGTTTTTCAGATATGGAGACAAGTGAAAAAATCCAGAAAAGTGGAGTTCTTCAGGTGTTCGCGAGTCTGTTGACGCCACAATCTTCCTGCACAGCAAAAGTAGCTAACATCATAGCAGAAGTAGCCAGAAATGGTGAGGTTTTCTACAAGAACTTTTCTGCTGGAACATCTTCAGTTTTTCACCTCACTTGTCAGTATGTTTTACTTCATTTTATGTTTTCATTTTATAGACTAGACACCTTTCATGTCCCTCCCTTTCACTCTTTTTGTTTTGTCTATTTTTTTTCCTATACTTTTTAATACAGTCAAAACAGCAGTTGGCTGATGGAATTTCTTTTACTTTCATTCTGTTTAGTTTTTAAGACCGTAATGTAATTTACTGGGCAGAAATAGCCCATGACTGATGAAATGCATTTCTATATGAAACGCATGTAGAAAAAGAGACATGCACAATGTGTGCAGCCAGTTATTTATAGTGCCCATAGTTACAGCAGTAGCATCTATACAGGTGGTTAAGGGATAGTATATCATTTCTTTGGTCTGAGATTTGTCCTAAGATAATAACCATTATGAGTCCTGTGATACCACATTAAAACCAATTATCCCTACCCAAAGAGCATTATATGTGTTAGAGTAAGAGCCCAAAGTTCCAAATAAGAATCAGGTCCATTTTGGTATGTATTATATACATACAATATATAATATAACATCAGAAGTAATCAAAATCTACTTAAATTTTTCTTTAGGCAGGATTATCTTAAAGCTCACCCAATACCTGCATATCTTGAACCCAGAAGAATGGCCTCATACCTCCAAGCAGACACTAAGGGCAGACCCTGTGATGAGGTTAGAGGACATTAGTGGTTGGCTTTTCTCACTCCTGGACTTGCTGCTGTCACAGCTGAAGCGTCACAGATTCCGTTTTGGACTTTCCTTCCTCACAGGCCAACAAAGAAAAGTAGAATGTTTCTTAACTGCTCTCCTGGCAGCCTTATCCCTTTCCCTCTGTAAATTCTCATGCTGATGCCTCTTTAGGGAAAGGGCTGCATTCTTGCTGAATTCTTTAATGTTCTATTTCCACCTTTTCTGAGGAATCACAGACTACAGCATCTTACTGATACCCCACAGTGACCTCCACCCAATTTACTGGTTTTGAGAGCTATATATGGTTATTCAGAAACAACACTAACAAGAAAAAAAGACAGCGATGTTTAGTTCCTAGGTGTTAAAATTATTTAGATAAAGAGCCAATAGAAGACGTATACATAATAATTTAAATTTGGAAATGTTTCAGAATGATAGAGATTCAGGCAAATATATCATGGTTTTTTTCTGTACTTTATGAATTCATAATAAGTATTTTTGGAACAACACTGTCAACCATGTTAGCCTCACAGTTGGTCCTTTTAGCTCCTACCTGAGGAAGGAAAAGTTAAGAATAAAATAAATGTTCACAATAGCTAAACAGATTACTATGTATTGTTTCCTCAAAGATTCCCTTCAAAGCATTTTAGCCAGTATCTGAAATCACACATGAAATGTCTGAATAGTTTCTAATATGTCCTTTTTCCTGACAGCTGTTAAATTGATGTTTTATGTACACTCTCAGAAAAGATGGCATTTTACCTTGTTCATCATAAAGAATAGCTTTTATCCTTTCCTTAGGGTTATTAGCAGGTGTAACTGTAACCTCTGTCAGCCAAGGTTAAAGTGAAGGTAGTCAGAAATTATTTAAGGTCCCAGTGCTTTCAAGCCTGAGATAATCTGGATATTTCTAATTGAAGTCTAACTCTGTTGAAAGAGTTGTTTAAGCAGGATAGCAGGGAATATCTCATTTGAATTCTGTTGTTTTCTTTGTTTTATTGCATAAAAATACAAGGTTTTAATTCTTATCTTGTGCGTGTTTTCAAGAACTTTAGGGCTATGTGAGAAATTTGTGTAATCAACATTCAGTGGATAGTAGGATAGATGGATTAAGCCCTTTGCGTGAGTGGTCATGCCATGCAGTACTGCCAGAGATGGGAGCAGAGACTGCGATTTTGGGTGTTACTGATACAAGAGCATCTTATCCTTCTCCACTTCTTGTTTTCCTCTTACATGCCCCTTGTCTGATCATATGCAGACACACATCTGATCACATCAAATTTCTCTACTTGCCTTGGTGGCTTTGTCATGTTTCATCTTTTCACCTTCTTCATGCTCTTGCTCTTTCACCTCTTCTGCTCACATGACTCTCTCTTCCTCCTCCCAGCTTGAGCTTATATTTTTTTCTCCTATTTTAAACACAAAACTCCCTTTAGTCTTTTACTTCTCTCCATCTGCAGCCATTTGCCTTTCAACTGTGAGCATCACGAAGGCTCAGAGGGACTTGTTACATGGAGTTTCTCTCTTCGCTGTGGATCTTTAAATTCTCTTCCAAGGTTTTTAGTGTTGTCTTCTTTGCCAGGTGCAGGAATGAGAGAACTTAATCTTCACAGTTTGTAGTACTACAACACAGTTACATTTCACTTTCAAAATCTTGTCCTTCTTTTGGTTTATGTTACTCTGTCCTCAATGGGTCTCCTCCTAACTTCTTAAGCGATTCTTCGCGGTTTCCTCAAAGGATCTGCTTCATTTCTCGCTCAGGTTAGTGGAAACCTTTTAAAGACTGTTCTCAATTATTTTCTCATTCTTCTATTATTTCTGTGTAGTATCAGCTGCAAAAGTAGTTGCAGTATCACATCCTTGTTCCTGTTTCGCAGATCTATTTTGATATATATGGCACCAGTTCTTCTGCTTCTTGTTCTTACATGACCTTGATAAATACAAGCTTGCTCAGTGCACTGACCAATGGTTTTGTTGCTGAAAAGCTTCTGCTCACTTCACGTAGAGGGAAGGTGGAGGAAGGGTTTCCTATTCCTTTTGACCTTGTGAGAAACCTAAACAAACAGCAGAACAGACTGAGACCTCTCAGACTTTTAGGAGAGAAGAAGTTTCATTTCCTGATACAGACTAGGAGAAGAGAAACCACCTGACTTTGATGATGTAGAGACTATGGTAAGTTAGCTGGTGTAAAGGAAAGTGATGTAGGGATAGCTGAGGAACAGGGAAGAGTTTTTACAGGCTATTGAGAGGAAGAGGCTGAGGGGACAGAGAAGACAGAGGAAGAAACTAAATACATCTAATAAATAAATATTGCAGTGAAGCTGAAAGTGGGCGATAAAGAAATATACTGAATGTTACAAGGATGTAGCAAGACCAGTTTTAAAGACCAGATGTGTCTGATATTTGTTATGTTCATTACAATGGATACTATCACCATCTATCACACTATAGCATCTAGCCACATTTCTGAAATGTTGCAGTACCTTAGGAAGGTGGGTTAATTGTGCTCACAACTATCTTCTCTTGGACCTGTGCAATTGTATAGACATTGCTGATTCTTCTTAATGTGTGTGTTGGTATATTCAGAGTTACATCATCACATGAGATTTACTTACCTCTGACAATTCTTTAGCTAAAATAACACTGCAGGATTAAATACAAAAGAGACTAGGTTTTATAGCTACCAAAACATCAAAGAACATTTTAACAGGTGCAACAAAGGGAGTATTTGAAAATATGTATTTGCACTTCAAGCATTGTATGAAATGTTTGAGTTACTAGCATGAGGAGTTCTGTTGATCCAGAATCAGAAAAAATTTCTCGTCTGTTTTTAGGGAATTGTACACCCTGATTCATTCTGTCTCGTAAATGATGAAGTAACACAAAGGTAAACTAAAGCTGAAAAATCCAATATTGTTTAGGATCAGGAAGAGACATAACTGGCCCCTCTACTCAGCCATGGTTAGGCTGCATCCTGATTACTTTGTCCTATTCTGGGCTCCTCCTTACAAGAGAGACATGGAGCTCCTGGAGCGGGTCCAGCAGAGACCACAGGGTGAGAGGGAACTGGAGCATTTGTTACAGGGAAAGGCTGAGGGAGCTGGGCCTTGAGAGGAGATGACAGAGAGGAGAACTTACCAACGTATTAGGAAGAACTTACTTATTGTACAGGTGACCAAGCACTGCAGCAGATTGCCCAGAGGGGTTGTGGAGTCTCTTTCACTGCAGATATCCAAGAAGCAATCCAGATGCAATCCTATGCCCTGTGCTCTAGGATGGCCCTGCTTAAGCAGGACCGTTGGACCAGACGAGCCACTGTAGTCCCTTCCAGTCTTACCCACTCTGTGATTCTGTGATAATTTGCAGTTCAGAACAAATCAAAACCAAATTGACCATTTGCCCTACAATACTACATCTCTAAAGGGTGCTCTGTATTAAAATGTGAATCAACACTGGTGTTATCTGGTGGTTCCTTCTATAAACCACCTTTCTAAAATGTGCAGCATAGTGCCTGCCTAGCTGTATCTCCTTCTGAAGAACAGTCCTTTATGTCTCTGACCTCAGGGTAGTTCTCTATGACTTACACAGTTGTAAAATAATTCTTTGGTTCTCTGTGGTATAGCAGGAAAGAAGGGCAGAGAGCTTCCTAGTGGATGGGCCCTCTATCTTTTCTCCCTTGGTGGGCATCAGTTAGATTGTGGAAAGCTATAGGCCTTTGGGCTCACATAAATTCTTGTATTTCTCATTCTCTTTTTCTGTTCTTTTCTTCACCTTCTAAATAAAAGTCTGTTACTGAGCTTTATTTTTTTTTAATTCTCGTAAATGAAAAGCTTTTCTGGAATGCTAATTAAGGAAATAGAGAGTAAAAAATGTTGCTCTAGAATACTAGTTCTAAGTCAACTTCTGTGTTATTTAGTAATTCTAGTTCATGTTGAATTTGTTGTGAGTTCACTGTTCTTTTCAGCACTTCTTTGTGATGCTAAAAATACGCTTAGTCTGAACTATGCTAAATTAGTTTCCATGGAAGT
This sequence comes from Cisticola juncidis, assembly GCA_013400215.1. Classification (NCBI taxonomy): domain Eukaryota; kingdom Metazoa; phylum Chordata; class Aves; order Passeriformes; family Cisticolidae; genus Cisticola; species Cisticola juncidis. The sequence continues at coordinate 278,407 of VXBR01004472.1, forward strand.
CAATTAAATACCCTTAATTCCTTCTAAATTAGCAACTAATGGAAAGAATTAAGCCCAAATCCTGATTTGGGCTTATTCTCTAGAAACTTGCATGAGAATTTACAGTTTCTGTACATGTGTTTAGGGCACAGAAAAGGCCCAGTTGCCAGGACAGTGTAACTGGAATTGATGAAACTGGGAATAGCTGGCCTGGCATTAACAGGCTTTGCTTTATTTGCAGAATTCATGCGGAACCCCTGTGTGGATGCTGGGTTGATCCCTCCCTTGGTGCAGCTGTTAAACTGCAAAGACCAGGAAGTATTGCTTCAAACAGGACGTGCCCTGGGCAATATATGCTACGATAGCCGTGAGTGTTGACATCTGCTGTATTTTGTACTTGCTCCTGTGGAAGGGAGGGGAGTGTTTTGGTGTTCTGTACATTGTGTGCTGCGGGGTCATTTTCTTCTTTTCTTGTTTTTTAATTACCCCACGTTTCTTCTAAATGGATAAGAAAATTGAACATCACGCTTTCTGTGCTTTTGTGATAGAAAGATTAAAACACATTTTCAATACTGTGATACAACTGGATATAAGAATAGAAAGGTTTTCTGATCCTAGGTTTGGTTTTTTGGGTTTTTTTTCCCCCAAACATAATGAGGTAGGTTTTCACAGAGCAGATGCTACATATGCAGAGGCACTGAACAGTTAATTTTTCCTCAAACAGAATGTGTTGGAATGGAACAGAGTCAGAAGGGAACATTCATATTCTAACCAGTCTCAAATCTGTACAGAGCTGCATATGAGGCTGAAATGATGCCTGAGTAATGTTGCTGATTCTCAGAATTATGTGCCAATCAGTTGCTCCAGGATTACATATTTTTGGTAGTCGAGAGTGGTGGGGGTGTACGTTGGTGAGGTTTTTTAGCTTTTTTGGGGCACAATAAATTTTTACAATGAGAAGCAATTGAGTTTTGAAATGCAATTGGAGCTGCAGTGGGCTGATTACATGCCTGGCTGTGTCATCTGCAAAACCAAACTAGCAGTTGCAGTGGTTTAAAAATGCAGCTTCATTATCCTTTACTTCAAATTTTTGAAAAAAGATAGTGCACAATAAATATGGTGCAGACACAGAGACACCAGGAACATGCTGCACATGAAGGAATTACAGATGTTTGCAGATGGGAAATGAGATGAAACTGTAAAATGATTTTGTTATCCTGAGAGTTAGTGACTTATTTTATATGGTAAGAAATTTTCTGCATACTGTGTTGCATTTACCCAAAGTTTTGCTGTATGAGTACTGACTGTAGCCTTTCTCCTTGATACTTTTTTTTCATCTGAGATCAAAAATTTTATGTTTTTTAATTTTTAAATTACCTTGCCTTTGACCTCAGGGAAGTTAATCATATGTTGGCGTTTCCAGTTACAGACAACTACTGCTTGAGGATGCTAATGTATGATTCTTTTGTTTAGGATTTTCTTTAAGGTGACCGATCAACTGAACAGCTGCTTCCCCATGGAAACTTCTCATAGAAGCTATTAAGCTTCCTATAATATAATTTATTTACTATATTCTGTTTCAGGATTATGTATGAGATCAAGGTCACTCTCAGGTGCACTGGTTTATTTTATATAAGTAAAATCTATGTAACTGTTTATGTCATTATTATTCATCCCACATTTTTTCATAAAATACAATAAGGACACACAGAAATGGTTTTCTAGTGTGAGGTTTTGTGGATTACTGCTGGCTTTTACAATGCAGAATTTATCCTGTACAAAAAACTGTATTACTCACCTTGTGTTGTCCTTCTGTGGAGCAAAGCTGGCACTGATAAAATATACAGTAGGCTGTGATGTGTTGAGTGCCATGTGTTGTCATGCTCCTGTGGGAGGACAGTCACTACCTTCCCTGTGTATTTGAATAAAATTAATGAGTAAAGTGCAATAAAATGTGACAAAAATCAAGCTCAGCATATTTGAGTGGAAGAGGCTATTTACAGTACCTAGATGTCACATCCACCCTGACATTTTCTGTTAACTTAATGTGCAATTATTAAATAGTTATGTACTCTATCCTAAATTCTTATTTAGGACAAATACTTTCACTATGCTTATTACTAGAAAATGTAATATATTTCAGTTTTTTACTGTTGATTTTCCCTAACAAGGAGATACAAAGTATAACAAAGGCAAGATGTGGAAGCCAGTAGTTCTAATTAAAAAATTACATATCAATAGTATTTTTTTTTCCAATTGAGACAAAAGCATCTGTTGCCCTTCTGGTTATTGTGATTTGTATAAGAACTTGAAATGTACCAGTAACTATATTTTTTCAAATACATGAGCTTCTTTTGCACTTCTACTGGCCAGTGTAGCTGTAAAATGCAGCAATGAGGAATGTCTCTAAGTCCTAAATCAGTGTTAGGCAGGGCCTGGGCAATAAAGCCCATACTGGATGGCTCACAGCAGTATTTCTTTATATTGAAAGCCCAGTTGTTCTGTACTTCATCCCAGCAATCTGCATCACTTTGTTTAGTGACAACTTGTGCCAATATGAGTTAATCAGGTCTCTGTTTCTGAGAGAAGCTGGTGTGGTGGCAGGATGAAAGTTGTAGGACAAACAGCTGCTTCTGCAGGGAAAGCCCCTTAAAACTGGCCTTGAAGAGGAGATGGATTGCCTGAATTGTTTTTCCAAAGGAAAACGGCAGTGGTTCCTCAGTGTTCACAGATCCCAGAATGCTGCATGAAGGCGAAACCATTTCCCCATAAGTTCAGGAGTTGCTACTCCTGGAACACAGCTACTATGGAAAGGTAATTCATGACAAAGTCCCAGTGCTGAAAGAGATTTAGTACCTTCCACGAGTTAAAGGGGAATTGCATCTGGCTAAAGAACCCACTGAACAGATTCATTTCCTCACAGAAAACATGGAATGAAAACCTGTTGACTTACTGATAGATTTTCTTGTCTATTCTGTTTGAGGTAGACGTATTATTGTCTGGGTGCTCATCTGTGTTAGCCCTCAAAAACACTACTTAATTACCTATTTGAACATAGGAGAAAATAAAGAGAATTAAATGCATTACATAAAGAGTTAAAGGGGAAAAATTGGTCAGACATACCGAGCAGCCTTGAGAGAAACCTTTTTAAAGTATTTGGCTTGAAGAAATCTATGGTATGTGAATTTCAGAACATCAAGAATACAGGCAAGTATAATTGCAAAGCAGGGTAGGAGTAAGCTTTCTTAGTACTGATGAGGTTTCTAGTTTCTGGTCTCCCAGCCTTCCTCTTGTATGCAGAGATGAAAGAAACAATTGAGAGGCAGATAAAAAGGTTTGAAGTCTAAAGTAATGAACTACAGACTGTCAGAAGCAAATGTATGCAGATTGTCCAGTGCAGCTCTACAGTTTAAGAACAGATACGTTACTGCATGTTCCTGTACAGCCTGTAATTGTTCTACAACCTTATCTTGTAATTGCCACATACACCTCAGTCCCCAAATTTTCATCAAAGCAGAAAGTGCCAAGTAAAGAAATGGAGACATGATCTCTTCTCCCTCCTGCTTTCTCCCCCACTGTATCTACAGCATGTACCAAGTACAGCTGCTTGTACTTCCAAATCCCCAGACAACAGATCACAGATCACTCATGGGCAGAATTTTACCAGAACTATATTATTAGGTGCAAAGCTCCTAGCCCATTCTTTCCTTTTAACCACCAGTTACATGGTTTTATTTATAAGCAAAGCTCAGTTCTAAGGAATTGTCCAGTCAGAGCATAACAGCTGTCCTAGCTGCTTCACCACTCTTTATCCATGTGTCAAACGATAGGTATCTTTCTACTGTCTGTCTGTCCATCCCCTCCTATTGTCCTTCCTGGTGTTGTTCCTTTAATAACTTTGTTCTTTAAGGGATCTTACAGAGCTACAGATGTTACAAATAAGGAATACCTCCCAAACTCTTCTAAATTCTCCCTGCACCTTAGCTCCACATGCAATGTAAAGATCTCCTCTCCATTTTTTGGGAAATGTTATGTTTAATATGGTTCTTGCTGCAAAAAGCTATGTCTTGAGTCAGTGCAGAATGGCTAGTTCTGCTGTAGATAAAGCCTAAGAATTATTTGTTACCACCAGGTCTGGCCATTGGGGTATTAAGTTAAAGCAAAGCATTATCCAGATTGCACCTCATGATCATGTAATGAACACCCTGGTGATTAGTACACCCCTCAGCTCTCTCTGGTGGCTTTCTTCACTGGGAAGAGTCTGGTGACTGGTCTCATGTGGCTGATCAGGTGCATGGCAGACAGGGAAACTGAGACTACAGTTTTCAGCTTAGGCCTGCCTACTTTCTTGCAAGACCAACGAGACAATGTAGGAGAAAGACAAAACCTGTCTGTAGCGAGGTGTCTCTCCTACTCTGACACCAGTGCAGTTTGTCTAGATGAAAGATCAGGCCAATCAAATAAATTTTATCAAGAATTTTAATGGATGATGATGCTATATTAAATTAGTATTATTTTCTTAGCAAATAATAGCCTCACAATATTCTTTACCATGAAGTTTGTGATGCACATGCTATCTTAATCTCAATGATGTTTCCACAGGTAACTTGTTTAATAATTCAGTGCTGAACTGATTGATAAACTACTTCCTGTGTTTTTATACAGCATTGTGCACGTGATAGAGGCTGCCATACTTGTTCTATGAAAGTGATATTTCTAAGAGGAAGTGAAAGGCTGGGATATTTAGAGCCTGATTCAGAAACCATACAAACTAGAGGAAGGCATTCTGACTGACGTCAGTTGAGATTCGATTGGGCTCTTACCCGTTAGAAAATAATTCCTTCTTGCTGTTTGGAGCATTCACATATTCTGAAAGGTAGAAAAGGGAAGTAAGCTCTCTCTATATCTTGTAATGGAAGTGAAAAATTTCCGTTTCTACCCTTCCATAATATACATATTAATGGTAGTGATTAGAGACTTCCTTGTGTAATCCAGAAGTTACTTGTTTTTGTACCACAGCCTTGTTTCTTCATGAAACTGCCAGCTTGGGTGCAAGCTCTTAGCAACCATACTTGGTATATAAGCATCTTACAAAGTTGGAAAGAAGGTAAAATGCCAGCTCATTCTATAAAGGCTCTCTGCTGACAGCTGCTTATCTGTGTTTCTTAGCAGGAGATTTATTGCGTCTTTTTCTCATTTCCCAAGCTGTACGTGTCTTTGTTATCTATGTAGTCTTACTTGTATTGATGGCAAGACTCCTAGCTGAATTTCAGCTATGTGGCCTTTCATATAAAACCAGATCCCTCTTCATCTCAGCCTCAACTCCAGAACATGAACATTTTATCACTTTTTGTTAAAAAGATCTTATACTTGCAGTAATTCCGTAAACTCATCTGCATATCTTAGAATGCAAGATCCCTTGCAAGGATCACCTAAGAAAGCTCAATTGTACAGTTATGTTTTCTGAGGAGATATTATTAATTTCAGATCTATGGGAGAAAATCAGACACTTTAAAATAAAACATATTGGAAAATCAGTTTTCTTCAAAAAATGGCATAACGTTTTTCATTAACATAGGGAAAACCAGTAGAATCCTAGAATGCAACAGGTGTTGATAATGGCACACCACTGGCTAATCATTTTTCTGAAGGTCACCCTGATTCATGCAGCTAGGCAGCATCTTAACATGATTTTTCACTTATTGTTGAACTAGATCCTACTCTATGCAAATGCCATTTACTAAGCTATTTTCAAAGAAATACCATGAAATCGAGACCAGAATCTATAAATTGTTGCTTGAAAACTGAGTGTTTTGCTTGCAGAGAATTCAAGTTCAAGGTTTTGACTGCACAGTAATATCGCTTTACCTTTAGATCTGTCCTCTCTGAGGCATGCCACAGTCTTAGAAAACTGTAGCATTTTTACTTTAGAAGTGCAGGTTTTTCTCCAAGGCTCTGCACACAAGAATTGCATCAGCTAGAACTAGAGCGTATGTATGCCAACATATGCTTCCTCAGTAATAGTGAGTTCTTACTAGCAATTAATCATGAATGTTCTTAGGATGCTGTTAAACAATATTATTCTAACTTTTTATTTTACAGCTGGCCTGAATGAAATCGGAATGATGAGGAAATCTTTCTAGATCATAAGCAAAAGGATATTTGAGAGGTGATGCAAAACCCCCAAGTTCTCAGGCTAGGCTCCTCCTAGGTTTCATGATTTGGGACAAATAGCACTGACCCCAAAGCCAGGACTTGCCTCAGCTGTTTGTAGGTCCCAGGTCCACTTACTACTTTTTCAGTTTGTGGAATAATTGTCTCTTTCTAGCAGGGAAAGAAAAGTACCCTGGTAGAATCCACAAATATGCTTTATGGTGGATTCTTTTCATTTTGTTTGACTTTTTCCTTCTTGGGCTTTTCCCAACTAACTCCAGACCCCATGAGTTTCACACTTCCTGGGACTACTCCTCTGGCTGCTTTGATGGAGACCCACAGCTCATTTGGGCTCCTTTCAGCGGCAGCCATCAGCACACCCCTGTTCCGCACCAGACTGTGACCATGCCATGCTCACTTCACACCCTTCCTCTTGGAGAGCTTGAAGCTGAGAGACAACATTGCACTGCAGGCCTGGGAGTAGGAATTCTAAATTCATTGTGGTGTGAAGGTCTATTCTGTTAATAGCATGAGATGCTATAAATGCCTGTTTACCAGTGTAGAAAAACTGCCTGCTGTTTTACTGTGTAATTGGGTTCCATGATGTATTTCATGCCGTATGAAATTCTAAGCCAGCTTCAGCTCTGATTTACACTCTCATAACCTTAGAGTAATTTGTTTGACTGCAATGGAATTACTAAGGAGTTTATATTATAGAGTTATAAAATCAACAGAAGAGCCTTGCTGGGCATGGTTGAGCAACAGGAAGATTTGACAGGACTGGTTGAGAGGGAATGTGAACAGTCACAGTAATTTGATAATTCACTTAAACCCCTTTTTTTACATAAAACTCCTTTGAGCAGCTTAGGTCAGAAAAAGGGACTGTACTAATTCTTAGAGACAATTGTGTTGAATTGGGCTAAAAAACAGTGTGAAGTAGTAACTCATTCCATAATAAATCCTACTGTACATTTTACAGGGAAAAAAATCTGTCTGGTTTCTTAGGTTCTCCTTCTGGCATCTTTAGGCAGTATTATATGCTCTACAATAGCATTGCCCTTTGTGAGCTGCAGTGAAGCATTTTTAAGCAGAAATGTGAATGCTCTCATTAAACTGTTCAATCATTGTTCTCTTAGGAATAGCAAATGTTTATTTAAAAAGGTCACAGGAAAAAATTTTAACACAGCTTCTGGGAGGCTTGGAAGCATGTTAAGTGTGGGAGTTCGTAGAGCTGCTGAATGCAAGGTAATAGTTGGATTGAGAACAAGATGCAGCAACATGCTGTGGGGTTGTTTTGACTGTAAATGATTTGGAGTTTGATGAGTATTCTTGTGTGCAAAATCTGTTCCTTAGCGACAGAGGAGTAGTGACAACCGAGCTGGTGAAACGCACATGAAGCATTCTGAGTCAGGGCTATGCTTTCTGCTTGGGGATGCAGCAAAGTGTCACAGCAGTGCTGGCAGTGGGTAGGCAGGACCTTCAGAGTTTTCTTCTACATCTGGCACAGGATTTTTTGAGGCCCTGCACTAATGAGCTGAGTTAATCCTCTTGGGCAAAGAAGACAGCACCAGGAGATCCTAATTATAGCACTCACCCAGGTCTGTTCTTCACTCAGCTGCCTGGAGCAGAGAGAAGCAGCCATGCAGGGTGAACTCCAGCACAGGAAAGAGGGAGAGCAACAAACTCAGTTATGGCATCTCCTTTACAAGTCTAGCAGCATATGTAGTCCTATCAAAGGCTGGCTCTTACAGCCTGCCAACTTCTGAGGTTCATCTGTACCTAACTTTTTGAGTATACCATAAAGACAGACATTTCTTGGAGTGAGATTTGTTTCTGAATCGTCTTGCTTTACCTTCACTGTCTGTACAGAAGAAGCTGGTTATCAGTTTCCCCTAACAAAAACATTGTGTGGATAAGAGTTTTGTCATGTATTCAAAGTGAGAGACTGTACAGCAATTTTTAACAAACCAGAGATACTTGAATTTAAAGGATATATGACTTAGATTTTTTGTAAAATATTATCAGCAGTAATTTTTAGTAGAGGTCTGCCAAATTCTGTCCAGGTAAGGAACTTAGCTTGTAACTATTTTTTTTAATGTGTTTTAACTTGCTTCCAAACACTCCCCCAACTCTGTCTTTCTATTATACTTTGCTTACATATTTTACATGTAGTTCATCAACATCAAGACACAGGGTTGAGCTTGACATGTGATTCTTCTCTGAATTTATCATCTTTGTTGATTTAAGTTGCATGACAGTAATTTGAGGACCGTGGTCAGTCCATCTGATCCAGAATCAATAATTCAGTTTCAATTTGCACACCCGTTTTGATTCAGAACAGATGAGTTAAGTAGAAAATCATCTATTTGCATGAATTTTCTAGTAATAAATTCCTGAAGAGGATATATAAAGCAGAATGCTTGAATAGTCCAACCCAAATTACCTTTTATTCTGTGTTGATTTGGTAGATGTAAGCACTGAGTCTAAGCACGTGAGTATATTTTTTCACTATATTTTGACGTAGGATTTCCTTTTGTTTCAGCATTACAGCTACATTTGTTATGACATCAAGGATGTAAGAATTTTTTTTCTGTTTGTCCTTTTTTAAATAGCTGTTCCTTGACACAAAAACCTACCTTGAACTTAACTGTATAATAGATTACAATTTCTCCTTTTTCAAAATGAAATAGACGTGTCTGCAGCAAAACAACAGTTTTCTGATATCCAGATCCTGTCAAAGGTGGAAACAGTCGTGGCAGTGAATTTATTCTGCAAAACACTTACTACTTTGGTGATAATTTTAAGTTAAGGCCTGCCAAGAATTACTCTTCCTTCAGCTTCATTTGGCAAATTTTCTCAAGTTCCTATTAGTAATACTTGGAATCTTGTTTTTTATATATAGTATAAGAGATATATAGTTCATGATTAGTATTAACAAGAATTGGAAGACCTAGAAGCTTCTTTTTCAGAGGTCTGGAACATTTTACAGTGGAAGATCATATTGTAAATATGTACAGCCTTGGGTTTCATGCTGAATATGTTGCAGAATGATGAAGACTTGGTAGCTTGACCTGCACATATGATGGGGAGAGAGAGGAGATGGTAGAGTGGTGAATTACAAGGAACAGAGGAGATTTGCTTTGGCGCTGTGAAAAAATTGAGGAGAGGGTTGGTTTTTTTGTTATATTGTAAAACTAGTGATTCCCTCCTCCTTTCCCCCAAGGTTTTGTTTTCATCCAGATTTTCCAGCTGATTCCAGTGGTAGCTCACATGGAAATCTCTCATTTTAGAAGCCCTGGAATTTAGTTTATTGACTGTTGTCTGTTGCTTATTGCTTACTGCTGGGGAAGGAAGCAGTATTGACGCTTACTGTAATAGAAGGCCTATTTTTCCTTTATTCCTACACTGTTGCATCAAATCTGATTTGTTACTCCATACAAAGATTGTGATGTGTTATTTACAACCCTTCAGAACACTGTAGTGTTTTATAGATGCAGAGTAAATTTTTATTTTAGTCATACAAAATGTATCTGATAGTGGTATTAAATTTCAGCTATAGAAGTGCAGAGAACATACTGTGTGGCAGAGTGAGTGCTTGAACAGTTGCCACTGGGAACTAGCACCTCTGTCTGCTTTGTCCATTTTATTCCCCTTTTTGTTTTTAAGTAATCCAAGCAATTTATTTCCTGTATTTCAATTTTTTGATCTGCGTAACAGCAAGAGTAATTTACCTGTAGATGGACTAAGCTGTGTCAACTGCTCAGAACCTCACTCTGGCAAAACTCAGTGCATCTTCAGAATATTATTTTTCAGCTCCAGCAGTTCTGCCTCAAACACAGAACTTCTTTACAAAGGTATTAGTGTCAGGTGGTTAATCCTTTTTGTTGTAGGTGTTTTCACTTTTCTAGCTCTATTGCACTAAAAGCTGGCCCTCAAGCACCTCTCTAGATGAAATTTCACAACACTGGAGGAATGACTTCACTCTGTTTAAAAGCTTCATTGTGTATGATTACTGTTACGTTCGGGATTCGATACGGTGGGATTTGGTTTCATTTTCTTAATGTAATTCTTTGTTTTACAGATGAGGGCAGGAACGCAGTTGACCATGCAGGTGGTGCACATATTGTAGTAGACCATTTAAGGTCACTGTGCAGTAAAACAGATCCAGCCAGTGAGAAGCTCTTGACTGTCTTTTGTGGCATGCTGATGAACTATAGCAATGAGAATGGTAAACAACACTGAAAATTTGCTTTATGTCTACCAGGAGAACAACCCCAAGAAAAAAAGATAAAAAGTTAAGATAATCATCTGTAGGTTTACATTGTGGATGCTTAACACTAAGTTATTCTGAAGAGATCAGGGAACTCAATTCACATGTACTATTTTCTGTTTCAGTAAAATTATGTTCCCAAAAATACTAGATATATTCCTAACACAATTCCATATAACATAAATTGTTTAAAGATCAGGATCTGGAATTTACTTCTTCGTCTAAAAGCAATGCGTAAAGATGTATCATACAGTTTTACAGAAGTTAATTAGAAGGCTACAGTAAGTCCTCTCTTTCTCATTAGTATCAAATAACATTACAAGACTAATTTGTTGCAGACATGCAGTGTTAATTATTTAAGGGTATGTATGCCAAACAATTAATAATTTTTCTCCTTGTGAAATGTATATAAAACCATATGTTACAGTGTTCTAAGATAAATGGGGAATCATTTATAGGTATGTTCAATACTGTTCTGTGTCTACAGATTATAAGTTTATGTTCATTATCCCATTAATTTGAAATATTTAGGGACTGGGACAAAAAAAATGAGAGTATATTAAATGAGAAACCCTTGACCACTGAGGGTAACTCAATAGCATTCTACATTAGTTGTACAAACTAGTACCTTGCTTGCTACTGCACACAAGTGTTTTAATGTGCCAAAATATATTCACAGCATTCACACACTTTCAAATTTTCAAAATGTGAAGAAATTTGGGATACATTAGGAAGGCTACAGAGAGGCTGTTCTCCAGACTTGCAATGGCACAGTTTACAAATACAGTTAGTAATTACATTGTCTTCAATCATGCCCATTTCCTGAATTGCAGTGTTTCATCTTAGGAAGAAATATCTTCTTTATTAGTTACTCACCCTTTCCTGAAAGATAGCATTTGCTGTAACTCACTTTCCAATCCTATATCCCAAAAACGTTTCTACTTTTCAGGATGGTCCATAGGCTCTATTGTATACATTTTGATTCTGTTTTATCATCTCTTCTAGCATAATTTCAATGTGTGTTTTCTGTGCCAACTCTCTGGAGATCTCAGCTCTTTGTGTTACTCATCCAGCTCCAAATATAACTTTTGTATGTGTCTCATCTCTTTTGCTTGTTCTTACATTGGATTTTTTCCTCCTTCTTTCCTTGTATTATGTAATATAATAATTCTTGTTTACAGTACTTCTTCCACCTTCTATAAATAGTAACTTTTTAGTTCCTTCTTTCCATATAGTTTCCAGGAACTGTTTTGCTTTACCACTTTACATGAGTATCACATTTATTATATTTCATAGTGTTAACTTAGTCCTTTTCGTTGTTACAATATTTGGAGCAAATAGATATTCTCAGCTCTAAGCTCTAATACAGAATGCTCTGTTTTAATTAAGACTAATGATAATGCAGTAAACTTAGTAGCTCAAGACAGATGAATCCAAAAGCAATGTGTAGAGATACTGTTATCAGTTTTGATTCAGTAACCAAGCTGCCAGCAGATCTTCTTTAGCAAAACTAATTATGAGATAAATCTCCCAAACAAGCAGCTTATAAACAGCTTAACTGTTAGGAACATTGAATAAATTACTCATTTCATCTAGTAAGATAGCTTATTCTGATACAATCAGTAAAGCAGTTATGTGGTTCAGTGACAGCCAGAGGATTCACTAGCTGCTGTCCTCTCTGCTAAAGGACATCTTTCATCTCACACTCACTATTCACAGGAGCCATTGAAGCAGTGTCAGAAGTGAGAAATGCAGGAGTATTCCAAGCTCTTGGATCAGGGTACTCTCCAGCCCCATGTTCTATCGTCATACCAGGGAGAAGTACTGGGAGCTTACCAGACCTCCACTTTACGCCACATACTTGGTTGTCTCCATGAGGAAGGGTCCCTTTTTAGGAATCCAGGTCTTGTTTGGCCCAGCATTCGTGGGTAGGCTGTGTAAGATTTGTGTCCTCTAGCTCCATTGAGAATTTGCTCACTGACTGGGGCAACCATTGAATTAAACCACAAATAATATGCCAAATCAGTATTAAAAAAAAAAGGAAAAGTGATTTGGAGGACTAAATTTTTAGAAAAAAATTCAGTGACCATGTCTATGGCATGTGAGTGGAGAAATGGGTAGTTGACCTGTCTTGCCAGTTTTAAGAGTCACAAGTACAGTTGGACTGTAATTGTGAGCTGATCTGAAAATATCACCTCTGGGCCATGGTAAATTTTCAGGACAGCAGAGTCAACTAGGAGCCTGAGACAACCACTTACTTTCATGCATTGCAGCAACAGGTAAATAATAGTCTGACTAAATGCAGTTCCTTGCTCACCTGTTAAACATCAAAACTGAGATTGCTCTGACACTTAACTGTGCTCACAGCTCAGTGAATACCAGTTTGGGGATTTACTTGCAAAGGTTTGAACCCAGCTACTGACAAAGAAGGTAAAACACTGGTTTTGCTGAAGGATGAGCAGTATAGGATTGCAGCCTAGAGTCACAGATTTCTTTGTCCGTAGTTATGGAAACCAACTGGACAAAAATGAAAGAAAAAATATTAGGTAAGGAGGAAGTGTTTCAGTCTTTGAAACAGCCCCTCTGCATTCTCTCTGTATTTTTTCTATAATCTTCCATCCTGGCATGCTGTCTTAAAAAGTTACAGGTGGAAGCTTGGAAGATTTCTTTAATTGCTCTTAATGACTTGCACTCATTTAATTTGTACTAGCTATCCAGATAAGGACCATTACAGCACACTTGGTTCTTAGTTGCATCTAATTATCTGTGAATAACCTTACATTTTGTAATCATCAGCATTTTATGAGCAAAAGAGTATATAAATTGTTTTATTTGCTTCCAGTTTGTCATTCCCAGTCAGCTAATTGCCCTCTTTTTCCAACAGCTACTACTTCATTATCTTAACTATCAACTGCCTTTTTTTTTTAACATGAGAGACTCAGTCTTGAGTACTTTAAGGGATTTGTCACACATGAATTTTACAAAAAATCCAACTAAGGAGCAGCTACACATAAGACTTCCATCTCCTAAACAGAGCAAATTAATGGAGCATTCTTCAATCTGATACTTAAAGCTCAAAAGCTTATTTTTAAAAAATGTCGTCAAATTGTTTTCTGGCTGATCATCTGAGAAATGGGTGTGTTTTTTAAGCCTAAATATTTTCCAGTATCTCTATTATGGCACAGCCCTTTAGTTCTGACTTAGATTTTTTTCTTGTTAACATTTTGTGACTTAATGTATCTCATCCTGATTCTGGATACTCCACTTGCAGTTGTAACTCCAGTCATAACAGTGTTGCCTGAGCTTTAAAAATAGGATTCCTTTTATGAGGTGCTTGTGTCATCTGCTTGTGTTCAGGAATTATTTTTGCTTACTGTATCTCAATTCTTTCTTTGCTTCCTTAATATCTTTTCATTAGTAACTACAATTGTCCAGTTGTCAAGACAACAAACTCAAACTTTGGCATTTCTTGCAGTTCTTTTAAGCTTAAAAAAAAGTGTTGATACTTACTTGCACTGCTAGAAATAAAAGGGGTTTTTTTCTGATGGAAATCATCCCTTTACCTTCAGCCCAGGTTACCTTGACCCTCTTGTCATAACTGTATTTTACTACCCAAATTCAATCAGACAAAAATAGCTCATTCCTACTTTCAGTTATTAGCTTCTATGTACCCATTAGTCAGCTTGAGAGAAAGAAGCAAAGTAAGCTTGGATAAAAAGGGGAAAACTAATAACTAATCTAATAAAACTAACAATCGTATGCAAACACTCACATAAAAGAGTTAGAAATATGAGTGGTTATTGTGCAGATCCCATAATCCTGTGAGCCAAGACTATTTGCAAGTTAATAGGATCGGTCCATAAGGTAGCAAATGGTCTCTTGAGGATCTCTAAAACGAATCGTGAAAGCTTTTTAAAGAATGCAGAAGTTATGGAAGAACTAGGCCAATTGGCTTATTAGATAGTCAAACTTGAGATCAGAAGTTAAATGGATACAGTATGCATGTGTGAAAGTATACATATATTTTTATATATATATGAACATATATATGTAGATAAAAGTAATTACATTTATAGATTGCTGCCTCATTTAATTTCATAGCAAACTTCAATCTGTCAAGATTGTCTTTCCTTCAGCACTTTCGTAAAATGTGACATCCTGATGTTAAATCATACAACTGCTGAGTCTTTCTTATTCTCACAAAACTCTTAGCAACTGGAATGAATGATGGGGTCTGATGTGCACTGTTGACCATCTGCAGAAGCTATGTAAATACACAAGAAATGAAAGGCAGATTTATGGCACCATTATTATGGTCTGACTGCAGTATTTCAGTAATGCTTCCTAAGACCTACCTTTGCTAATTTTCATGCTTTGTTTTGTTTCATTTACATCACAGCTAGAAATACCCAGCATGCTTTCGAGACCTAAATACATTTAATTGTAAAGTAACCTAAACTGTGTAAAGGCCGATAAAAAGTATGTTCCTTACCATCTTGAGATAATCAGTACAATCACTTTTATGTTCTGTTGTATTTAACACAGCTGTGGGGATTGCAAGCAGGTTTCTCTAGAGTATGAAATTATGCCGTCCATTTGTACAAAACTACTTTTCCTTCAGCATTACAATCACAGTTATTGATGGGACACAAATGATGAGTTGTTTTCTGAAATTCTTTTCAAAATCATGAATTAGCCTAAATCAGCGTTTTTAATTAAAATGCCCCCAATAAAGTTCTCAATTTGGGATATTCTCCTCAGATCTTACTCTTTGGAGTTTCCATGTGTGTCACCGAAGGACATGGAGCCATTGAAATTCAAGTTTTAGGTAGGTAATTCTTTGTGCTGGCGCATGTATTGATTGCCTTTTATCTACCTGTATATGCATTGTATATGTACCTGTGATGCTATACAGCATCACTGTCAGTGCTTTTCACCCCAAAAGGACACACAGGCATAGTGCAACATGTGGTAGCAGTGTAAATTGTGGTATTAAGTCATAAATTCAGAAGAGGCATTCAGTTTTTCATGCTTCTTGCTTGCTGTGCATAAAGTTCGCCTTAGGAAGTGCTGTTTTATCCTGAAACACAACGTTGCCTGGCATCATGGCTCGCTTTCGTCCTGTATCAGGCAACTGATTGTAAGATGGATGCCTATTTCCCCCAAATCATCTTCTGCTCTAGCAGGGCGTTAACAATTCCCACAGTGAAAGGCCAAGATATGCAGTTAGTCCAGGTTAGTCGGTCTGAGGTTTTCCTGGGGCAGAGGGAGAACTGTTGGCAGTCCCTCCAGCTGAGACTGAACCACTCACATATTTTTAATTTATCTGAATTAAAGAGTGCTCAGGATTTCCATACCAGTGAGATGCCTGATTCTTTTCTCTTAAAATGCTTAATAGGCATTGCTAGAGAAAGAGCCTCCTGTTGGTGGATGTAAATGTCAGGTCCAGAATTTGTATGGCAAGCCCAGGCTTAAGTATAAACATAGCAAATAACTGTTGGCAGCCTTTTATTTTCAAAGGTCTTGCTTCCTGTGCAGCTTTGTGACTCACAGGATTGTCCTGTCTTTGTCAAAGGAGAAAATTTATAATTTTAAAATTAACATTTACTGCTATTAAGGCAATGTTTACCTTATTGGCAATTCTTCTAATGCCATTCTTACCACTGTAGATATTTCCTGTACTCAGGTGCCATCTTTCTACTCTGGGAAAATCAGACTGGTGTGGAGTCTGGTATACCTGACTTTTGACCCCATACAATTGTTCTTTCTTAGTATATGGGGTTTTTTCATCTTTTTAGGTTGGAAATTCTAGAGGTCCTTTAGTCAGTGCACTCTGTGCTCTCAGCATTATATCTTTCTGTCTGGCTTTTAAGATTCCTATTTCCTTTCAAAGATTATGTGGTTTTTCTCCATGCTTTTTATATATTTTTTATTTAAAAAGAGCAGGAAAAAAAACCTGCTCAAAATGGAGAGTTAGTACTTACGATGTTGAAATGAAGTCCCATAGAAATTGTCTCTTTATCCATTACAGCTGGATAAAGCGATTTTTAGAGTGACTAAAGGTATAATCTAATAATAAACCAATTTCTTTCCAAGTAATTTTCTATGGCATTTGTGGTTTGTGTCTTTGTTCTCCCACTCTCCATGACGACCAGTTTTCCTTCAGAATTTTAAAGTGTTTGCAGGGGACAATCACAAACCAAGGAAAAAAACAGATTATTTACCAGTAACTTGAGTTCTCTTACACAACAATTTTCTCTGTAGAACCATTCCATCTCCCTCTCTCCCCAGTTTTCCTGTTGAAAGACAGATTTTTCCAGACAGTTTGGAATGAAGTAGAAGAGTGTAGTAGTGACTCACACATCTGCCAGAGGTACAATGGCATTCAATGCATGCGCTAGTACAATCTGTACTTACCTGAAATTTGACAACTTCAACAGCTCTTTGGTGTCTGACATGGCATTCTCATAAATTTCACTAAAGACTACGAATCTGTGGAAGAGGTAATCCCTCCCCCCAAAAAACGGAAATTCAGTTACTGGTAAGTAATACAGTGTTATTAGAGATGTCAAGCTGTAAGGATTCCTGCTCATCCCCAATAACCTGTAATAACAATGGCATTTAGTTACTTGGTATACCAAATTCATAACTGATACCAAAGTATTTTATACTGAATACAAATAAGATAAACATTCTGGAATCATGTCATAATTTTCATCATATGAAAATTTCAAACACGCTTGGCAGAATTTTGAGGACAAGGAGTTTTTTGAGAGCATGAGAGGATTCTAAGTGTGCTAAACCTCAGATGTCATGTGTTTTTACCTCTCTGTAAAAATCTGCAATTTTTTATGGCTCTGATGCCACAGATATAAGAACTCCAGCTGATTTCAGTTGCCTAGAATGAATTCCTTAACAAGAAGACTACACTAAAAACAACAAATAAATGAAACAAAAACAAAAAAACCCATCACCCCAGAATTCCCCAGTAGGGTTTGACCAAAAGCTAAATGAAGTAATACAATTCTCTTGACTTCACTCAGCTTTGGATCCGTGGCTTTTAAGTCTGTAACATTTAAACATAGTTCAAGTGCTTTATAAACAAAGAAAAAAAGATGCTTAGGAAAATTACTAAACAATATCTGGTGTGTTTATATCTGCTTCATTCTATTCAACTGTGAAACAATGTTTTTCTTCTTTGCTATGTTATACATAAAATGTGTAAGAGGAAGTACTGTTATAAATAATCTTTTAAAGCAATCATGTTTCTGCCTAACCGTCAAAGCATCTTTCTATTTGCAGACACCTAGGAGCAATACTTTTCTTACTTGTAAATACTATAAACTTTCCTCCTATGCAAGAAATTATCACAATGGCTTCTAAGGACTTTTCTTAAATCTTCCATTTTTGTCTTTATTAAACTTTCTTTTTTCTCAAGCTCTTCATAATCTACATTGTGACTTCCCGTGTTTATAAAACTTTACATGTTTATTTCAGTGCCAGTTTATATTCATTCTAATTTTAATTTTTCAGTTTTGATATTTAATTTAAAAAGTGTATATAGACAAAGCTCTCAGTAGTTGACCTAGTTCAGGTCAATTTCAGTCAGCGAGTCTCAGTGAGCCCAGAATCAAACCTGACATATATTAGGAGCCTGATAACCACAAAATTGTCAGTAGCTGCATAATTCACTATACCCTATGAGCAGATCAGGAAGGAATATTTCTGGGAACATGTTCCATTGCCAGAGACAAGGAGAATTATGAGTCCATATCTCAAATCATGAAGAGTAGAGGAGACAGGCATTTTAATGCTGCTCAGCTAGAATTGCCTTGTGTGATGTTTTTTTGGTTTAAAGAACAGTACTGTGAAAAGAAATGCTAACTCACTGTTGTACTCTCTTTTTATGTAGATACCTTGCAGTCACAGCTTATCAATATGGGTGTTATTCCTACGTTAGTGAAATTGTTGGGTATTCATTGCCAAAATGCAGCTCTCACAGAAATGTGCCTTGTTGCATTTGGCAATTTAGCAGAACTCGGTAAGTCCATGATACTAATTTAAAAGTTAAATCCAGTTTTCATAATGTTAAGTCTTAGTTAAAGACTAACAAAAGCTCGTTCAAGTCTTTTTGGTACATTCAACAATAACAGATAAGAAATTTTTCCATATTTTCTCTAGAATATAGAGTTGGTTTATTTTTCCCCTTCAGTAACTGAAATTTACTGAAATTTTGGATACTTAATTCAACCTTACATTTTATGTTATTGTGCTTCAGTGTAACTAAGCACATTTTAAATCATCTAAACTGTTTTACCACAGCACTGCTACTTAATGTGAATTATTTATTAAAAATATAAATATTGTATCCTGGTGTAGCTTCACAAAGTTTTATTAAGATTAAATTTGGCTCATGAAAATCTCTGAATGAAACTGAGACAGGCACAGTTTGCTAATCTGCATATACAGTATTATTTTAGATGCAGAATTTTAACATATTTTACTCTTAACACCTCCATGAATAAATCATGAATAGAGGTTAATTTCAGTTACAGCTTCATTTAAATTGAAGTTTGTGGCCCTGCTTTGGTCTGATGTTTTTGCAAGGGGCTCAATTTTCATTGGAAATCAACCATGTGTAAATCAATGGGTTGTTAAAACCTGTGTTTTATTAACATTTATATGTTAAGGAACATGTGATTGATATGGTTGTTCTTTTGCTAACCTATCTGGTGAAATTCTAGTTTTATGAGTTGAAGTTTTTTTGCACTGGAGTAAATAATACACAGTACTTACGATATCATCTAAGAATATGCAGCAGTTCAAAATATGAGAAATATATCTCTGAGTTTGTAGTATTTGGTGGCCTGAGTTCATAGATTTCAAGGCCGGAGAAACTATCATGTTACCTAGTTTAGTCTGGTCATACACATAATACATTTATTTACAGCAGACAATTCTTCTTAACAAATCAACAACAGAAAAAGCCAGCAAGGTAGCACTAAAGAAATTACAAGTCTAAGTTCTTCAAGATGGGCACTACATACTGTGTCTGCACAGCAGAAAGTGTAAGAGTCTAACACTGTAAGTTCTAGTGCTTAAATGCAACCAAAGCCATAATGATATTAAATATAATAAATGATAGCCTCACTGAGACCTCATTGAGAATTTCGTTTCCCTCTTTGGGAAGATCCAACTCTGTCTTGTTGAGTAATGAGAACCAGGGGAAAGAAACTTCACAGCAGCTGCTTCCCTTCCAGTTCATACACACTGAGAAGGTGCTCATTCTTTAAGACACAAAATTAATTTACTTGGTAATACTTTATTCTCCCTTAAGACTATTGAGTCAATCACATTGTAATTGTATGATTTTATTTTTGCCTTGTAATTTCAGGGAAATTTTTTTGTGAGGTTGTCATTTTTCATCACTTAGGAGACAACATCATTGCACAAATCCCTTGAAAGCATGATATGACTCTTATTCTGTGTCAAAGCAGGGCACAAACCAGTGATGGATCTGCTAAAATACTGGAAAGATCAAAAATCCACATAGGATACACTATGCAACCATGCATAGTGGGAGAAAACAATAATGAGATGTGCACAGAAGTGTCTAGGACTGCAGTTCATGCTTTTCCCAAGTCCCTGGGGTCAATTCTACATTAAAGTAAATTCCTAAGTATCTGTCAGAGCAATAGCAAAGGTGCTGGAAGGTTTTCTAACTACAGATGGCCCTCAGGAGGTGGCAACTGGAGAATGCAGAACACCAGCCCTACCACCTGCATCCCTTGTAATACTGCCAGTGAGGAGGAATATGATACAGGCAATGGAATAAGAGATGCTTTTGTTGAATGTACATTTGAAGATCTGCTGGCTAATCTGGTAGGAATCTCGCTCATCTGTAAAACTGCTTTACGCTGTGTCTGTGCAGTATGAGATGGCCCAGCAACAGCCACACAGATTTCAAAAGAAATGTCACCATTGTGAAACCATGTAAATATTAAAGCATTTTTGCAAATCTTCATCTCTGCCATAAAAAATGCGTATATAACCTGCTCTTCTTTCTGTTAAGGCAAGGAAAATCAAAGACTTCTTATTTTTGTTGTATTAATGTTTCTATAGCTACCTTATATTTTGTTGGGCAAAACCAGACCCAGCAGCCTTGAATCATATATTTTTATATTTTTAACAGCCTTAGCCATAACTAGTTCAGGTTAGCACATTTAAAGTGTTAGACATTTATCTTTACATTTTGTGACAAGCATAAGTTTATTGCTCTTGTCTGTGAAGAGCAGTTAGTCATCTTACTGAATAAATTTGGTAACAAAGAGAAAAAGTAGTTCTGCCTTTTGATATGGTTTGTTTACTTTATAGTGAATTTCTCCTTTTGCTTCAGAGTCAAGTAAGGAGCAGTTTGCCTACACAAACATTGCTGAAGAGCTTGTGAAACTGTTCAAGAAGCAAATAGAGCATGATAAGAAAGAGATGATTTTTGAAGTTTTGGCCCCCCTGGCAGAAAATGGTGAGAAATTTTTTTTTCTTACTCTATCTTTTACTCATTGTCTTATGTGTATTTTTTATTTCTGTATATTCGTGTCTTTTTCAGGGACTAAATGCAGTAATGGGCTGCCTTGTTCTGAAGTCACCACAGCTGATCCTTGTGATTGTAGTTTCATGAAAAGTGAATAAGTCTTAATAGTTCAGTACCTGACAAGAGCCAGCACGTTGTTGATGTTAATTCCATCACTGATTCACTCTGTATATGATTATGTTATATTTTATTGCCCTGTGCCCCCAGTGGCAGGGGCAATATCAAAAGCTGTTTTTCAGAGAGCTTCACAACATTTGTCTGCAAACACTGGCTCAGGTGTTCACAGACCATTGGAGCACCAGGACATCATTTCCTGGAATCTGAGAGCCACTGGCAGTTCCATTTCCTTTAACATTATTTTTGATAGGGGCACGTCAATTGCACAGCTTATGGCTGGACACTCTGCCCTTACTGTTCATTGAGATCATATGAATTTAATTTTGGGAGTTTGGTGGTGTATCTTCCATAGGCCCAGGCCTATGGAAGGCCCTGGGGGTTTGACTCACTGCTCAAGCCAGAGCAGGAATTGATGTGCACCCCTGATAACCTCTCCAGGATGTTCCTCCCAGAGAAACAAAGGATCAGACAAAGGTGGCTTGTACAATGTATCATCTGCCTTTAGTGGAAATAAAGAAATGAGTTAACAGGTGGAGCTGGACTGTTGTGAGAAGCGGTTCTGTGTAGGAAAGACATCACAGTATTTGATGGCTCTCTAACCTTGTTTTAACCACCTCAGCATTAAAGCCTTTTTTCACTGAACAGATTGTTAGATAGAACTGAAAACTCATCTATATATTTCATTCTATGCTGTTGTGCATACACACTCTGTGTGTCTCTTTACAAAGTTTAAGTGAGGATAAACTTTCACTTCAATTTAAAAACTTAATTTGATTTTTATTTTAAGGGGCATGGAAAATCAATTCCTTTTTTCAGTTCTAAAAGTGCACATTTTTAAAAAAGTATTTATTATATAATAATTTACAGTTTGCTCTAAGATAGTTCCATCCTCAGAGACTGGCACAAAATAGGATTGAACTTTTTGTGTATTTGACATATGTCAGTTCGAACGCTTAACTTTTCTTAGACTATGTTTTTTAGTTGCAGTAAGTTTGAGAAATTCACCGCTGCTGACCCTAGCACAGATGCTCAAATGTTGAGAGGTAGTGAGAAAAATATTTCCACTGTGAATTCAAGACATACTTAAATAAGTTCACTTTGCTGGTACTGTTTAGGTGCTTTTGATTGTAGATAATAAGCAATAGGTCAGAAGATAAAAACACGTCAGTGAAGTAATTGCAGAGTCTGGATTTTGATGGTTGGGGTGTTTCAAGCTTTTTTTCTAATTTACTTGTTGATTAGGCACTCTGGTGTAGCAATTTTAATTTCAAGTTGCCGAACATCTGCAACTCAGTATTCTATAGCTAAGGGAATTCTCTATTTTTTAAAGCACCTCAGTGCAAATGTGCCTATTTTAGAAAAAAATCTCAACTGGAGATTTTGCATTTCCTTGCAAAGTTCATGAGGAGGTCAGCCACTCTTAGAGGAACAATGAATTTCACTGAGACAAAAAACCTTGTGACACAAGGAAACTGAGAGTCAGATACATCCTTCACCAGAGGTAGAACACACTTCCTCTCCCAAGTGTGGCTTGTAAACTGGATGAAAAAAATATTTCCAAAGCCTTGGCCTAAGAATATCTTAACTTGGGTTAAACACCTGTTTGTTAAAATACCATTTAATGTAGAAAACTGGAATAAATCCTCTTGTTTTGCACACTTCTGCAGAGCTTTGTGATTATTTTTCAAAATCAGCATGCAAAAACTACCAGAATCACTTCCATGTATGAAAAGACCTAACATAGCATAAGACAGCCTGCCATTTGCTCTTAACAGAAAGGTAGGCATGTAAAGGAGATTCCAAGGGAAATATCTGTTAAATATTTTGTTATTTTAGAAGCAAGAGAAAAAATGTTGTTCCCAAATTCCATTTCACCTGAAAAAAAATTATTACCTTCTCAAGCCTTGTTTTGAGTAACAACTAAGAAATGGGCTTGCCTCATCAAGTTTCCAGAACAAACTTAACTACCAACCCAATCTTTTGGATTTGGCCTTTCTGCACTCCTCCCGCAGCCCTTTCAATGAATGGCAGATACACTGTCTGTCTTTGGAAGTATGAGCACAACATAGTCCTTATGAGCCTGCTCTGCTATGACTGAGGTGCCAGAAGTTTACTGTAGAGAAATACCCTCATTTTTAGAAGTGAAGAGCTCCATACACCTTCAACCTGTGACTGTGCTCTGAAGGCAGTCCAGAGCCAGGGAGAGCCTGATGAATAATAATTGAAATTGACCATAAGAATTTCAAATAAAGAAGTTGCAGTTGTATGTACATAAGTTGTCAATGAAAACACTGACATCACTGTTTCTTACAGTCCATCCTGCGTATGTGTGTATGATAGATGCATTGAAAATCTTGATTCTGACTCCTATTATCCATGCTGTTTTTCAGATGTCATCAAACTACAGCTGGTTGAAGCAGGTTTGGTGGAGTGCTTACTTGAGATCGTCCAGAAGACTGTGGACAGTGACAAAGAGGATGATATTGCAGAGCTTAAAACAGCTTCTGATCTTATGGTTCTGTTACTGCTTGGAGGTAAGTATGGGCTGTCACTATGTTCTGCAAAGCAACAGCAGATATTTGTAACACTGTTTGGCTACTGAATTTCACTATTTATTAATTTTCTAAATAACCTAGATAACCTGCTACTCACCAGGCAAACATTTAACAGGTCAGATTCTGTCCCTCATTGCAGGGCTGGATTAATTGTAGTAGTACCAGCAGAGCTTCACAAATATAAAGAGAAGATTCCCTAACAAACGCTTTGGCTTGCTGACTCTGTGCTTTTTGCCCTAGATGAATCCATGCAAAAGTTGTTTGAAGGAGGAAAAGGCAATGTGTTCCAAAGAGTACTTTCATGGATTCCTTCCAACAGTCATCAGCTACAGCTTGCAGGAGCACTGGCTATTGCAAATTTTGCCAGAAATGGTAAGAATATGCCCTAATAGCTTATGTAAATTTATGTATGCCTCTCTATCATGCTGTGTCTGTACAGCTACAAAAAAGAACTGTGTTGCAGTAAAGCTGCTGTTGAATTACACAGCATCATCACCAATTTTAAACTTTACAATCCTCAAAAGCATTAAGCCTACTTTAAAAATACTATTTTGCATTTGTAGACAGGTGTAGGGGATTTCTGCCTTCTTCAGTATTTCTTCTATAACTCCTGTAAGTTTGTCATAAGCAATTTTCACAGATGATGATGGTCAAATTCTCATCAATCTAAAAAGGCGCAAGGAAACAGCCATTGTATTCTTAAGAAGCTATTGTAAAAATCTTAGTAAAAATCTTCTCTTCACAAGTGACTTGTTACATCTCGCACAGACGGAAACTGCATCCATATGGTGGATAATGGCATAGTTCAAAAGCTGATGGATCTGCTAGACAGACATGTGGAGGATGGAAATGTAACTGTGCAGCATGCTGCACTGAGTGCTCTGAGAAACCTGGCTATTCCTGGTAAGACTCTCTTCGCGTTCTGTTGCAAGGTGAAATTCTGTTCTCCTGCTGTACCCCCCAGGGAATGTGGGTGGTAGCACTGACTGACAGTCCTAGAGGCAGGTCAGACTGCTGCTTTTCACTCTGGCCCATCACTGCTTTTGTGTCTGTTGCACAGCAGTTGATACAAGCAGTTCTGAATACATCACAGGCACAGTGACTGTCCTTTGCCGCTTTGATCCCACAGTATCCCCCGCCAAAGAAAGTGCAGCCTTGTAATTGGCAACGAGCTGAGGAGGCTTTGAATATAATTTCTCAACCCTTTTTGTCCAGAGCACTGCATATTTATTTTTCTTTTTTCTTGCTTTGTTTGCAACCTGTCTCACAGATGAGTGTCCCCACCAGAGAACAGTGTCCACTTTGTTAAAACACTGCATCTTACTTAAGACTTTGAAAATTGCCATATTAGAGCTGGAGATAAATTGACAGAATAGCTAGCCTATAGCAATTAGTTACCGTTTGTTGGCAGTAAGCTGAATGCTAATTTTGTCATTTTTAGTAACTTAATTTGTATGAGTTTTGATTACCCAAGCATAAAAGTAGAATACACGCACGACAACAACAAAGCAAATCTGTAACACTTGTGTATGGTTTCTTGTGCCAAGCCAAAAATAAGTCTTTAATCTGTTTAACCTTACTTCAGTTTTGACAAATCATAACTTTTAGAAATGATCGTGCATACATAACTAAACCCACTGAGGTTTAGCAATATTCCATTTGCTTACTTTTCTCAGGTGAGTCATTCTTTTCACTTCCATCAGTCAGCTTTCCTGTAGCCTATGCTGAAGGGTGTCTGCCAGAGACCTACACAATCATCCCTGTCAGAAAGAGACGAGCAAATAATAACTGACCTCAATGATGAGCTCTGTGTCAAAACACTATTTCAAGTACCTAATAAGTAGTTTTTTTCCAAGTACATTACTGGGCAAGGCTGAAATGTATTTCAGAGAGCTCTGTGAAAGTGGAGAACATAGGCTAGTGGAAGGGATGAAAGAGAGGTTGGAGAGGGGAAGAAGGCAACCAAAGATGGCACACTCCAGACATGTCAGACCACAGTGTTGTTTGTATGAAGTATTAGAACTGGGTAAGAGGTTATTCTGCTAATCAGATGCTCTGGTTTCTTTGCCTATGAGAAACAGAAGAGTGTGGTTGGGACTTGGAGAAGTTTCATCATATTTGAGGGAAGTATTAGTCTGGGCTTCTGCTTGATGCATTTTGTGGAAGATGCCTTTTCTAGATGAAAGGGAGGAGTCTACCCCTTTAGGTGGTGCACAAATGAACACAGAAAGTTAGATGTGCATACTAGGAAAGAGCACTTGATTTCACAGGAACCGTTACATTTTTGTACCACACAGTATCACCAGTGTACACTGTTCCTGAAGTCTGTGCTCACCACCTCTTTTTCAAACCATGTCTGAAAATTTATTTCAAGACCAGCTCTGAAATAAATTGCATCTTCCAGAAATGTTCTTGAGATCAATCCCTGTTCTTTATTCATGCAGTGGTAAATAAGGCTAAGATGCTGTCAGCTGGTGTTGCAGAAGCTGTATTGAAATTTCTCAGATCGGAGATGCCCCCTGTTCAGTTCAAGCTGCTGGGAACATTAAGAATGTTAATAGATGCACAAGGTAAAAATAAACTGTTCTCTGTGTATAAAGTGATTCTCATTGGTTCAGTCTGTGATACGCTGCCAAGATTCTTAAAAGTGAGAAGCAGAGTTTTTCTAAATTTCATTCCCGAAGTCGTGGAATAAATCCAATACACATGCAAAAGGAGAAGGAATATGGGTTGCCTTTTTTTTTTTTTCNATATGTATATACATAATTTATATGTATATAAATTAGCTGTATATTTATTTTTGACTCAGTCCTACAGACTTTTTAAAAGGATTCATTCTAGTTCAAGCAAAGTTTTTGGATGTGAAATGGAAATTTTTTGAAGAAACTTACATGACTTACAGTCCATCATCAAACCTGATCTAACTGACCACAGTGTTCCCTTCTGGCAGCAGTCCCTCCTGGTTTTTAATTCTTGGCTCACAGCTCAGCTGGGGGTGTGATATCACCTCTATTTTCCCTGCTCTTAATCAGTGCACAAGCTTCATTAACTGGGCTGATAAGTTTTTCAAAAACTGGATTATGAATGTTTTTCTATTTTGTTTTTTGGTGGGTTTTTTTGTTTTGTTTTTGACTAGCTTTACTTGCTTCAATGCAAACTAAACTTTTCCCACTAGTAGTGCAGGCTAGTGAAGTTCGTCTAACTCCTCCAAGTTAGTAACTTTCAGCTTGTTTTTCTAGCACTTGCTTTAAAAAAGTGACAACCTTTTTGTTGTGTTGTTGGCTCCGGCATCATGTAGCAGAAGCAGCTGAACAGCTGGGCAAAAACGTAAAACTGGTGGAACGACTAGTGGAGTGGTGTGAAGCCAAGGATCATGCAGGTGTGATGGGAGAGTCCAACAGACTACTTTCTGCACTTATACGACACAGCAAATCAAAAGTAAGTTAGTGGAAGAAATGGTCAGCTTGTCAGAACCAAGAGTTACCTGTGCACTTGCTGTCNAGAACTCCTAAAGTGACTACCGGGACCCTCCGAATTGGTGTCAAATGTTAATTTACTTTTGAATTTCATTACACTGTCAGATTACAAGTGTGTATTGAGGTGTGAGTGTTTTGAGTTACCACTCCTATTTGGTGCTTACTTAGTGTCCCTGGCTGTATCTCAGTCCTTAAAACAGGATAATACTCTTAACTGATAGATTGCAATTCCAAAAAGAAAAAGCATCTTTTAGTTACCAACTTGTTCCAGGATGGGGATTTATAAAATCAGAAGTCTGTTAAAAACCAGAAATAGTTCATTAGCTATTAGCTGTATATTTATTATATATATATATATNGCTTTACTTGCTTCAATGCAAACTAAACTTTTCCCACTAGTAGTGCAGGCTAGTGAAGTTCGTCTAACTCCTCCAAGTTAGTAACTTTCAGCTTGTTTTTCTAGCACTTGCTTTAAAAAAGTGACAACCTTTTTGTTGTGTTGTTGGCTCCGGCATCATGTAGCAGAAGCAGCTGAACAGCTGGGCAAAAACGTAAAACTGGTGGAACGACTAGTGGAGTGGTGTGAAGCCAAGGATCATGCAGGTGTGATGGGAGAGTCCAACAGACTACTTTCTGCACTTATACGACACAGCAAATCAAAAGTAAGTTAGTGGAAGAAATGGTCAGCTTGTCAGAACCAAGAGTTACCTGTGCACTTGCTGTCGGTAATCAACCCTCCAGCCTGCCAGCCTTCTAGCGAGCCAGCTTGGGTATTGCAATGTTACATCTCCTCTGCCCGAGGCTTGACTCCTATTTATTTTCAACGTATCCTGCAGAATTCAGCATGCTGTATTCTCTATCTTTTAATGATGCTATATATGAAGAATATCAGTGAACTCAATTGTTAGGATCTTGCTATATATTTATATTAAACTGAGATCCAGAAATAGTCTGTCTCCCTACTCTTCATACAGCATATTTCAGAGTTTTAAGATTAAGATGGACCATTAGAAATGATAATTTATTCCAAATTCTAACAAAAGATTGCTTGTATATGGGCAAAAGTTATAACATTAGGAAAAATTCATCTGCCCTTCCCACCACCTTCACATAATCAAATATCTTTACCTAAACAGTCCAAGTCCACCATTCTTGTTCAGCTGAGTATCAGACAAAGCAGCCTTATAAAGGGCAAACACATCTCTGGAGACATGCTGTTTCAGGCTCAGACTTCTTTAGCATGCTCATTGATACACAGGCTGCATTACTGAGCAGTGTGATTTGGAGAGTTCAGATTGTAACAGTGACCTCTTCATTCATCCACGGCATTTATGAAGTGAGAAATATAGTAGGGGCCTGATGTGTCCTGTGTATCTCCAAGAACAAATCAACAGGCCTTACAAAGGATTTAAATCTGTGCTGATTTCTAATATCACTGTGTCTGTCTAATATCCATTCTCCATTTTATGTTCAGCCTCTAAAACTGCTCAGGGTTCATTTTCCTGGTTCTGACTTTTTCTGTCCCCCTCCCCACAGTCCCCAACATGCATGCATGGAGAGCAAACACTACCACAGATGCGAGACTTAATAAATATTCTGTATTTATTAAGACAACACAATTCAGTTCTAAATGTGGAGACACTACTGATTACATCAAATAGATATCAAGGCAGAAATTAACAGCAGTATCACAAGTGAATTATTTTTTGTGAGGTGCATGTACTCACAGGAAATTTGATGTGAAGAGGGTAACAGAGCTGAGAGAGAGGGATTTTTTAAGCTTTTGCTGCCCTCTAGGTTTGAATATGAGTACAGCAGTACAGTTCTTAACATCAGGTCTGAATTTGGCTTTTAATTTTAAATGCTTTAGGGTAGTATTTACAAAAACAACAGTCAGTTTTAGTCATTCAAAAAAAACCAGAGTAGGTACCTGTGATTCCAGCCAGACTACCACCAAACCTGTCATCTGTTTGGTACTGCCTTTTAAAGGGTGATGTTCACCTACAACATAAAAAATCTGTGATGTCAAAGTTGCTGATTGGTTCGTAAGACTTGTATAGTCAAAATTCCACACCAATTCAAATAGAACTTGGCAGTTCCCTGATTGTCTCAGTCTGAGAATACTTTGGAGTTCCAGCAGAAAATCACAAATAATAAAATATATAATTTCAAGTACAGAAAAATACAAAAATACTTCAATGCTTGCATACACTGTGTCATTTAGGAAGAAAAAATGGTTTTAAATGTGGTATTCTTGGTCATTAGGCTGTAATTTGGGCTGCTAGTATCTTCAGTATGATTATCTAAAAATATTTTCGTTTTCAGGGATTATATTGTGTCTGTTTCCTTGCATAAACAATGTCACTGCAGAACCTGTGCAAGGACTGAATAAATAATTCATTCTCAACACGCATGTCAGTTTATTGGTTTTGGCATGCGGCTAGTGTAAGAAAGGGGAAAATTTAGGATATAGATAAAAAATTTAAATCATATTCTTGTTTCAAGAAATAAATGCTACTCCAAACCTTTGTGCACTCACAGGACAAATAAACAATAATAAAATCCAATCCACATTTCCTCAAACAGTTTCCTT
Source organism: Cisticola juncidis (assembly GCA_013400215.1). Classification (NCBI taxonomy): domain Eukaryota; kingdom Metazoa; phylum Chordata; class Aves; order Passeriformes; family Cisticolidae; genus Cisticola; species Cisticola juncidis. The sequence continues at coordinate 308,141 of VXBR01004472.1, forward strand.
TCAGCATTCCAAGTTAACTGATTTTTCAGGCAAACAAGCATTTTTGGGATCAAAGATGGTGAAAACATGAGGTGTATAACCACTTTTAAAATTATAACTAACTAATATCTGTACAAACCAGAAATCTTTATCTCCTGTCATGTAAGTTAGATCAAATTTTGGACTTGAAAACAGAATCCCAGCTGTGTATTTTTGATCTGCTTTAGAACATCTAACCCAGTTAAATTACATTTTAACTGGGCAGATAGTACTGCACAACAGTTCATTTTCACAGCTGGCTTTAGAACAGAAACCAACACGTTGGTGTGCCATACCTACCTTTTCCTTACCTGCTTTTTATTTGAAGAAAATCTTCATAATAAGAGACCACTGCTCATTTTCCTGTCCATGTTTAAACAGCTTTTCAAGTACACCACTTCTGTTACATAGTAAGGTGTAATATTTGTGATCTCAACTCTCTGAACATTTTGAAGACACTCTGCAAACTCATGGAGAGAGATGAAGCATTTAATAACTTTTTTATAACTATGTTTGTGTGTTCCCTTACCCTAAGTATAAAGTTTGTTGGATACTTTGCACCCCTAGTTATTTGATGATTGATGGCATAGCATGAGAACTTGAGTTACATCGTATAACCTGGAAAAGAGTTTATTTTGTGTGTCTTAACTTAATTATGGGGTTACCTACCTTGGTTTAACATGCTGCACCTTACAATTGCAGAGCAGTAACAGACAATATATAAGCCTGCATGTGTGCACATTGATGTATGAAGTGATTCTATGAGCATAAAGCCAACTTTGAGTACCCTTACCCAAAGATAACACAGCTTCCCTGATAATTTCCTTATTTAATATAGTTTGTATGCAATGCAGAATTTTTTCATCTTTGCATTATTTATTTTAGGATGTCATTAGAACCATTGTACAGAGCGGTGGCATCAAGCATTTAGTAACCATGGCGACCAGCGAACATGTAATTATGCAAAACGAAGCTCTCGTTGCACTGGCATTGATAGCGGCTCTAGAGTTAGGTGAGTATCGCAGCAGTTCACTCCACCTGTTTCCTTTCCAGTCTGTGCCCAAGAGAAGCCATAGGGGGAGAATGCAATGTAAAATAGCCTCTTCCTTCCACCTGCCTTTCCGTATTTCCATGGGATTCATGCAGACATAGGCAAGCCATCATATTGTGCAGGAAACTGGAGAGTGCCAGTTATATACAGGATCTGCTCCATCATTCTGGAAGGTAGTGTTGTGATCTAGAAAGGCCCTCCTTTCTAGAGCTTAACTTTCAGATTCAGGGTCAACCCAGACAGCAAAGATACCTTAGACAAGAGAGTGTATGACCTGACCCCATTCCTACCCTGGAATGGTGATCCACTTTTGAGAGTGCTTATCAAAGTGAAGTGTCCAGTTACCTAATAAGTAAGAAATAGAGAATACACGGAGGTGGTTAATGCTGCTCACATGTCTTCATTACATTACCCACAAATAAATACAAGAATTGCCATATGAAGGCAGACATGATTACATGTCTTGACCTGCGTTTGTAGTTCCTCAGCATTTCTAACAGAAAAGTAAATATTCAACAGAGGTTTTGTTTATCCTATTTGCTTCCTTATTAACTAAGGAACTAAACAAACAACCTTACATATTTTTGTTCTTGATTTCATCTCTTGCCAGTGTTTACTACAGGAATGCTCTGTTCAACTTTCAAATCACTGCCAATACATCCCAAGGAATTGTTTTAAATAAAAGGAAAGATGTTCACATGAATCATCTCTCTGTCTTGTCTTCAGGCATTTAAAGGTTGAGCCCAAATTCAATACATGTATCTTAGAAAACTACAGAGGCAGTCATTCAAGTGGAGATCTATAAAAACTTTTCACAGGCTTTATAATGGACCCTGAGCATCCTCTACCATGGAATTAAGAACTACACAATCTGTATTTACTCAGACAGAATTTCCAAAAGCAAATTCAGGCAATGAAAGTCTTGAAAGCTGAAATATTCCAGGTGTTAGCCTGAATGGCTAGGAAGCCTCATGGCTTTTCCATCAGCTTACTGCACATTAAGACTGGATTTCATCATTAAACTCTGTGACTGTTCTTTCAAGCAGTTAGACAACTTCACATTTTTATAGCAAGAGCTATGATTCTTGTCATCATACCATCAAATATATGCTCGAGTTTTATACCAATGAGTTATGTACTACAGCCTGACTTTCACTCTGGTGAGAAATCATGTTTCAATAAAACGATAATACATGGAAGTGTCAAAGCAAGTGCCACTTCCAGGCTTATAAATTTTCACTTGTATTTCAGTCACGGCTGAAAAGGATCTTGAAAATGCTCAGCTTGTTCAGATTCTACACAGACTGCTCTCAGATGACAGGAGTGCTCCAGAAATAAAATATAACTCCATGGTGCTGATCTGTGCTCTTATAGGATCTGGTGAGTATTCAGGAGAGGCTGCTTCCCAAGATTTATGTATGCAATATAGTTTTTTCCTACAGCTGAACACAGAGCATGTGCAAACACACTGTGACTGGTTCTCTGTTTACAGTGGGTGTAGACACAAAGGTTCAGTTTAAAGTGACTCTGTAGGGTCTATCTATAGTTTCAAGGATGAAGCTGTTAAGTCAGTTTTGGATATTAACTGCAGAAACTTCACCTGGCTTCTGCAGGATGCAGCTAGCTCAAACTTTTAAAGAAAAGAAACATAAAGCATTTAAAACTGTACAATATCAAATTGTCTTTGCAAATATACAGATCACAAGAACTTAATTTTCATTTCTAGCTGCCATTTCCCTCTAATTGATGTGTGATGGTGCTTCAGGAAGGATCCTTACATTTATGTCACTAGGAAGACTCTTTGCCTCAACAGCCCTCGCATGCTCAGCCTAGCAGGCATAACATGCACTAGCACATATTAGTGTGGACACTGTAAACCCTCATCTCTCTGAGCTTGCCCTCTGCTAAAGGTCAGACTGTTTACAGGCTGTAGGAGCAGGCTGTGGTTTGAGATTGCAACTTCCCACCTGTGTGGGCAAACAAACAAAACAACAAAACAAAAAAGGGCAAGGTGTCATGGGGAAATGATATTCAAGGTTTCAAGAAGTTGCTACATTCTTTCATTCCGTTCTTTAGAAAGATTGAATCTATGGAGAGAGAACAAATTTCATTACATAAAGGTTTAGACATTTACAGACAACTAAGATGACAAAGAACTGGAATAATTACAGAAAGGTGCAAAGTCAGAGCCTGTCTTCCAGGTGTGAAACATGAAGATTCTCTAGAGATTACTTTACAGCAATTCAATCAATAGATTAAAAGTTACCACAGGTGAACATTTGCTGTCTCTGTAAACAAAGATAATTTTTTACTTAGAGTTCACCATGCCTACTGCAAGTGTAATTTTGGAGACCTGTACACCCACGCAAGTGAATATTATATTCCTGCCATCTTATACAAACACTCCGTTTTAGAGAGTATACACATCTCAGTGTGCAAAGATTGTGATCAAAATTTGCTAACAAACCTCAGCTCTTAGTCAGCACTTCCATTAAAGTTAAGACATGTAAACTTAGTTGTTACTCACCTTCTTGAGGCATTTCATGCTTGGGACTATACATGCATTTTAGAGCAGAAGCCTTTTGCCAAAGGTCCACAGTCAGCCTCACTGTCTTGATCTTTATTTCCATTGCTTCCAATTAAAATAATCATTTGCAAAAATTCTGCCTGACAGTTGCATTTTCCCTTCCTGAATCTTGTCACTTGCAAGACTGACAGTTACGTGAAACCAAATACCTGTCTCTCTTGTCCACCAGAGTACAGACCAGTCTTAGGGGACTGTTTTAGGGTTATCCAAGTGGCAGAGTTCAGTCTGCCACCGCACTGTAAGCTGTGCCTAGGCATAAGGCTCCTTACCCTGCTTCCAGAGAACAGACAGCAGCATGTAATTGTGTTATGCAGCTGTGAAGTTAAGGCCTGGCATTTGACTGACTCAGTTTTCTTCCTAATGGACAGACCTGTGTAAAATCAGTAAGGACACAAGAATAATAACTGAGCAAACCCTGGTATTAACTTTCAAGTTGAGAGGGTTACTATTTTAACCGAGGAGGATCAAGGAGCTGATTGCTCTTCACATATTCTTTAAGTGGGAAAATACTCAAGTACACCTCTTACAGCTCTGTTGCCTCTAAACTGTTTTCATTACCATCTCCACATTGTGACCCACATTTCCTTATTCTACTGTGAACAGACCTGTGTAGTTATTTTTAAAATAACTGACCTCAGTATAGTTCAGTAAAAACTAGAAGCAGTTCCATTGGTTTAATAAATGGTTTAGTTTAATTCTTCAGTGACTGCTGTTGTTACTATGCTTTGTTATGGGGTATCTGGCATCACATTTAACTTGATGTTGCCAACATCTGTGTGTTCACAGAATCACACAATGGGTAGAGCATGTTGCACAGGATTGCATCCAGAAAGTTCCAGTGAGGGAGACTCCACAGCCTCTCTGGGGTGATCTGTTCCAGTGCTTAGTCACCCACATAGTAAAGCAGTTCTTGCTCGTATTCAGGTGGAATTTCCTGTGCACCAGTTTCTGCCCATTGCCTCGTGTTCTATTGCTTTGCATCACTGAGCAAAGCCTGGTTCTGTCCCCTTCACACCCTCCCTTCAGATACTCACAAACATTGATGAAGTTCCCTTCTCTGTCATCTCTTCTCAAGGCTGAACAGGCCCAGCGCCCTCAGCCTTTCCTTCTGAGAGACATTCCAGTCTCTTAATCATCTTTGCTGCTCTTCACTAGATGTACTCTAGGAGCTGCATGTCTTTTGACTGGACAAAACACTGCAGATGCTGCTTTATCAGGACTGTGCAGAGGGTCCCTTGACCTGCTGTCCATGTTCTTCCTAATGCACCCCAAGATACCAATGACCTTCTTGGCTACAAGGACACACTGCTGGCTCATGGACAGCTTTTCTAGTCATTCTCCACAGAGCTGCTTTGCCCACATCAGCCCACAGCCTGTGCTGGTGCCTGAGGTTATTCCTCCTCACATGAAGAACTCTGTATTTGCCTTTGTTGAACTTCTGATGGTGTTAAGCAGTTAATATATACCAATGTGATTCTAATGTGATTCTTATCTTATTATGTGATTCTTTTCATCTGGAAGTTCCTCTTACAACTGAGTGAATGGATAGGGAAAGAAAAATTAGGACAATGGAAAATGGAAGAATCATCCAAAGCAGAACATTCTTAGCTAGCACAGTCTTCTGTAGACAAGAGTCTCCATGAAACTGGATGTTACCAGCCATAATAAAGCACAGTGAAATTCTTGGAGAAAGCAGGAAGTGCATACATAGGATACACACCCCAGCAGCTTCACTGACATTAGCCTGTACATAGATGTTCCCAGGTGCACAGCAGCATGAGAGGTTCCAGCTCTTGTATAGTAGGGGTAAACTGCATGAGAACTAAAAACATGTGAACAACAAAGTAGGTAAGGATGGGAACAAATGCCAAAACTTGCTTTAGAAAAAAAGAGTAAATAGCACATCATAAAGCATAGCTATCTGAAACAGGTGGTTGGGTTTTTCCCCTGGGAAGTTCAGAAATTAGGCCCCCAACAACATGGAAAGCGAAATTATATGTATCTGTTGCTGAGCAGGATTTCACTAGAGCGGCATGAAACAAAACCAACCGTTTTAGATCAAAATTGTGAGATGTTCAGATTACAGGGCTTTGAGAAAACTCAAATTTCTTACAAAGTTACTCAATTGTATGAGTTGCTCCCAACTTCAATTTCACAAAAACTAAGTAACATTCAATCCAGGATCAGAATCATCGGACAGTAATTCCTAGTTTTGAGTAAAACAAACACTGCATCCATGTGCACAGCACTGGGCAACATTCTGTGTGTTGTGCTTGCATTTACTTCAGAGCTGAGCTGTAAAGGGACAGCAAACAGGGACTAGGTGAGAATTGACATACACAAACAATGCAATGTCACGCCCAGCTCAATTGGTCGGGCTAGTTTTAAGAATAAACCAAAAAAATGTTTTCACTAAAAATACTTCCTAAGCATCTGTTTTGGAAGGCAACCCAAAGGGTGGGTATTTTTAACTGCTACACAGCAGGTTCATCATTCATCATGATATGAAATCCATAAAGTCTGTGTGTGCTGGAGGTCCTGAAAAGTTGTCTCTCCAACCTCAAAGGCAATTCAAAAAAGTAAACAATAACCAGGTTATGCATACGCACAGCTGCGTGCTTGTGTGTGCAGGGCTTAGTAGAAAAGTTTCTCACAGTTTCCTTCTGCCTGTCTTATACAAAGCACTGTTTCTTTTAATATTTCCTTTTCTAGAACCTCTTCAAAAGGAAGTGCAGAGCATGGCATTTCTAGAAGTCATATCAAAACTCCGGAGCCATGAAAACAAAACTGTTGCCCAGCAGGCCTCGCTAACAGAGCAAAGACTTGCTGTAGAAAGCTGAGGAAGGTCTTGTTTCCAGTGCATCCCATCACAGATTTCACCTTTGTCCTCCGTCCTGCTGCCGCTCCTGCTATGTTTTCCACTGTATCACTTGTGCATGCGTGTAACATTCCCACACAAATTGATGAACTGCTGTAGGTACCCATCCAAAAAGGTTTCTACAAATTCATAGGTGGTGTTAACATGAACCTGTCTCCACCCGTAATTGTTCTACTTGTATTCTTGTTGCTTGAGCCACATAGTAGAATGTGCATGTTGTAGTCCTATGATGATGTAGAAGTGGTACTACACAACTGACTCTTTCCTCATGCCCCCTAACTGCATAAAAATGTACTACTAACTTAGGGACAATACGAGATGCAGCAAGTCCAGACTAGTGTGCTGACTATAGGATTAAGAAGTAAATCCAGCTCAATTTCTGGTGCTTTGGAGATTCAGGTTTGAATGCAATGTACTGCTGCTCATTCACTGGTCTTGCCTATTAATGTCAAACTTGTGGTACCTAGAGGTAACAAATAAAAATTTCAGTGCTCTCACTTTACCCTGTGGTTTGTCCTTTTTTTCTAATCTCACGCAGAAGCTGTGACTGCACCACCATGCACTGGTGAGTTCTTTTTGTTCCTAGCTCTGGCCCGACGCAATCACTGCCTTTCAGCTGAGCAGATACAAAGGAAGCTATTCCAATCACTTTCACTGTGTGTGCTCACACAGAGGCACTGTGTGGCGTAACAATCATGCATTTTAGCAGCAGCGCATGATACAGTCCTTATCCTATAAAGCCATGTGCATATGCGCCCTCCTGGGCTTGCTTGGGATTGCCTCTTTGTTTACCCGGGGGCGGGGTTTATAGATGGATTTTTAAAGAAGTATCTTGGCAGCAGCCATTCCATTCAAAGGAATATCTTGCAGAAACCCATCGAGTAAGAAATGCAAGACAGTTCCCTTTTCTTCTTTCCTAGGTAAGGGAGATGGAAAACTGCCAGTCTGAGCATCTTACCTCACAACTGCTCTTTTGTAGGTCTGTAACAGGCCAGTGAGCAAACCAGCAGACAGCAGTTTGGCAAAACAAGGAGCCAGTTGGGATAGCAGTTTCCAACAAGCCAGCAGATGTTATTTTGGACTGTGTGATACCATTACCTAGCTTGATAAAGCCCACCATGCATGAAGGTCATAAAACCTGTAACATCTTAAAGTGAATACAGCATTCCCAGACCTGAAGTGCCAGTCTCAGAAGTTTCAAGTTCCTTTTCTTACCAGCAGAGGCCGAAGTCCAAGCACCTGTAAGATCCCATGCCAGGTAATTGCAAACCACTTTTTTTGACCTCCACAAATTGACTCCCCAGCTCCATCAGACCACTGCCTATCTCTCAGATACTGTGATGGGAAGATGCCAGTCATGAGGTTAAAGGGATTGTTTACACAAGCTGGGTATGAAAAGAAAGTTGCCTTCAATAGTCAGCTTAAACTCTCAGATTGTACCAAAACACAGCAGATGCTACAGGAGGTTTTACATTACAGAGATTCTACATCCATTTAATCCAGTGCCAGAAACAAGCAGAAAAAGACTCCAATACCAAACTGCACAACAGCGAAAGGAAAGATAACACACATTCAGAAAGGTATTTGCTAGTTCTAGTGCAATAAAGCTGCTGACAGAGCACAAAGCTGTCACTACAGACCAGGACCTCATGACATCAGGCTCCAAATAACACAGAACCTCTGCACTGCTGCTGAACATAACCAGTATATTTACAATCACAACTCATAGGCTCTCACAAGCCCAAGTTTCTGAAGGCACAGAAACTTTCTGTTGACTCAAACAGAACTCAACTTTTGAAAGGCCAGTTACCAACAATCTGCCTGGTTCTAGAAAGACCATTCCTTTTGACATTGGTATAAACTGCAAGTGCTCACACATACTGGTAGTGATGACAGAATTCCCATTTGGTTGTCTAACTGGAACTGTGGTTAAGCATTAGCTCTATCCTCATCACCAAATGTTTATCAGCAATACCAATGTCACAGCAAGCATAAACACAGGCCAATGGTGATACCCTAGTTTCAGATGATTTCCCCGGATGGAATATCAAATGATTTACATTGTTGGATAAAATCTGTGCTCAGCCTAGGAAGGAAAGCCCACATAAGGGCAAAGATGGATGTTAAGTCACAGTAGAAGTGCTGCAGCCTGCACATCACTTCTGTGTAGTTGATAAATCATTTATCCTCTGAGCACCTTTAAAAACAAATGGGATTTAAGGATGTTACTATCACATGGATTTCACTACTCACTGGACTGAAGTCAAGTGAAATCACTGACAGTAATTCCAATTAGATGTTTACTAGCTAGATTACATCTAAGCAAAACTTGACATCTGCTGCTCAGACTGTTTCTATGACAGCAATTCCAGACATGGGGGCCTAATCTTTGTCTTGGTGCCACCACAGCCAGGCCAGGACGATCCCTACAGCCACACCACAGGACAGGCAGCACCTCCCTTGAGTGTCACGCTCATCGGCATCTGTACAGATTTTGCAAAGCCCAGCATGTCATTGTCAGGAAGGTGAACAGATCCATGTGTTTTTACATTTTAGTGTCCTAATTACAAGGAGAAGCTTCACTTGGGGTAAGGCACAAACCTCAACAATACTGGCCTTGCATCCAGAGCATCCATTGGAAAAGGTCATTTGTTTCAAAATGATAACTAGCCTCAACTTCAAGAATCAGAGTACAAGTCTGTTAAGAGTTTGACAGATGGCAGGTAGCCATTCCTAGTCTCCCTCTCCATCATGAAAACACCCAAGTCTGTCACATCTATTAGGCAATGCCCTTGGCTCTTCTTTTTTGTTAACTTTTGGTCATTCCTGTGTTTGTGTGTCATCTGTCCCCAGTTTAGATGCTTATTTAGCCAAATCATTTCTATAGATACAGATAAAAGTCATATGTATGAAATACACAAAAGGCATTAGACTTCAATCTGGATATAGACATACTTTTTAATTGATCACAGTGCCATTTTGAGTACAAACCTAGAGGTTTTAAAATACTTTTAAAAAGGAGTCTGCTTCCTTCTCTATCCAAAGTAGCACAAGACATCATTACTCATTTTTACCTGCACAATAATGTAAGCCAGTTCTCAACATTTCTGTTTAAGGACATGTTGTACTTATTTAAACTTCTGAAGAGGAAGGTGGGAAATTCATTTGTCTAAGTCATATAAAGCAGTAACTTCTGAACACACCAGGGTCACCAGAATAATTCTGGGGAGAGCACAGCCACTGCAGCCTGAGGAACATCAGCAACCTGTTGGAAAGAAGCAGAGCGTGTTCATTAGGTGGAGACTTCAACAACAGCTGACAGCAAATAAGTGATCTCTTCATGTAGAGACATATTCTTCATGTCTTAGCTAAGGGCAGCCACTGGTGGCATGAGCATGTTTTGTGATTTAATCAAAATATGGTATTCTACAATTACATATGAGAGATGAGGATTTCTCTCCCGTGTTGCTTTGGAGGAAAGGAGGTAGAGATCTTTTCCTGGAGGAACTTTGCATGAATGTATCTTCTGCTTGTTAATATTAAGTGCTACACCAAGAGTACATACACATTCACAACATCACATTTCACACAATTTTATTTATAAAATTGTAATTATCTAACAAATTGCATATAAAATGATTTACTTCAAGTAAATACAGAATACTGCACAACTATTAAAACTATTGTATTGTCCATCATAAGTGTATTAAAACATTCCTAAAAAATGCCTTTATTAAAAAACAAAAACCCAAGAACACAAGTAGCATGACCAAGACCATTTTCAATAGCTTAAAATGAATTACCAGGAAGTTGCATTAACTTCCTAAGTAGACTCCAGTTACATCCATTGAGATCAGCATGTGATACAATACCACAGTCTAATGCTAAAGATGACAAGTAATACATTATACACCTGATCTATGCTTTTCTCCTAGACTGAAGGGAACCAGTCTGAAATCAGAAAACTAAAGCTCAAGTCAAACTACTGGGCATGCAGTTCTGTTATAGCAATACTTTCAACTGGTAAGTGTAGTTGGCTTTTACAATCAATTTTACAACTGATAAAAAAGAAATACAAGAGAATACATTCGTATAAAAAGGAATGATACACAAAGGGTCAATACAGACACCTTGCTGTACACCTTCAGATGAACCAGAGAGAAAGATTCAGCTGGAACTAATCTGGAATATATATAACAGAAATGGCTCTGAGTCACAAACCCACATCCCCATCTCTCCAGAGCTCAAGGTCCATCTCTACTATGTACACAGCATGAACACGAACACACATGGAGCTTTTTATTAACACATATTGCCAAAACACAAAAGACAGCTAGCAGTGCTTGTGCACGCTGGTAGTACAATACTTCTTTGTATACTGCATGGTAAGGGAGACAGATTTTTTTAATTTCTTTTCTTCAAGGGGCAAAATTTGGTAGCTAATAGATCAGGGTAGTATTATTTCATTTTTTTTGACAGTTTTATCAACTGTTACAGGTATCTGAAAAAGATTCATAGAAAAAAACAAAAATGGGAGGAACTGGAACATTCAGCAGTGCTTAATGCCTTTTGAGGTCTAATCTCCTTCCTAGGTATTTGCAGAACTGCTATTTCAATGCATCTAAAAGACATACATAGCAAGAAGGGAAACAGAATCAAAAATCCAGACAATAGTTTCTCTCATAACCAACCATATTAATCAAGATCAATTTTAACAAGGGCATCTCTAAAGTAGTAAAAACACAGATTGATGTCCAGGACAGTTCTTATAGCACCATGTTTAGTCCTGCCACAAGTGACGGCAACCTCCCATAACTGGTAGGAAGTGCTGCCACCAACTCTCCACTTTACAGTCTAATGCTGTTCCAAAGCCAAGCAGCAAAGGGCAAAGGAGGCCCTGCTACTAACCAGGGCCTGAAGGGCTGGCCAGGACTTCACTTTCCTCAGGTGCAGCCTCCCACCCACTGGGCAGACACGCAAGCACAGGCAGCTGAGGTGCCCCTGCTGCACCATCGGGGCAAGGGACAGCCCAGACAACCCCTCGGGACTCACCAGCAAATTCTCCTTGTAGACACCTTTCCTCTCCATAATAAACACTTTCAGGGTAAAAGCAGTCATGTGCAAGAATCATTTAATCTGTGTGCTACTATTTACATTTCAAACACTATTTACACACCAGAACTACAATAAGCATCTCTCTCAAAGGGGAGAGAAGAAGGCTTTCAGGACAGAGTACACTTGAGCAAACACCTCTACAGCTTCAAACTCTAAGGGGCACAATCAAAATTATGAACTTTAAGCAAAGAGATCCTACTGCTACCAAAATAGATACAAAGAGATAACCCAAACATTTGTCCATTAGCCTATCAATCAAAAAAAAAAAAACAAAACAAACACAAAGAACAAAAAGGCCTGTGAATACAGAAGGTATTAAAAAGCAGAGGAGCAAGGACTGTGACGTCCTCTGGCAGGGCTCAATGGGATACATGGGAACAGTTTTAAAGCCAGTGCTGCAGCTGAGCTACCAGAGTCCTCATTAGCAATGCAACTACTCCACAGGAATCACCTAGCAAACAGAGCTGTTTCTCACTCTGTAAGCCTGATAACAGATTTCTGAACAACTACAGCACACTAAAGATAATTAGACTGATCTCTGAACTCACATCTACCCCACCACCACACCAGGCAGGCTAGAAATTGCCATGGAGTCCTAGCGCCTACCACATCTTATTGCCTTAGACACTGAGCCCATGTAGCCAGCAGTTGTGCTTTAGTTGCAGCTCACATGAATTTTCCAGAGTTTCCTGGAAGAAAGTTGGCTTGTATATGGCAGGCTCTGACAATAATACATTGATTTCCAAGGCCTCCCACACGTTTTCTAAACTGGACACCTAAGCTGCTGATTAGCTGTTGATGGGACATTTCTAGGACATCTTACCTGACCTGTAGACAAAAAAATGTGGGATTTAAATGTGTAACATAGACAGCTAATCTTAAACATTCAGTGCACATCCACCAAACAATGCAAAAATGAGTAAATAAGTATCTCTTGGGAATGAGGGAGGGAGAAGGATCAAGATCCCCAGCAATAAAAGAAGAGCTCTAGAAAAGTAAGTTATTTAGTGGTTTCTGTAAGAACAGTCAGTCATTCTGGGATTCAGCAGAAGTGTTGCACATTTGTGTGTAGACATGCAAGTTGTGAGAACAAGAATTGCTCAGCTTGGAGCATTTACCCTCCTATCAGTCTGACACTGCCAACAGCACAGCCAGCAGACTGGAACTCAGAGAACAGTGTGATGAGACAGAAGGCCAATACAGTACAACTGCTGAGATTCAAGTAGAAGAATGAAGCTATCTTCAGAAGCTCAGAGCAGCAACAGCAGTATTCAAGATCAGTGGCAAAAAGGAATGTTATTGTAATTCGGCTTTTTGTTTTCCCTCCAAACCAAAGCTCAGGATGAAAATCAAAGCTCTTTGATGGAGGGGTTATTCCCTCAACCCCACTTGCCTGATTCCTACCTGCACCATTCTATCTCAGTGCAGCAATACTGGTGCCGATGATCTGTCTGTCCTGCCACTATCAGACAAAATGGTATGACTCTCTGGGGGAAAACAACCAGTAACTCTTCAAGTAGAGGAGTGGCTAAGAAAAACATAACGCTGTGCTGAGATGGAATCAACTTTATTAAGGACAATGATTTTATAATTGCTTCGAAAGGCTTTAAAAAAACTCTGAGTCATGGCTGGCCTTTAATAGCAGATACCAAGGGATATAGGTTGCCTGATTCAGAGCCAGTCAGTGAGAGTTAACCAGAAAAGGATGAGGTAATGCTCAAAGATGGGGGGATAATAGGTCTGTCTGAGGCATCTGTGAAGCACCAGCATGCCCATCACTAGCCTTCAGAGGAGAGAAAAACCATGGCCAACTAAAGCACAGAAAGGCAAAATGTGCAAGGGTACATATATTCATTTGTTTAAGAGTCACAGGACCAGAACAAGTCATCAGATCACCCTTGTGTCTATCCCCCAGAACAGAGAAACTTTGAAAGCAATGTGTTCCGCTCCTCTACTCCATATACCTCCCGTTTTAGGAAATTCAACTCAGAAAGATGTTACATTCTTACAAAGAGGTGCTACACATCCTTTGCCACTGTCTGACCAAAGCAGGACCACAGCTTTCAGGACTGGTATGGAGATACTGAGAAGGGTCATAAAACACACTAAATTTAAACAAAGTGCAATAAACTACCCAAGCCATGGTCAGGTCTTTAAGTTCACTACTATTAGTGAAGAAGAACAAATCAAAAGTGCTAAGCTGGATGGGGTCTGATCCAAGTCTTCTTCCATTGTTTGTGCTTTTTTCCACATTCTGCTTTCTAGTGTCCAATTCAAAAGAGTCCGTCTTAGCTGATCCAAATGAATGCTTCTGTTTTAAGACTTTTATTCTGTTGCTGCAAGAGAGCTCTTTGTTGCCTTTAGAGCAAGAAAGGGAGACAGATCTCCACAACATGGATTCGTTTACTGGAGGTAAGCATTTACTCTGGCAAAACTGTTCTCTCCAACTTCCAAGCGAATGGGATATGCTATTTCCATAATCACATGCATTTATCAATAAATAAGTTTGGATTAGACTGTATTAAAAAACATATGCACATATTTAAAGCACTGGAGTGTCACAGACTCTTATTCCACAGCTCATGCAAGTAAAAAGAATTAAAAGAAAAACAAAAAAAGAAAGACCAAAGCCCCAACTAGGAACAGACCAAAGAAACAAGCTTCACATGGGTATGTCAAAGCACTAATATTAGTGAGATCCCTAAATACATTAGGTTACACTAAATTTCAGAGAAACAAAAGATTTTGCCATATTAGATACATATGTTTTGATTTTCTTTAAGTTAATATATAATTCATCCTTTGAATATTATTCTTCACTTGGACCCAACATCCACATTGTTTTCATACATTTATACAGTTATATCCCATCCTTGCCTTAAGAGACTGAAATCCAAAGGGTATGGCAGCAACCCTTGTTTGTCAAATATAAAACTTCTTTCTCTTCATACAAGTGTGGAGAAGAAAGAAAAATCTTGACAAAATTAAGCAATTCTCGCTTCTGCTAATTCCAATCTCAAAGTACTACAGGGAGATATTTGGAAGCTTGCATAAAAAATTTCCCTTGTTTTAAAAACAATTAATTTTACTGTACAATAGATGCATAGAAAGTTGCTTCCTGCTTCATGGGTTTAGGCCTGTAGCTATGTTTAGCTGTGAAAACAAGAAATTACTCCTTTACAGAGTGGTGAGGAGACAGACCTCAGACCAATATTCTCAGGAATATTTGGCAGCTATCAAAGAGCTCATGACATGAAGAATAAACAGCATAACCACAGACTACAACAATGCAACTCTGTCTCACTGAATATATCAATTTAAAAAAGTGTCCACTTGTTACTCAAAATCAAGAATACAGTAGAGATTCACGGCTCAACAGCTTTCAAAGTGGTGGTTTAAAAGAAAAAAATATTGTCAGTGAGCAGCAGATTTTCAACAGCCCACTCTTCTCTCCCCCACCCCAAAGAAACACAAGTTCACCGCAATATCAGGAACTTAAGACTTGAGACTACTTGGGAGAGAAGGCTTCCCTGTCACCCATGTCCATACAGCTTGGTGTCGGAGTGACACACTGGAGGTTTCAGAGGTTTCGGTTGTCCAGTGTCTTGTGGTTACTTCAGCAGTTTTACCAGCTGGCTCTGACAGCCTCAATGTCACTAACCAAATTCTGGGCTAAGCATATCCCAAATATCTGGAAGAGACAACAGTTTATTCATTTGGAGCATTGGACAACTCCTTTCACTCAGACAAACTCCTTAGGTTATACAGAACTTAGATATGAAAGAAACAACAGAGGTAGAAATTAAATTAACAGTAGGTGCTGGAAGAAGAAAATTGCAGAACTCCTGTAAGCCCAGTGTTTTTATGGTGGCACTGGGTTCCAGTTAATTAACTGTCCTAGTCTTGTTTCAAAGCAACCCTAAAGGCTCTCTGCTGTTCATTTAAGCACCACTGGAAACAGTAGGTCTGTACAGGCTTGAAAGTCTCTACATAAGCTTTATCTAGCAGCGTGTTAGTTTCAACCTGCTGAGAGTTGAAAAGAAAAAAATGCATCCCTGTAGATAAAAAATCAGTATTCCTTAACACAAAGAAAGCCTCAAACATTTAGTTACCACTGCTAAAAACCCACCAACAGGCCACTGGCACTGCTTTTCCCATTTTCATATAGTTTCCCCCATCACGTATTCACTTAATCTATTACTCCTCTGTGCAACTCATTCCAGGGAACATAATGTTTACCTGCAGTAATGCTATCCCAATGAATATACCAGCAACTATGGTAAGGTTGTCCTGCAACCATTTCTCAAACTGAGGGACACAGCCTTTAGTGTAGATAACAATCTGCTGATCAACTTCCTGTCAAGGAGAAGAGGGAAGAAAACAGAGATAATTACATTCAACTACATCATCAGTAGAAAAATCTCCTCTTGCAATAGGGTTTAGGTCCTTAACATACCACATTAAGAAGCAGAAAAAAAAAAGTTAAAAGCTTACTGGTTTTTGCCTTGCATCGTAGCCACACTGAGTATTAATAACATCTTCCTAGAGGAGAGAGAGAGAGAGAGAGTGAGAGAGAGAGAGAGGAGAGGCAATCAGTAAAATGTCACTCAAACACCTTCTCCCAGCTCCCTGGAGTTAGTCCTGTATGCAGTAATACAATTATCTAAACTTTGGTTAGCATATTGCTTTAATAAAAAACCTTCCTCCTTCACTCTGCACTACTAATTATTTGCAGCAAACAAGAGCACATAGTCAAAAAACTTTTTCTCTCTCAAGTCAGCAGTCTGGAAAAACCAGCCCTCCACCTGGGTGAACTCCATGTTCCAGATACAAGCATTTAGTAAAGTAAAGAGACTAGGGAACATCTATGGCAAGTGAAAGAACCTTCTACTGAAAAGGTTTTGTCTGTGCTAAAAAAAATATGCCAAGAGTACTGTTGTCACTTTCAGGGTTCAGTCTGTGCAGAATGAAGAGGTGACAAGGGGCACTTCTGTTGCAGAAGCTGCAAGTTCTTTCTGAGAATGTCTCTAGAAATATGTACAGTTCCTTTCCAAAAACCTTAAAGAAAAAAGAACAGATAGGGTAATGTGTTTTACTGCCTGATCTTACAGGAGCTTGATACCAATGAGGAAGGAGGGAGTTTTTCCTACTCTCTTTCCTTTTAGTACTCTCAAAGCACAGGTAATAAGATAGGCTCTGGCAGACCTTCCCTAGCGAACAAGTGCTTCTCACTGGCAGCTGAGGCTGTATTTTTACTTTGTATACAGGTATTTCATGGTGATAAAACGAAGCATGAAACTTCTGGCATCAGCCACAATGGCAGCAAAATATTAAGTTACTGACTTATCATATAATGACGTTATATGATGAGCAGAAGCATGACTACTCAAGAAAGTGAGAAAATAAGCCCATCTTAGCTAGGCATACCAAACACCACAATTTAATCAAATTGTGGGAAATGAGAAAGGTAAGCAGTGAAGAAATGGATTTTGAAAAGCAGCCATATGGAAAAAAGCATCTCCTATCAGCACAGAAAGCTCCTCTGTTTCCCAGCTTTGCAGGAAGTCCAACAGATCACATTCCATCAGCTGCCCAAACTGGATTCCCTTAATAGACCTTCAAAATTCAAGCAACTTGAATCTCTTGAATCTATCTCTCAATGAGATGAATGCTTCTGTTCCAAACCCCCAGTGTCACAGACTACAGGGATGTAAAAGCACCTAAGATTCTGACAGAGAGATTTTAAGTTTTCTTCCTTGTACTAAATGCCTACTTGCTTCATCATTAATGTCTTCTGCCTTTAGTCTTGGAATTTGTTAACCAAAAGAAGGTATGAAAAACGTAATGGAAATAAAAAAGTTTTCTAGACTTGCCTGTACAGGAATTTGGAACACTTCAACCTCCTCAACTACATCATAATGAAGTACAGTAGTCAAAATTTGTTTCAAGAGACTTATTTTAGCCCGCCTTAAACTTATCACTTCCTGATTCAAGCTAAACTAAAAACAATAAGGTATCCACATAACTGTTTGCATCAGTCCAACACTGAAACCTGATTCTAAAAGGGACAAATTTGCTTTCACACAGAATCACTGCAACTGAACCAATCACAGCTTGGTTACAATTATTTTACTTGCATGCACGACTTCTAGTATTTCCCGTTTTTAAAGGCCATTAAGGTTGTTGTTTCCTTACCGTGAATGAGATTTATCCTTAAATTTCTGATTGCTGCATCACACCCTAACAAACTGCATAGCCATTTACATAACAGAGAGAAAGAGAGAACTTTAGGATGGATTATGTATTTATAGGATTACCTTGTACTGCTGTCACTCGTTCAGTTTTATAACAACTATATTTTTAAAACAGGGTTGTGATGACCTCTGTGTGGGTGGGTAGGCAGATACACAAACAGCAGAGGGAATCCTAAGTATAAGGTAATGTTTGAGCCTGACCTACATTTTGTTTCAATATCCCATTAAAACATTTTCAGCTATGTTTGTGAGAAAAACTCAAACTACTGTGAAGAAATACTCACTGCAGAGGAACCAGAACCAGCTTGTGCAAGTGGCAGTGCCTTACCAGGAGAAGGGCAGAGCAGCAGCAACTGGATAGCAGGAGTGACGACTGCACTGCATTATTAGCAAGGCAAGAAGCACTTGAGGTGCCTTTTGGCAACTTGCCTAACTTCAGTCTGTGCTACACTAATACATTCAAAGAACTGTAACTCATTCCAGGTGGAGAAAAAGACACAGCTAGATAATACAAGCACTCAAAGCCAGCTTCTTTCAAGCTATATGGAGTCAAATGTATACAGTGCTAGGCACATTACAGTTTCCATGCACACACCCATTGCTGTTCCAAGCCTTTCACTATTATTGAACTGATTCCCTACACTTCACTTTTCACTTTATTATATCCATATTAGCAATGCATGGCTCCAGCATTTTCCACTTGATGATCCAGAACTATAAATATTTTAGAAGACATGAAAATTTACCAAAAAGCTGCTCCCACAAACAATTTCTGTCCTTTCAAGTCTGACTTCAGATGACTTTAGGACAGGCGGTAATTTTAAAGGTAAAAAAACAGTATGCAAAGATACCCCTATGCAACTCAGGATTCTAATGCAAACATGTCAGCTCCTCAGGGCACAGACTGTCATTCATTATCATACCTGGTATCAACAGGGTCAAACCGGCTGCAGCCTCAGGACACTGCACTAAATAATGAATAATGCCACCTTTTAAAGTGTCTGATCGTAAGGGTTCCTGGTCTGATGAATTTCAATTGAAAGCTCAATCCTTCAACTCACTAAGTGCTTCTCCTTTTTATACTTGCTACAATTAATATGTATGTTCAGCCAAGACCATGGTTCTCTCTTTCTAATTAAAGCCAGAAACAATGAAGACTTTAGTTATCTTATGGATTTTGCTGACTGCAGAAAAGTTAGTGGTTAAGCTGAGCTGCAAGAACAAAAAAAAATACAGGTTGGTGATGATAATAATAATAATTAGGCTAAATTTCCAGAAATAAAAAAGGAAAGTCTTGAAGCATTATTTTCAATTGGAACAGCAGACCCATCCTACCCTCTAGACTGTCACTTACAGCAGGGTCTTTAGTACAGCAAGAGAATGGCACACCACAGCGCTCTCGACTCGCGTTGGAATCTGTACAATTGAAGTAAATATTAAGGTTCCAGTCATCGGCTCCAAAAGCCCCACAGCACTGCCACTAGAACAAAAAAAGAAGAACTTCTTAAATTTCAGAATGGAAATCTCAGCATTAGTAACATGCATCATTGCTGCCGGTTTCCCTCTAGCTTTCAAAACAAAATCTGAGACTCCCACTGCTTTCATTGAAACTGGCTTTTTTTCCTTTGGTTGGGGATTTTTGTCATTTTTTTCAAAGACCATTCCAAATGTGTAAGTTGTTCCAACGTTATCATGTGATTAAAGTTCCATTCACACCCTGCTATGCTGCTTTCTGGAGAGAAACTTGTGGGTGAGCTAATAAGCCTACACAATACCACAGAGCTGCACAGGCCTACAAGCTCAGGCCCAAGGGACAGTAGAGCCCAGAGTACAATATTCTAATGAACCCTGGATTTTCAAAAAAAAAGCTCCAAGGGCTACACTGACTGGTACAACTACTCCTTTTGCCAGTTTGGAGGAACTTTGCCTGGCTGCACGTCGGACAGTGTGCATACTGTTCCCTGAGCACCGCACACTGTACAATTAACACCTTTGCTGAATCCTTCAAGGAGTAAATCTGCCACAGGCAGGCTTAGTCTCTGGCAAAACATGTTGAACACAAAAGAAATTGATGTGTTTTGCTGAACATACAAAGAATGGACTGGAGACCAGTGAAGCACTGATGGTTTAAGGAGCTAAACCAATAAATCCACCTATGTCAACTTAAAAAAAAAACAAAAAAAAACCCCCACCAACCATGTCTTTAAAAGCATTGGAATAGCTATTCTCTCTTTTTAGATGTAGCAGTTCTCTTTGCAATCCCTGACATGATGCCTTCCTGCACTATTTCTACTGCTTGAAGAAGTAACTCACTCTCACAACTTGTGCTGCCCTTGGCTTATCTGCTGGGTGCTAATCGAGTTAGGAGAGAACGCTTCAGGAAGTCACTGCAAAAGTGGACTGTAGCCTTTAGCTGCATATAAGTGGACCACTATTTTTAGTTTGTAGCAACTTCTGACCTTCTTGCTAAAGATTCAGAACAGTATAGGATCCACATCCTGTTAATTACCATTTTTCCGCCAGGCTTAGGGAAGCAAATCAAGCATTGAAACTATTTCAATTGCAGAATGTACAAAAATTAGTAAATATTAATTTAACCACCACTTAGCCATGTTAGCCACACGGTGTCAGATTCAAAGAGGACTTCATCAATACAGGCCAGAACTGAGTACTGGAGAGGGAAGGTAGTGGCAGATCTTGTGTGCGAAAGTCAGTGCAAGACTTCTTCACACACACTGAAAATTTACAGAGCTTAACCTACACAAACAGGTGCACCACTGGTTTCACCCTTCCCTCCAAAGTGCAGAGGAGGCATCACTTAGAGATGTCCTACAAGAATTCTACTAGCGGCCCACTTCATTAGCATAATTCCAGTAAGTCTAATTCAAAAGAAATAACATTGTAGTTTCATTTGGACCAACTAAATACCTCTGCCATTCAGCAGTGTGGTGTAGCACTTCTAATGTTGCTAAAACTACACCAACATTCATCTTGGGTCCAAATGAAGCTTCGAAAAGGCGTAATTTCCTAAACAAACATGATAGCTTCTACAACAAAATATTTTAGCTTTGTGCATTTGACACAATATCTCTAAGTCTTCAAGAAAAGTCACCCCAACTCTCCATCTTATTTTACTCAATCATACATCAATAAAGCTACTTTACACAGGTGTTGTATGTTTCCAAAAAATTTTGTAGAAACAAATATAAATATATTCAAAAGCATTATATGCTAAAACATTTCTGTTGCTCCTTGAAGAAACAGAACAGATGGAAAGTAAAAAACAAGAGCAGGTATTTCTTAAAAGGAAGCTTTATAAAAAACATAATAAACATAGTCCAACTTACATATTCCTGGGTGAAGTCTATGAGGTTTTGTAAATCAATGTCATCTCGGTATGCTCTGATGTTATTGTTTATAAAGAAATACAGCTGGTCCTTTATCCAGTCTTTGAAAACAAATGCTAGAACACCAGCAGTGAGCTCCAAGAAGAAAATAATTCCAAGAAATACAGAGAACTATGAATAAAATAAAAAAGGCTAAAATTATTTTCTTTTATGACCAAAACTTTTTCAAAGCTCACAATTATATCCAATAATAAGGCTTTATCTGTTTCAGTGCAAGTTCAAGCCATTTTGGCACACAGGACATTTTAAATTAAAAACACATTATTTTTATTGTAGATGTAGCACAGAAATCTTAATTCTATTCTAACTTGTAAAAAAATGCTAACAAATATCCAAACCTGGACATTTCACTGAGATGTCCAAAGAGATCCAAGAGAATTCACTGTAAATTTCAAGACAGCTAGTCACCACCACGTGTAGGGCCCTTGAAAAACCATCTTGAATTTTTACACAGGCACTTACATTTGAGAAAGCATAAATAACCAATAGTGCCAGTAAAATGCTTTCTATGTGACTTTTGCTTTAGATCCTCTCACTGGCAAAGCTTCGCCTAAGCAGACAAAGCAGAACTTGGTAACAGTAGAAATTAATTAATGACTAAGTCGGAGCAGAATGTCTATGAAATGACTCATATCCACATTAAAACTAAATGAGGTTGCTATGATTAATGCAAATGCAATGGATGCCAAAGGCATTACTAATGATCTGCCACTTTTTCTAAAGCATTTCCACTGAGTCTACACTGTTTTAAACCACACAGGGGTCCTGGTATACTGGAAGTCCATCCCCTTTGCAACCCCTCCTTTGAGTTTCATTTTAGTATGCTCTCTGTGTGTGTTCAGATACATTTTTAATTTCTCTTGCAACTGCTGTATGAGAAGCTATTTCTAGTACAGCAGATGGGTTCATCTTAGGCAAGCTAAGAGAAGCAAGGAAGAAGGAAAAAAAAAAATAAGTGTTACAAGCTGCTTTATAAATGCCTCGAGAACTGTGACTCTCAATTGTCTCCTCCCCTTATACAACATGTCTGTGGGAACCAAATGTGTCACTTGGAGGCAGCTTTTCACTGGAAGCTTTTTCACATATATATTAACAGTTAATGGTTATGAAGACAAAACTGTGTCCACAGGCTGAGCCCACCTCTTGAAATGGGAGTAGAAGAAAGAATTTTCTTTATTATAGATCTTCCATTTATCTAAAAGTGGGCATGATGCTGTTACTCTCATTTCCTAAAGTCACAGGAGGAAGTGTTTGTGGAAATACAGAACCTGGCTACTTAGCTGAAGAAGGTCTGCATACTGAGGTACATTTATATACCAACAGCTCCCTCTCTAAGCACCAAACCACTCCAGAGTTCAAGAAAACTTCCATTTTCTTTCTGTATCCTGGACACATTCTCCTCCCCTTCTCTTTCTCAGGCCCCAGCACTGAAAGCAATAAAACCTTTTCCAATTAGCTGAATGGTGTGGACTGAGGATATTGCAACAGTTCTATCTCTTCTGTACCATGACAGGCCCTTGCACAGCAGAAGTCACATGGGTCACATTCACTGCTGCATCGGCATCCCTTATATTTCATAGGCAGATTGTTATAGACTCCAAGTTCAACATACAGATTCTCACAAGAAATTTCTCTCTTTTTGTGACTGGGGTGCAAAATGTTAGGCTACATCCATATGAAAATAAGTACTTCCATATAACGATTCTTACCACCAAAAGTTTTGAGCTTCATAAAAAGTCAGTATGCACCAGAGACTGAGGAGCTGTAACATGTTAAAAGCTAAGTGCTTTCCTGGTATTCTAACACTGGATAACACCTTCCTCTCCAAAATACATTTTAAAAGCTTAACAGTTAAACGGAACAGACAACACAGCATGCTACATAAATGAGGAATGTCACAGTTGCAAAAGCTACTTACAAATTTGAGAAGAAAAGTGTTTTCTCGTAAAGCTCCAATGCATCCTGCAAATCCCAAAATGAACATAACTCCTCCTACCACTAGGAAGAGCCAAACAGGATCAAAGCCTCCCAGGTCAGTGATGGAGGAGATATTGGACAGTACTCCCTGAGAAAGAGACAATGCCAAGGGATAAAAGTTATGTTCAGCTTTCTGTTGTACAAATTCTGCCTGTGTTTTTCTTCTTAAAAAGGAAGAAGACTATAGCAAAATAAATATTCTGCAGTACAGCAAGAAAACACAATTAAGAAAATCTTTGTATCCCAAAAGATATAAAAAGTGCAATTATATGCAATATTTCTGAATCAACATGTGAATGAGTAACAAAATGTTCTTGAAGAATTCTGTGAGAAATCCACAGGACACTTTCTGCTTATATATTTATACAAAGTGGTCAGCCAGAAACTCAGAACAGATATTTGAACAAAACTTAAATCACTCTTATTACCCATGCTGAAATGTATTTTATGTATTATATACATCATATGTGTAAACACACAGTTACATTAAAACACACAGTTACATTAAAACACACATATATATTAAATATATTAGTTATATATTAAAAAAACAGTTAAAAGCAATAAAACCACTTTAAATTTAGCATTTATTTATTTATAGTATTTACAGCAGTTGTCAGAAATTAGAAGTGAGCTTCTAGGTTGCAGCATCTTGCAAGAAAAAGATTTTCAGCAAATTTTGACAAACTACATATCTGGCCAATTCAACTTCAGGCATCTACAGTGTCAAAACCTCATTCTAGAAATAAAGTACGGTTACTGACTAGTTAGCAGAAAAAACTGAAAATATCCAAGTCTTTCAGTAGGATGAAAGACAATTTAAGAACTTGTTTTAGGGCATGGTTTACACTAATTTAGGATAGACCTATCATATTTTAAACCACACATGTTTTGTTTTAGGTATGACTGTCAGCACAGTCTGCCAGTAATGCCATTTTTGCCTTGGGAGCAAAGCTTGGGTTGCGACACCAATAATCCTGAGGAACTATTTTAATTGTTTGAACAAATTTTAGACAGAGTTTGGCAGACACTGAACAGATGGGTCATATAAAGAAGCAAGTACAAAGTTTACCCTATCCCAGTGAGCTTGCACAGGAACAATTACAGTTTCCTAAGGCTTTCTGGCAGAAAAAAATGCTGAAGTGTCACTATTTCTTTATTCGCCTCCCCAGTCCTGAAGGTCAATGCAAAGCACACGGCTGTGTTTCCTCACAGAAACCCGAACCTAGGCTGAGTGCTTTGGACAACTGCTTCCTCTAAATCCTGCATGATGCTGTGGCTTGAGAAGCAGCAACAGAGATCTCTATATCCACAGTGCCTTATTTGCAAAACACTACGGCTCATCCTTTTTCTTCTTCCTGTTCATACCCCTTTGTTTCTTTGAAACAGTGCCAAAACAGCAACAATTTAGAGGGAAGTTACCATAATCTCATTTCCAGAAGTTTAAAGTAACATTGTTAATGATGCCTGCTCACAACTGTGGCTTTAGATCTCTGATTATATATATACACACACACATACTCATTTTTGACCACTCGAAACATATCAATTGTCATGTAACTAATATCTCCAACACATTACTTCAGGTAGTCTGCAACCACTTTCATAGTTTCCCAAGCAAAACTTGAGCAAGCAGTAAATGAAGACAGTGCTCAAAGCTTATAATTCTGCAGCCAAAGACAGAGTAAATAAAATATACATGTGAATTGCTCCAATGCACACCTCAAGGAGCCTCAGAAAAGGACAAAACCCAATGAAAAATATGACTACAAACCAATCCTAAGGTACAAATATCCAACAGCATGAATAGCATTCTCTAAGTATATTTTTTTCCTCCTACTAGAGAAGGCTATTGCCTGAGAGGGATGAAAAAAAAATTTAAAAAATAAATCAAATTCATCACTTTCCTCCTACATCCCACACAGTACTAGCCTTACTGTCATTCATTAGAAAAGTAAAAAGAGATTAATGAACAATGTAACACAACTCAAAGCCAGAACTGCTACCAAAGTGGAGCAGATGGCCTGTCCCTTTTTCTGGTACCATCTCAGTGAAGAGATGATACACACCAAGATTAAAAGAACACTTACGTGTCATTAACACTTAGATTAACTTGTGCAAAAGTTTTTCCACTACTTTTTCTTCATTACATTTGTCACAGAAAAGAAATCCGAACCAACTTTCTGGCTAAGAACAACAAGCAATATAACCAGGATAATCCAACAACACAAAACCTTTGAAAAAACCAAGGCCTTGGCCCTACACAAGACAAGAAGCATGAGCTCCACCTCAAGGGGAAAAACAATTCCTCAAATGATTTCTTCACAAAGTTTTAAAGGCCTTTCCCCTGTGCTTATATACTTACCATAAGAGGAGAATAGATTCTAGCCTAAAGCAAGCACTACTACTCTTTTCTTTTAACATTAGCTGATTTTGGAATTAATGTACTGTGGTGTAGTGGAGTGAAAAAACCTAGTCACTGGAGAAAGGATGTTGCTTTTTGTTATTACTTGTATTTACTGTAAAAAAAAAATAATGAAGATTTAAGTCTCTCTTTATAAGACACTTAGTCTTTCTTTAAAAACAAAGCAAACAAAAACAAATAAATCAACAAAAACCTCAAAGCAAACTACTATGCTAAATCAACTTCTTTTTATATGACAGTAGTAAAATTCAAATGAAAAGAAATCAAATGAAACTCAGCTCACATTTGTGAACAATACTGTTAGAGAAGACAGTCATAATACAAAAGCAGTAGTAAGAAACACACCACTTTGCATTTTGTCACAGTCACAATAAATTCAATGGCAATAAAATTTATTGAGTGTGTTTTATACTGTTTTTCCAATCCTGCCCTTTTTCCCTTTACTTGATTTTCTAGAACTGCCAGGCTCTTAGCAGCCTGTAATGCCACATGTTGGCTGGCCCTCCTCAGGGTATCTGTGATCCAACACAAACTGCATAGATCAACACAGGTTTTATCAGCCATTGTTTGCTGTCCTTGGAAAGTACCTTTATGTGCATCTGTTGCTAGTCCACATATG
Source organism: Cisticola juncidis (assembly GCA_013400215.1). Taxonomy (NCBI): domain Eukaryota; kingdom Metazoa; phylum Chordata; class Aves; order Passeriformes; family Cisticolidae; genus Cisticola; species Cisticola juncidis. The sequence continues at coordinate 334,472 of VXBR01004472.1, forward strand.
GCAATCATAAGCCTGGCTTGGATAAATCCCAAATAACACATCCTGACAATGCAAAGCACATACTGCTTAATTCTCATTTGTGCTCCGTATGCTCTCTGCATATGAACTGCAAGTTATCAGTATTCTGGAGAGACATCTCAGGATACACAATCTTCAGAGAGGCTTTGTCAATAAAACAATAGCTAGCAGTGGGAATGTGAAACACAGACAATGCTCTGTGATTACAGCTCGAGATACACAGAGGCAGTCTGATAGAAGATTACTGCTTAGAATACAATTTTCCAGTCTTGTACTCTGGACACTTACGAATAAGCTCTCAGAAGATGCAGCAGTACAATGCCCTGAAGAGAAGCATATTTTGCTTCAAGCAGCAGAGAAACAACAAAGGAATAATATCTCACTTTATATTGTTAAGAAGATCTAAACAAAGAGTCCTCTAGGCACATACTCTTCCTATCCACTACAAGTTTCTATAAATGCCTACTACACTACTACCACAATATCAAATATTTTTTTTTGCCTGCAACAGCTACTCCTGGGAAAAGTTTGACACAGATATACAAACATCTGGCAGTGATCAATTCTGTCTTGAACCCATCTTTAGCCAAGAGCAGAAGGAAACATTTCCAGAGGTGCTTGAGCAGAGGATCAGTAATCTCAGTATTCTAACACTACACCCTCCAAAACATGCTCTCAGTCCTCAAGCTGAGCAGCCAGTCATAGAATATATGGTGACTGTCCACTCCCATCATGCATCAAACAAGATATAAACAAACCACCTGTAAATAGCTTAAACTAAGGCTTTCTACAACTGCACGGTATTTTTCCTCAGCTGCAGTTGCCCACTACAACCAGGACTGTTAAATCATTGCAAGTACTCTGACACTTTAACATCTAAAAGAGGAGCAATTGTTCATCTAGATGAATTCTTGTTTGAAAGTATGGTTATTTTTGAGGTACATGCACCTCACTTTCTCGATAGGTTAGGCATATGCGTGATCCATATTTGGCAGGAAATGCTTTGTTTGTACAAAGCTACATACTCAAGTAATTTAATTCTCACTATGGTGTCAACCCAGGGTTCTGCTGTAGTCCCACAAAGAGAGCCAGCAGGACATGTTCCCTGGCTGATCTCCAGCTCATCTGTTTGCTCTGTTGCTCCATCCTCCGTAACAGCCTGTTGTACATTACAGTCCATGAGTTGCTATTTAATATTTTAATCCAATGCAACCCAAAATTTATTTGGTGTAGTGAAACAACAAATGCATCATCCATAAGTGAACTAAAATAAGTAACAGTAAAGTTGTGAAAAAAGTTCCTTTATTTGCAAAATGTACTTCAATCATTAGGATACAATGATACATGGATGGAACAGGAAAGACAGATTCCACATTTCTACCCCACTTCAAATTCAGGAGAAGTCAAATGAAATGGTTAGGACCTAGCTCATTTCTTCAACACAAGGGTACCTGTTGGTGGATACATTCGCCAAGAAATGTGAGACAACCAAGCCAGTTCCAACAAAAACTCCTGCAGAACTGGAATCTTCTCCCGATATGTGAGCACAGGTAGAAAAAAAAGCCTGAGAGATGCCTGGCACGTCCTCTGTTGTCCTGTCATGTTTTCCTCATGGCCAGAGCCCTCAACACTATAAGCAGGATCTCATGCTTGCAGCTCAAGCAAGAATAAGGCTAAGGGAAAATGCTGGTCTTGAACACAGGAGCTCGTGAATGCCCCTCCTGATGTTATAGCTGCATAACAGTTTGCCTTTATCCCATCAATAAAGAATAAGGAAGCAACGGTTACATACAAAAGCAGTAAGGGTGCACACCTCACCCCTTCTCCATCTTGTACTCTTTAAGATCATCAGAACAGCTTGTACTACTTTCCAGAGACAGACCCCGGACTCCAGCTCCTGCCTTTGGTGCACATGTTCATTAATATTTCAGGTCAGATCCAGCAGTCCTTCTGAAGTGATCACATACAAGCTGTGCTTCAGTTCACACCAGGACAGCCTCAGAGCACACAGACTGGATTATTTATACATGAAGATGTGCCCCTGAAACACAAATCACGCTCCAACCACTAGCAAGCATTCAGTCCATGAGATCACACTAGAACTAGATAGAAAAGAACTCAAACCTTTCAAAACCTGCAGTGTGCAAGCTGGATCTTCAGCACCACTTCCTTTCCTGTTGGCACCCACTGCCTGCATTTGGCAGTAACAGCTCTGACAGGCTGAGCCCACAGCCAGACACATCTCGGCTGGAGCAGTGACCCAGTGTTGTCACACCTACACAATCAGATGCGTTCCTGAGTTCCTAAGGGAGTCCCAAGTGCACTAACAAACCAGTGACATTTCCAGATCATCTGTTGCTGAACAGCTACTGCTGTAACAGGCACAGTAGCAAACTGCAGTTCAAGAGAGGATGGCTCCAACTGAAAACACTCCAGCAGCAGCAATTTTGAAAAGCTGACACAGTAACAAAAATTCAATGCATAATGAGTCAGAGACAACTTAGGAGAATCATCAGCATAAGAAACAAAGATGTGATACAATGAGTAGATAAGAAATTTAGCCCAAAGGATGCATGTAAAAGAAGGGGACTCAGTACTACAGAATGATGGGAGAAATCCTTTTTTAAAAAAAAAAATCCATTTCCTCCAAGATGGGGGGAAAAAACTTCTCTGCTGCAATATCTCATTACTGGGAGAACAAAATAAAAACAAAACCAACCAAAACCAAAAAGCACCACACCATACACCCAAGAACTATGGAAGATCAGAAAAAGATACAGCAATACAAGATCTGAAACATCCATTTTTGCAAACAGAGGTTTGGCCTTTTCACAGGCTTGTCTGCACGATTTAGTATCACTGGCAAACAGTGACAAAAAGTAACATCTGGGGGGTGATGGTAAATATAAAGGATTCTCAAATGCATGATTTTAAAACAGAAAAATGTCTCTCTGCTTTGTTAGTCAAACTCCGTGCAATTCGTCCATGCTGTGCATCAGAATTAACACAGGGAACAGAACAATACTCATTGAAACATGCCAAATTAATTCTACTCCAGAATTTTTTCTCTGCAAGCAAGAAACTAGGTGGGGGATGTTTACAAATATTATTTCCTTGATTCTTCTTGTTTTTGCATTTCCCACAGTAAACAGTAATAGAACTTTATTTTTCAAGTGTCTAATGGAGGAGAAGAGCTAGTCCAGCTTTCATGTCCTGACAAAGCAGGAGCTCAACAGGTGAATAACTAGCATAAATACATACAAGATATAGATTTTTAGACTTTTTAGGATTAATGACTATAAAGTGTTTGAATGCTAGTAAAGAGCCTGCCAGTTTAGATTACATATCTTTTGTTGTAATTTACATTTTAGGAAGGGGTGGTCCCCGGGGAGAGTTCCCTGGGAGCCCCCCGGGCTCTAGGTTCGTTGGTCTTTACATGCAGGCAGGCAAGGAGACTCTAGAAGTCTGGTGAGGTGCTGATGAGATGAGGATTTATTTGGAGTTCGACCCTGGGAAGGCAACATGGTCACTGAGGGAGGGAGGGGAAGGGAAGGGAAGTCAACTAGTCAACAGAAGACATGACTTGAAGTGGTTAAGAAAAACAATGAAATATAAACATTTTTCCCTGCTGCTGAGCAAAAGTGCTGTAAGTTGCTGCAGTTTCGCACAGACTCTTTGTATGTTAACAACGTTCATGTCTCTGTTGCAGGGAGGAGGGTGGAAATCAGCTGCCATGGATGAACTATTTAATGGTACAAGCACAAGCCTGGCGTGCCTGAAAACACTGTGAGACTGTGAGCTATGCAGTCCCACCATGTATAGATAGCTTTATTCATCCCCATAGTTTATTGCCCCCACCCCACCCCCAGCTCTCTTTCAGGTTCATGGCTCAGAATGCTAATTGCCCAGCTTTTGTTTAGGGCTGGCTGACTGGCTGTCAAGCCAATTCTATTGCCTACTTGACAAATGAGCTCTTTTGCCTCCCTGCAAAGGCTGTAAGGAAGGCCACAAGACTGGATATTGTGCTTTTCTTCTGCACAAGAAAGTTTAAAGGGGAGAATTCAAGCCAACTTAGCAAAAAAGAGAAGCTAGGCACCAAGTCCACAAATTTGTCCCAAACTGGTTTTAACCAGCAGCCAATAGGACTTCTGCGAAGTCTGGAATTTCTTTTATATCCTGCAGTTTTAATGTGGCCTGGAACACTATCTTTTTACCTTGAAAAGATTCTGTGAAGCAACCAAAGTATATACAAGTTAATGGCCAGGCTGTAACACCACACAGCTGAATATAAAGCCACACAATCCAAAACAGAAATGAATCAAAATCTTCCTCTCTACCAAATGAAGTTTAAAGCAGGAGCCTCGAAGACCTACTCCTGCAAAAATTCCTTACAAATTTACACATTACACAACAGAAGTGTCAAGTTCAAGTTTGATAAAGTCAAGTTCACTGGGGCAGCAGCAAGTCTTCACAGAATGCCTGAGGGCATCTGGCTACCTAGCTCTGGCTGCATAGAACCATGCCCTGATTGCTTTGGAAAAATCTCCAAAGACAGAGACTTCATTCAAATCATCTCTGGGAGAACTGTGCCAGTACTCAGTCATCCTCACATTACAAAAAAAAAAGTGTTCCCTGATGTTCAGGGGAAACACCATCTGTGTTTCATTTTGTGCCCATTGTCTTTTGTCATTGGGCACCACTGAAAACAGCCTGGCTCCATTCTCTGCATTCTTATTTCAGGTATTTCCATACATTAAGATTTCCTGAGCCTACTCTTCTCTGGACTAGACACTCTTAGCTCTCTCACCCTTCTCCTTGTAGGAGAGAAACTCCAGTATCTTAATCATCTATTCAGCCCTTTGCTGAACTCTCCAGTATGTAGCATCCCTCTTGGACTGGGAGCCCAGAACTGACCTAGGTGTGGCCTCACCAGTGCTGAACAGAGGGGAAGAATTCCCTCCCTCAACTTGTTGGCAACACTCCTCCTTTGTCACCAGGACACAGTGCTGGCTCATGGTTTGACTTTGTAGTCACCAGGACCCATAGGTCCTTCTCTGGCAAGCTGCTTTGTTGTCATACAGTGCACCATTATAACAGCCCATAATGCCTAAGGCATATCCATCATAGCCTTAGGTAAGCAGCAGCCTAGATAGGGAAGTGCTTTTCAGTTATGTCACAGTTCTCCCAAGCCTTGGGCTCCACCTCCTTGGTTTCATCTTGAACTTCTCATCAGCAGTAAGAACAATTCTGTCTAATTGTTGGGATCTAACTGATCTGCCCCCCACTAAATAGCACAGGGCCTAGAACTTGATCCTGTTGACAGCAGCCTTTGGCCACTGCCTGTCCTCTAAAGAGCAGAGTGAAATAAAGAACTCAAATTGGTTTGACACAAGTCAATTTTTTCATAGTTCTTCTACAAAACTCAAATCTGTCTGTGCTCAAGAGCTCTGCAGTTCAGCTATACCTATACAGCATTTTGATTGTTACAGTCATGAACTAAAATACTCTATACTAAGCACTATGCAGAATAAAAACTATAAAAACTATACTATGCAGAATAAAACAGTTAAAGAAGCTGGGAAAATATGATCATTTTTCAAGGAAAAACCTGTGCTTTAAACCAATAAAAAGTATTTTAGTTTACTTGTTAATTAAAAAGAAATACTAAAAATCCTTCTACGTATGGAGTCTGAGTTAATGCATATTAAACTGTGGTGGTTTTATTTGATTGTCTTTAAACAACATGGCATTTTCTCCCCTTTTTAGAATCTGATTTAAATGGCTTGAGATGACTTGATAACAGATGTCCAAATCTCAAGTAAAAACAAGAACTTTGGCTTCTGGCTATTAGCCATTATTAATTGGATGCATTTTCCCTTGGAAAGAGTACATGCTTTCCCATATAGAAAATATGTAAACCCTAAAAAAACAGAATTCCACCAGAACACCTTCTAGCTGTTAAGACTGGCATACCCAGGACTTCAAACATTATAACTGGTTTCCCTTTACCTGTTCATTCACTCTAAAGAGGAATCATTTGTGTTACCTACTGTAATGACACACAAATGTTCAAATGTTTTCTGTAAAGCCACTCCCAAACAATGCAGTTCTCTGGGGCTTAGACATAGCTACAACTTCTGAGAGTATGGTCAGAGTGTTAAACAAAACATGTTTTTACACCTTCGCTGAATAAAAAAAGTCATGGCACCTCTTTCTAAGCCTGTGTGAGCTATCCAACACCAGTATCATATGGCATGTAAATATACATACATCTATATAGGTGTATACAATGTGCATTAATTAATATCCCATTACTGTTTGTAATGATCTATATCCAAGGCACAGCAATACACACAGAGCAATTAGAATGTAAGTTAACAACTCAAAATTTGTCCTGAATTTTTTAGAGGCAGAACTCTGGAAGCTTCCAAATCTGTTACTTGTTCTGCTGCAAGTACCAGTTACTACACCCTAAATGAAGATAAATTTATAACTTTATAACTATTTTAATGTTTTCCATTAAACCATTTCAAATTTATTATGTAACTGCAGCACTATTGTTAACAGCTAGGTTTTGTACTTTTCAATCTTTTAAACAAAGAAGAAAAGGAAATACTGGCTTTAAATTCAGCTGTTGTCTTTTAGAAAGCCAAACTCTTCATCCAGTAACCCAAGACATACTGGCTTGTTATGTAAATTTTCCCTAGACATTTTATCTTCTTCCCAATTTCTGCAGCAAGCAAACTAAAAATTAGGCTCTGGTTCAGAAATGTTTTCTCGTTCCCTGCCCGCTCACCCCACAAACACATACTTCTCATTTCAAAGCTGATTTTAGAATGCTGCCACAAAGAGTGTTCTAGTGGCCAGCTTCATTTGCCCAAGAAAAAACAACTGTTATTCTGCCGCAGGTTTGCATTGGTTTTCAGGGCTCATCTTGATTGTCAGTTTTTTGGGTTTGTTTTTTTAAGAGGAACAGCAATTAATACACCATGTTAAGGCAGGGCCTAGTTGGGTATTTTTCAGGAAGCTGCCTTCTGCAGGTTCCCTCTCCATTCCCAGAGACACACTGCCCATACTGCCCCAGCAGGGTGCTCTGGTATCTGAGCTGCAGTCTGAGTGTGCAAGGATTGAAATGGTTATTTTATGGGCAAGTGTCGGTCATTGTTTCTTGCCAAGGTATTCTTGGGAAAGATTCCAACAATGTTCCTCTAAGTGACCCAAGCCAAGGTTTTATTTGACAGAGAGGCTTGATTTTGTTCCAGTAGAAACTGTGTGTGAACACAAAATATGCAGCATATTACTGTTTCAATATTCCATCAGAAAAAGATAAAGAGGAGAAATAAAGTTTGGTGATATATTCAACTTACCTTTTCATTCCATGCCCACAATCCAATCCCAAGAAATGCTATGCCAAGGAACTAAAAGAAAATGAAAAAAAAGAGAGGCATTAGAAATTTGTGGTCGGTATTGTCTGCTGGTTTTTTTTAAAGATACATATTGACTCATCCTCTCTGTTGAATAATAATTTTATCAGGACTGAGGGGCGCTCAGTGAGATTTTTACAACATGTATCTAGTTTATTTTACAATTCAACTACTTTTAAGTTGAAGAATTTAAAACTTGCAAAATCCAGGGATGTCCCACACAGGAACAGTGTCACAGCAACAGGTGTCACTTTATCAGTACCGAGCAAGCAAGGTTCTTTTTGAGTTTGTAGGACTCAAAGCAAACTCCACAGCCAAATAACACTTTTGTTTGCTATTTTACTATTGCATCATCACTGCCTGTACAAAGCAAATGCCCTCGCACCGCTGTCCCAGTGAGAACGTGATTTTAAAAAATCCTGAATACACATTTATTATCAGTTTTAGCAATGCTATCCATATAAAATAACCCATAATTTCTGAGGGGGAAAAACAATAAGGAAGTAACAGTGGTCTGAAAGACTAAGAATTTTTAAAAGCTCTGCAGCTAACTTTTGATAACTTTTCTGATACAGACTGTTTCATAAAGGAAATTCAATTCCCTTCCTCTTCCAAGGGATTCAACAGCACCAAACTCAAAAGTTAGTCTTTCCTTCATGATGAAAAAGGAAACATCATCCTTGATTTTGTTATATCCCTGTGTTCTCCATTCAACTGAATAATTTTAAATGCCCTCCATCATTTTCCTTCCAACCATTTCCCTCCAAATCATTTCCCAACCTTTGCACAGGGATTTCATACAAAAGCTACAGTAACGATCAGTGAAACAAGCAAAACAGGCAGAATAAGCACTCCATCTCCCAAAATCATTGTTGCATATTTGGCATGATACAGTATCAATCACATAAAATGTTTTAAAAACATTTAGTATATGTCTGAGCACATCTCTAAATGTCCATCTGTCCAACTTGCACATCTGATTTTAAAAATGCCAACTAAAAATAAAATTATTTTCACTGTTGTTTCAGGGCATGTAAGAGAATGTTGCTCAAACATAAAACTGGTTTCATCATTTCTCCACAGTGCAGGGTACAGACCTAGTGTGGCACATGAATGGGACACTTTCTCTTAAGATCTGTGTAAACAGTGAAGAATTGTAATGATTTCTCTTTTGCAAACAGAACAGAAGTGTTTTACTGTTGAAAAGTGGGAGGAGGCAAGAACATAAATTTTAAAACCTTTCCCAGAAGTGATTACAACAGTTTCAGACAAAGACTCCTTCCTTACATGCACTTTTTTAGAAGTGACAATTTTAGTTTTGTATTACAAGGATATCTGTAAAGCCTAACCCATTATCAAGTTGAATACGCTTGCTACAATGTCTTCAAGTTCCCAAACACCCCTTGCATTTCTGTAACTTTCTCCTCCAAGTGCGCTGTGCCAGTTACCCAAAGGACCACGTGTACTGGGAATGAAAGTTTTCCTTTTTCACTCGAAGGTCATGATTGTAAATTTAAACAATACTAGAAAGCCAGCATTTTTGAGAGGAATCTGTTGCAAGTTTGGCTGCATTTTAACAAAAGATAAATGGAAATGTTTCTTAGATGGAAAGCAGGACTGCTGGTCAAGAAAGTCTTATTACAACAGGCTTAATTATTTATAAAGTACAAGACGTGGATTTGAGAAAGCCTCTTGTGATACACCACAAAAAAGCCAAAAAAAGGTCATCTTACTTATATCAAGACTGCTTTTTTTTATGGTTATAAAGCTTGCCAAAAGATTGTGTGTAATCTTCCTGACTACAGTGATTATTTGAAATTCGAGATAAAGCTGTTCAAGTTTCCAAATCTCTCTCAGACAAATGCAGCTCTTTTTTTGCAGTAACAGGCGCCTTTCCATCTTTCTTACACAGCTAAAGGCACCACAGAAGAAACAGGAGTCAGGGGAAGGGAAGCCATATATTATAAAAATCCGTAAGTTATATTTGGAAGTGGCAAACTGTCATTTGTAAACAGGCACAGACCATTTGTTTTGTGAATAGGTTAACATGGTTTTAAACAGAACAAGTATGGAAAACAGGAATGGAAAACTACAGAGCATATGAATGTAACTTTACATTCATACGTATCAGCTGTATATCAGAAGCCCAGCTTCACTGACTTTATGTAAATTTATTTCAGTCAAGTGTCCTGATCCTTCACCAGAACTTGAGACTTAAGGATAAGATTACCTCATGGGTTGCAAAAGGTGACTTAGAGTAAACTACAGAGGTCTCAAACCAGGCCGGGCTCATCCCCGTTTACAGACTGGGCAATCAGACCGTACAGTGCTGAACTGAAGCAGCTAAAAAACAAGGTTGTCCAGCTTCTGTCAAGAACAAACAAGAAAACTCAGTTCTTAGAGTTTTCAAAAGTTTTCAAATTACATGCTGCCCAGTCATCTCCATATCCTAAACCAGGATATGATTTTTTGAGCAGATGAAGAAGAGCAAATAAGGAACAACAAGCAAGATCCATTAGGAGAAGCAAGATTCTGAATGGAATAATGAACTCTATCACAGGATGCTGTGGAAATCAAAAGCTTCATGGCATTCAGAAAAAAATTAGATAATTAACAGAATGGTCCATAGCTATTGAAATGTGATTCTGATGCAGCTTCTGGCTCAGAAAGTTTTTACACTGACACTCATTGTGAGATTGAAATCAGGAGAAGATTGCTGCATGCATGTTTTGTTGGCTAAATGCCTCCTGCCTTGGAGAACCCTTACTTGCTCTACTTGAGACAAAGTACAAAGGTAGGCAAACCATTCACCTAAGCCCCTACAGCCATGCCCTAGGAAAGGCCAACCTTTGCACAAACACAGCCTGCTATGGAGATAAAGCACACAGAAATGCTCTCCGTAACCCCCAATGGCAGAAAACAGAGGTTTATGAGAAGACTTACACCTCTCACCAGAATTAACTCTGGATTTTCTTGACAATTATGAAAGAAACTCCTGCATAGCCTAAAATCATTTGGAGGCAATTCCAATGAACAACAAAAAGGTGGAAGTTTACCTCATTATCAACAAAACACTTTACAGGAAAAAAGCCTCAATTCTCCACAGACATCTAATAAGACCATCTGGCCTAACTAAAAATGGTCATTGCTACAGAGCATATAAAACCTTGATTTCCTTTTTTCCTTTGCTTTTTATACAATAATTTGCAGGAGAATATTAAAACATTTCTCTAGAGCATTAGCCTCACCAAAAAAAAATCTCACATTGCAGTATTTTCCCAGTCATAAGTTTTCTACTAACAAACAAAACCCAAATGTTTTCATATTTCTCTTCTATAAAGAGTAGATGTATTTAAAAGTAGAAGGAGTAGCAGTACTTGTACTGTTACTCTGATTGTGAAATTCACTTGCTGTTTTCTGAAGTGAATTGACCAGAATTTCAACTTGTACGTATTTTATTCTCAGTCTTGCCTGCATGGAGGAAAATCATTCTTTTTTGGTAGGGATGCAGCATCACACAGCATTGCATTGAAAGGCAACTGGGGCAAACACTAACAAAAAGGCCAGAAAACCTTTAAGAGGCACTTAATTGTAGAGTGACCAGTGATTACTAAACATAGGGAATTTTCATCTCACCTGACCTTCTGAAATAGTTTGGCACCGTTTTCAACGAAAAAGACAACAGAGCAGGCCAAGCAGTAAGAGGTTGGTCAATGTGCCACGTTCAAGTATGGTCACATTAAACACTTGTGAGAGGTGAAGTCTTGTGCAGGCACCTAATTTCATCTTTCTTGTGACAACACAAACACACCAGCCGAAGCCTGGCAAAACTGTCAAGAGTTCAGAACCTTTCTGGTTCAGAGCTTTCTGGCTAGACCTTTTTCTGGTTTGTTGGGGTGAGGGGTGTGGAGGGTGTGTTTAAGTCCTGTATTTTGGCAGTGTGAAAAACTCCCATGTGCCCTTCCTTTGAGGTGTCACAAGAACTTTGTGCATGGTATTAGCATGGAGACTACCAGGATTCCTACGGGCACTTCGGTGTTTCCTCCAGTGAGCTGTAGTTATTCACTGAGCAAGACTTCCTGCTGTGATTTAAGCAGCACAGCCCAGAACACAAGGTACAGTATTTTACCAACACAGCAGTGATCAGGACAACATGAAGTACAGCATTTCACATCCTGAAATACAATCAGAAAAACACATGGCTCCTGAGCTTTGTACATACATAAAGCTGCGCTGACAAGATCCTAACCAAAATCCAAAACCCCAAATGGACATTTTTTCCCAAACAACTTCCTCTGCAGTAGTCTGTGCTTAGACTAACTCCAAGTTATTTTTGCTGCAATACTCACTGCTTCTTTAAAGTATTTTATATGAAATAAGTCATTTTACTTTTTAATTCAGGGCAAAAAATGAGCTTAATATGCATGTCCATTTTTGTCTTTGTCAAAAAAGGATTTAGTTGTTGGTTTTGTCACTTGTTTGTAAGTAGCTCTGATAGAGAAAGAGCACCACAGTAGAAATCAAAATTAAGTTTCACACAGTTTTCTTCGCTCCTTCATGCCACTGATGTGTACTCTGCTTAAAATATGTCACTTAGCATTTTCTCAAGTAAAACAGATAGGATATCCTCTCAGGTCTACAGCTCTCACCTGGACCAGTATCACATGGAAGGGGAAGTAGCAGAAGTCTGCTCTTACTTCTTTTTCCGTATGCCCCAGTTTCAATGATTTTTCCATTCTCAACCAAATTGTTAACTCATTTCATTTTCAAATGGCTAAAAAAGTGTGCTTTTGAAAGGAGAGGCAAACTGCTCACTGCACACCTATACATTTACACGTCTATGCTAATACTTACAAAGAATGCTTTCTCCTAAAGCCCATTTCTTGTTTGCCTTGTGATTAGCAGCAAAACTCCACATACTACAGTCAGTGAATGAAGGTGCTGATGAAGATGCTGTGTAGGTGACTAATTACCATTTTAGTTCATGGCAACATTCAGACATAGAATACAAGATGTCAAACCTACTTCCATTTTACATCCAGTCTCTAAAAATCCTTAAACTGTATCTCACAGATAACTATATTGATAAAATATTTTCCCTCCCAACACAAAACCCACACGTGAAATTCTAAAAAAAAATAAAAAAATTTAAAAAAAAATTCCCAGTTTCCATACATTTTTTCAGCTATATCAGAGACTTGACTGATTTTTATTGAATTATCCCAAGGAGAAAAACAGACCTGAGAACACAATGAGAAAAGCTGCCTGCTCCATCTTGCAGGATCCTTTGCATGATGTTTTCCAATGAAAAATTAAGCACACATGACCCAAATTTTCAGAGCAAGACACAATGGCTGTTAATGTATGGGGGTTTTTTCTCCTGTATGAGGTTTTCTGCTCTGACAAGAAAGCAAGATATATATACTCCCCAAATGCAGTCGATTGCCTTCAGTTTCTTACTGTCTTCTCCAGTTCTTTAATAGTAAAAGCAAGACATCTGCTTTCTGTTACTGTTGCTCTACATATTTATTTTATTGCTTTCTGGTGGTGCAATTGTATGCACTGCCAATCAGCTTGGAGCAAGAGTCCCTTAAGACCGAAGTCCCTCTCCTCTTGTCCACAGAAATTGATATTCTGGAAAACACATAAAGAAGAATGAATTATACCCTATTTCCCCTGCTCCAGGTTTTGAACAATTCCTCTCAAGCCTACACAAAATAAATTTATCTCTTTCCAAATGCACACTGAGATTCTTCAAACTCAGGTCCTGATGTCTAAAGAAAATACTTCATTTGGAGTAGTTTTATTTTAAAAGATAAAAAACTTTAACATATCAGTCACTTTCTAAAATTCGACAGCAACAGCTTTTGGGAGTTTAACATTTTCATTTCCATGAGATCTAGCTCATTTCCTAAAACTAGTACCTTTTTCCTCCATACAAAAACCAAAGACCATCAAGGTAAATACCCCACCACTACTGTGGGATTGCATTTTATTGTAATGGTATATTCTAGCTCACCCCTGGAAAGTGTATGGTTCATTCTAAGTCTGTACCTCCCTGCAGTATCATGTATCTGTAACCTCACTGGCTGTGCAATCTCACCGCGCCCTTCGAACCTCGGGGTTAAGAGTGCGAACGGAGAAGCCTCGCTCTCTCTTCTGGCTCCCTTTCCCCTTGGCCCCTCTTCCCCCTGGGGGTCTCCGGACGCTCCCCCTTCCCCTCTCTCCCCTTCCCCCTCTCCCTCAGGGACCATGCTGCTTCCTGGAACCGGAATCTGAATAAACCCTCACCCTGTCAGCTCCCTACCGGCGTCTGAGTCTCCTTGCCTGCCAGCACAAGAACACCCACGCCTCTAAGACCCCCGGGGGGCTCCTGGGGAATCCTCTCCGGGGTCCCCCCAAAATACACACTGCAACACACTACCACTCATTCAAAAAGACTAGAGTTGAAGTAACAAGACATCTCCATTCACAGTCATTTTGGTATGCCCATCTCACATAGAACCCATCTTTTCTCTTCCTACTCTGGAATTCTACTGGAACTCTACAGGAATTTGTTTCACCACACTCTTTCTCTGCTCTCCTTGAACCAAAAAGACTTTGCAGAAAGACAGAGAAATTCTGCTGTACACACCTTTCCAAGGATCTCTTCCCTGTCTTCACTTCTGAACTACAGCAAATGCTACATGTCCTTCTGCTTTTCCTACTGAGCTTTGCTCTTATCAATACCACCCCATCTCTAGCTCATCCACTGCAGCATCCATGACTGAAGTTAGTTGCTATTTGCAAAACCTTCCAAAAATTATCTAAGTGATGCTGTAGCACTATATATAAACAGTATGGGCTTAAAATACATACACACACAAAAGAAAATTGTAAAATAAAATAAGTGGAAAAAACCCACAAACTTGAATTTGACATCCTCTATCATTACACTCATCATTTCTCTTAGGCAGCTTGACAATGCAAAGACATAAAAATCTTCTCATTCTGCCATACAAGTCAGGGATAAAAGAGATATAAGGGCAAAGAAAGCATGTTGTGCTTCAAGCCAGGGTGAAGGAAAAAGGTCTGGAAGTAGAACTGCAAATGGGTCTTTTTCCAGGTCTGTTTTGCTGCCCAGGGTAGGAGCTTCCAGCCCCTGAGGACAGCTAGACCTCTTCTGACTTCTTCCTCCTGCTATGCCAGTCTTACTCATCCTAAACTCCTCTGCCTGAGCTTCAGACTATTTAGGTGCATCCCCACTATGAGTCTTCATGTTCTTTTCCTGAAACCACTGTTCCACTAAAATTCTGAAAAATAACACCACATCCACAAAAAAAAAGAGAATACATTAAAGTCTCATTAGGAAACTGATACACAAGTGCTCACTTCTTTCAGCTGCAAGCAGTAAAGCTGTAACATCTAATTCAGGCATTTGATACGGCAAACAGAAACAAACTGAGCTAGTCTTTTTTTCCCAAATAACAAATGGGCAATTACACTGCCTACACAATTGACTGAACAGCTGAGAACATCAAGAGTGCAGAGCCAGGAAACAAACAGGTTGGCTTGTCAACGCAGCAGGATACTCTGAATGCTCAGCATTTCCTTTTGGAAAGGCAGTCTCAACTCCTAGCTGTGCTTGTAGGGTACAGAGAGGGACACTGAAAATCTTCTATCCCAGCTACATCCCAGGTTATTTCATATGAGATTCATTCTCAGAGATTTCATCAAGATTCAAATGTCAGAGATTCGTTCCCTTTGCAGAGAAGCAACCAATGTGGAAGATGAAGGAGGAATGAGAGGACTGGAGCAGTCTGGACAGAGAGGCAAGTGAACACCACCAGCTTTACAGAAAAACTTGAGCCAAACAATTTAACTTTGTTCTCCTTTCACTCAAAAAAGAAAAAAAAAAACCTAGCACAGAAAAGAGTGAGCATCAAGCAAATGGTGAACACACACTCAAAATGCAAATACACACAAAACTTTTCCTAGCAACTTCCTCAATAGCTTTACTGCCTCTTCACTCCACCAAATGCTCATCCCTGGCTCTCTTTCTTACTGTTTCCCACAGTAAGGTGTTCAAAACTATTTACAATGAAACTGGTACCACAGATACGAAGAAATCAGATTGAGAAGGTAGGAAGTGAATCAATGAAATTTAGTAACATGCCAGAAGCCAAGTTCAGGAGTCCAAAATCCTGGCCCTGATAGGATGTGCTTGTATAGATTATCACATTTCTGCCTTGATCAAATCTGCTTCAGAGTTATAAATTCTCTAACAGCAAACACCCAAATGCATCGCATATGTTATTACATGAAATAAATCAACTTCCAGTAGCTACAACATTGAGTATAGGGCGAGGCAGGAGAGAAGCAGACACCAGAAGGGCTGAGGTAGGTTTATCAAGAGTTGACAGCCTAGCAACACTTCACTTTATAAGAATGCACCACGATGTACAGAGGCCAGTAGAACTTTGTTAACATAAACAAAAGTGGAACCTCAAAAGTCACACCTGTGCACAACCTGGTTTTTCAGAGAGATGTGGGGGTGAGGGGGGAAATAAAGCCAAATACTAAATAGGCAGGTATTAAAATTATTTTCTAATACAAATACACAATTGCTATCAGCAATCCAGATGCACAAAGCCAAATTACAAGACACACTGTGCATAAATACTGACCAAAATTCTTCATGCTTCGCATTTTGTAGTCATTGCAAGAGAGAGAAATGTCTCAGAGTAGTACTTTTAGCCAACATCAACATTTCCTATGCGTTACACAAACTGCCCAGAACTAAATACAGACCTCTGAGTACAGCTTCCAGAGACACTAGAGGGCTGTTGACCAGAGCTTTGAAAAATTCTTTTCCAGAAGGTAATTCAGCTCTGCATTTTGTCTTGTAGTGTGTTGCTTCTTACTAATTCTAGAGGTTACTGTACATAGATTAAACAAGACTATTCACCAAATGAAGCTATATTTTTAATTATCTCAACATTAACCAATGCTTTAGTATCTATATTATAAGGTATCTTTCTAATTTCCAAGAAAAGTAAAATATGCAAGAATTGACATCAATTTGTCCTTTCTGCAACAGCACACTTTGCAGGGGCAAAGTAAACAAAACTGTGATTTAAATTTCTTTTTAAGCACAAGCAACATGGAACAAACTGGCAGCAGCAAATGGTCACAGCGCTGTCTACCTGAGGGGTTTGTTCCTAGGCAAAAGTTTCACAGTTTGGCAGTAAGAAACAAAACCAAAAAAACAACCAACCAACCAAAAGAAGGCAGCTATAAAACAGCTGCTTATCTAAATGAAACACTGTTGACCCTTTGGTTTGCTGACAGCACCAAAAGCCCCTCTGTATTTGTCATTCTCACAAAAGGTGTTGGGGGCTTGACTAAACACGCAGACAAAATCCTCTTCACTTCTGTTAAAATGCCCCTTCAGGTCACAACTGTTTAACATGACATGGCAGCCAGGGGTGGGTTTGCTGCCGATATCTTTGTTAGACTTGTGCTGAATATACAAATACTGCACTATCACTGCAATTTAATTTGAGGGTTAAACTTGCTTTAAGAATAAATGTATTGAAAAAGCAGAAATACACTGTAAGATTTCCCGTTCACTATGACAGAACCTACTCTTCATATAATTTCAGCTTAGCCAGTCTGAGCAGCATCACCTCATCACATAAAAGGCTCATTTGCTAGGAAGTACAATTTTTATTATAATAATTTATTATTATTTTATAATAAATTTTATTTATTTGCCACTTTGAACTACATTATTTCCATAAACTATATTTTCTGATTAATCCACCAGCTTACTGTTTGTTCAAACCTTCTCTTCTTTGCACAAACACTAATAGCTGATTCCTACACCAACACCTAGCAGTAAAACAAGGACTAGGAAACATCTTTGAGGGATCTGGAAATGTAATTGTAGTACATGCAGATGGCTACCTAAGAGAAAAGCTATAAAAAGCAAGTGACTAAGACCCTTGTGCTGCAAAGCTGTGCTCTTGCAGTCAGTCAGTCTTTGCCTACCACTTTTTCAAAACAACATCCCAACAAAAGAATCCCCAACAACTGTGCACAGACGACTGGACTTGGTTTGACTTCATGCACTCACCCATCGCTTTAACTCAGTCCAGCAACTGCTACTCCTCACAGGAAAAGTTTCTTTCACTCTTTCTGCTCAGGCCCAGAAGGGTTTCAAGGCACCAGGTATATGAGCAGCACAAAGCAGCCATTCAATTATAAAAATATGAATACTGGGTAAGTTTCCATGCCCAGCTGGACATTGTTATAAAAGAAGGCATTTATTTTTTACTATTGAGTGCCAGCAGCAAAACTCATTTAAAAACTTGAGCTGTTCCCCATGGTACAGTCACCCTGCACAGAATCTCAGTAGGGACACCTGCAACCCACAGGCTCTCAACTCCAGCCATTCAGGCAAAACCCACTACACTTGGCTTGATCAACTGTAAGATAACACGATTTTCTAGAACTTTAAGAATCCCACAGAATTTCTTGGAATAGTGATGCTTTGGGCATGTTACGCAGTGGCAGTGTGTTAGGGCAAGCAGACCTCTGTCAGACTGAGGGGCTCAAAAAGCCTCCTGACTATCCCTGATAGCAGATTTCTCAGCACCAATAATACAGTCAAGGATAGAAACAGATTAAGAAATATGTGTTCTAGTAAACCTGTGATAGAAACAAGGGCAAAAGCACCAGCCAGGACACTTCCTCAACTCTGCTTAAAAGACTTCATGTTCTAAAGAAGTACAACTGCACACTACAGATAATACTATATATTACCTAACAGATAATTCTAATGATGCATTTATACAGCCAAGAAGGCGTATCTCATCTGCTAACTCGAGACAATTAATTCCTGCTAACAACACCAATGTCAAGAGGGTACCCTGGCAGAGGAAGGATAAAAACTTGAGAGTAAAGGAGAACATGAACAGCATCAAACTCCTAAATCAATCTTGACACCTCTCTGCCTACACTGCAACTTCAATCCATGCTAGAAGAGAAAATAAACATTTTGCAACACAAAAGTTCAAGCAACACTACATATAAAAACAACTTATTCTGGTTTTCTCCCTTATCTGAAAAATAATGCTTAAGTTTTAGCCGAAGTTAATAGTGTCAGAGTTTCACTTTTTAGCCACTAATTGACAAACACAAGCAACAGGAAAGGATTCAACTTGAAAGGCATGTTTTCCCAGAGAAGCATTTGGAAAGGAAACCACTCTTAAGATAGCTTCTCCTGCTTTTCAGCCTTGCTTTTGTTTAAGAGCAAGTATATTTGGAAGCTGATTCTAAATTCTGGAAGCAAATGCAAACAGAACAAAATAAAGTTTCACTGAGCAAGGAAAAGCAATACCAAACACATTTTTCCTGTTTTTCAATAATTGCATTTACTGATCCTCTTTGAAGCATCTGAAACTATTTGTATATTGACAAACACGCCCAGGAAAGTCCAGAACACTCTGCCTGCCTTCTCTTCCATTTCAAAACACTTCAGCCTAGAAAATTCCCCCATTAACCTGTGCTGTTGTTCACCCACTACAAGGCCATTAGAAATCTTTCAAAGCATGAATTGTTTTCCTTTAACTGTATTTGCAAACTTTTAGATATTTCTTTATATGACCTGAAACACCAGGAAACAGAAAGAGACCTTTAAATCTGGTCCTTCCCTGCTGCACAAACTCTGCAATTAACCCAGAGACAGCATAATAGAGTACCAGCTGTGACCAGGACTGTGGAGCTATCAGCAAGAATCCTTTCCAGCTACTCCTGTCCCTTCCCTCACATAGTGAAGGAAGGTGACCACAAACAAATTGGAACAGTAGGAGGGCTGAACATATGAGACACACAGATGGAATGAAATCCAACAATCCAAACACAGTGTCATATATTTAAAGACTAAGAAAATATCTGCTATAAGCTGAAAATTTTTTCACTGGAAACACAACAGAAGACAGCCTTGAAATTGCATGCATCAATCTGCGAGCTGGCAAGTTGATGGAATACAGAAAGAGAAAATACTTGACATTTAATATAACATTCTCAAAAAGAATGTAACTGTTTCTGTAAGTTTTCTTTACTGTCATTATGTCTGCAAAGATGTAAAATGGCCAGCACCACCAGTACAGCTGTATCCCACTAAATGTTTGTGGGCTCTTCTTTCAAGTGTCACATTGCCACTGACAATGCCCAACTGTAGGAGTTACAGCAGATGGATTACAACTCCCACAGGAGACCCCACTGCACCCCATCAACACCGAACAATAAAACTCGGTTCTCAGCAGGTTTTGTAAATGGATCTGTAACACTTCATAAGTGGCTGGGCATGTCAGCATAAAACTGCACCTTCATTAACTACACTTCACCCTAAACAATCTTAGGGAGACAAGGCAGCCCAGAAAGCATAGACATAAATGCAAACACACAAACAGCATACAAGATTACAACCCCCTAACTCTTCCGAGTGACAGGGGTTTTTGATTAAGGAACAGCTCCTTCTGTGACTGCTAAACTCCTTGTCTCCCTAGTAAATCATCAGGCTTGTGTCACACAAAAACCGAGTAAGAGGGTTTTCTAGGATCAGGCCCATAATCGCTTTCCTCCAAAGGCACTCCCATTCATGAACCACTCATGGTTAGCCCTTCCCACCTTCCCTGAAAGAACAACACACTGTTTCCAGCATGGGGTGGGGTTCCTCAGTCCCTCCCATTCAGATGTATCTGCATAAAATCACCACTTAATTCCACGACATTTGCTGCAACGCTGACCCCTATTCACACAGAAGGCATGAAAGGAGCCCAGTGTAGTGGAGCTGCGTTCCCGGCACGGCCGCTTTTCTGGCTGCCCTGACATGACCTCTGCTTGGTTTCTATCACTGCCAAACAGGCAGAGCACAAACAAGTGCAGGGTGGCGTGTCACATCCTCTCTCTCTCGATGCACCAAATCAAGCAATTAAGACTCTACAGCAGGCACCCTTAGGGCATTAAAAAGAGCGAGAGCAAGGGGAACAGAGTGTGTGAAGACTGAGAGACACCGCTGACTGCTTTTTGTCTCTCCTTCACTTAATCTGGTAATTAGCATTACCAGCTCTTGCCTCAGGCAGAACAGAAGGAAAAAACCCTGTATGAGTTGAAATGATATGTCCCAAATTAAGCAATAGGGTTACTGCCCTGCCTGTCATTACAATCAATATATATTATTTTTATGTAACAATGTGGGACAACAAATCCATCCATAGTTTTCTACACTGTCAGCGTAGTCTATCACCGACTTCTTTGGAGCTCCTACTCCTGCCCCTCCTACACAATTCCTACAAGATACGGATGTTTGAGGCTGTGCTACAAGAACTTACCAGGCCTAATTTGCAACATGTACAAGCCCCTGCACTCTCAACCAATAAAATCACATTTCTGCACAAAGAGCTGCTGATCAGCCGTGAGGCTGTGCGGAGGCTGAAGCTGCAAAAGAAGCAGCAGAAGGAGAAAGCCCACATTCCACAGCATTCCAGTGACTAAGAGAGATTAGATTTGGCTGCTGGCTGAGCTGTCTGTCCCCATAAGACATTGCATCTATTATCTATCGAAAGGCATGGAATACAATTATTTTTTTAAGAAATGTTTGAAAAAATTACACTGCTTTAGTTCTCCAGGCAAAAGATGCACAACAATCAGGATATACAAACATACCAAATTGTGGCACAATTCCCTCTATTTTCCCTTTTGACTTCAACAGTAACCAAGAACTACTAGAAGCTTTTGAAACTTCCCTCCATAATAATTGCTAATGTCCACAGTGCCTGACTTAAGAGAAATAATTTATTACCAAACTAGTAATCAAAACTAAGACGTGAACCAAAAAAGCATAATTGGAAACCAGTAAACTCTCCTTAATTCTATTGCCATCAATTCACATCACAGAATTGGAACACTAAAAATACTACCATTGTCCTTGAAGCCACCTGCTCCATCTCCTCTTAAAATATATTTTTATTTTGGAAAGAAAAAATTTAATGAGTGTCCACCAGTTTTACCGTATTTTCTGTTCCTTAAAATTGCATGCAATAAGTTTTACAGATGAAATTGTTTTACCTCTTCATTTGAGAATAGCACCTGTATTTTTGTATTTTCACATAGTTTATTTTTTAAATGGTTATTCCCTTGCAAAATTAATGCATCTTACAGATCACAGATTAGCCTGGAGGGAAAAAAAAAAAGGTTCCATGAATACAGAGTCCGTTCTTTTCATCAACTGAAGGACTCCTTCAATTCTTAGCCCCCAGTAAATATACAGTAACTTCATCCAGTTTGAGTCCTATGATATTCATCCATGCTTATAAAATACATCCATTCCTTTCTCAACAAATCTCAGCAGACAATGTAACACAAACAGATCCTTCCTACTTCTGAATGCGTCAGCCATAACTGGGAGCAAAACCAAAGATCCCAAGCTGCCTGACACTATATCCTATGCATAGGAACCTTTTTTGGCTACTTCCCTACACTTCTATTCAGCCCTCCTGTAAACCAGGAGTGAAAAGACTGGAGGTTTGCACAAAAGTAAGGAGACAACTACTCTGTGGGTCAATCTCCGCTGACAGAAGCAGTGCAATTAAGAGCTCAGCTTAAGCTCTGACTTATACTTTCTACTTAATTCACTCTTCCAAATCCCATCACCAAGGGCTTTCCAAGTAATCCAGCCACCCCAGTACTCCAGGTGCACACCACGAGGGCAGCAAGACAATTGATAAAATCACCCCAAAAACTTGTACATGTATACTAGCCACAAGCAAGCATTTAGAACTTAGGACAAACGATCTCTGTAACGACACAGAGGTTCTAGGGTAACGAGAGATACTAGTAAATGCACAGTCAGAACTTTGATAGATTTTTATAAAAATAAAATTTTTCATTTTGATCAGAATATTTTTCTGGCTTTAAAAGACAAAATATGATCAGACACAAAAATACTACCTGGATCTCAGACTCTTCTATGCTTCCCGTTTTTCCTTTCTCTTCTTTAGAGTGTGAGGCTCTGAGTCCTTTCTAATAATTGTTTTGCAATTAATCTTACAAATTGACAATTTTATTCCTGTGTTCAGTGACGCTGAAAATTGCCCATGTGTAGAAATCCCCCTGAAATTACACCAAAACTCCTGCTATTCTCAGCACGTACAATGCACAGTTTGGTGCAGCTGCATGGTAAGCATCCAGCTAAGTCTTCATTTGCAAAAACCTCATTTCATAATGAAAATTAACATACCACCCTGCCATAATATGCAAAACAAAACTGAAAATTTAATAAAGAAATCCTGAAAAAAATAATATTTGTTTGTAAAAGCTGAGGAGGTGTGCTGTGATCAATGATCTGCCCTGAGCCCTGCATGACATCTGCCAGTCCCAAAGCAGTATCTTGGCTGTGCTTTATTTTCAGAAATGGCACACTTCAGTAGTCTCAGTAATCAATGCAGCACAGTCCACTTCATGATTTAGAATTTTTTTTTAAAATGCATCCTTGCATGAAAATTTTCACTTTAGATTTTTTAACCTGAATGTGCACCTTAGAAACTTCTTTGATTCACTCTAAAAAGGTAACAATCCAGTAACATTGACATCTTATCAAAGGTGATGTAGTCTAATCAGTAGTCCCTCATCTATCCCTGTTATGCCTTCAAGAAAAGGCACTGAGGAACACCTAAGTAAAATGTATCATTTTTATCAGTCAAAATGCAACAGCCACCTATTTTTAATACTTTTGCATAAGGCCATCGCTACTGATTTTGCATAGGAAAAAAACCCCTATGGAAGTAAAATTTCTTTCACCCCAAGAGTTGTCATCACCTGTAATCTTCTACTGCAAAAGAGCTGCCAAAAATGTTTATACAGAAACAACCTCATGTCCTCATCACCTCTCCATTTACACAAGAGTAAGAGCTTTGCTAGAAGCATATGTACAAACTGTAAGTCAGCAGTTTTTACACAAAACATCTGATCTACTTTTCAGTGAGCTCTCTTTGAACAAGCCACATGTCCTGCAGCACAGATAAATGCATTTCCATTGACTTTTCCTATCAATTTTCAATTCCATTCCACAAAAGCAAAGCTGCAGCTTGGACAATAAGAAGGATCAAGAAGTGTTTATTCAATTAGCAAGAGGAATTCTCCACTGAATTATTACTAAGTGAATATTGTATATTCTTACACCAAATTACAAAAAATAGGGCACACTTCAGTGAAATTGTATAGTATGTTTTTTAAAAATCCAAGAATGATTCGGAGCAATAGATTGAGACTGATACCATTGCACCAGAGATAAAGAAAAAAAAGTCAGCCCCAAGTTAGAGCAATGAGCTCTTTTACCATATTTTAGAAATCATAGAAAAACACCTAACAAGTGTAGTATTTCTCCTGAGAAATCAACACCTAATATTTAATATATAGTTCGTTCTACATCATTGTTTTTATTCTATTACAGAAAGTGGTAACTCTGACAAGCCTTTTACAATATTTCAATGAAGATTCTAGTACAACTAAGGAAATATGAAAGGCAAAACCACTAAGACAAAGAAAACAGCATCTACTTGACGTGTAAGCAACTAAAAGCAAGCATTTTTTGTAGTCCCTTGTTCAATTTAACATTTAGAATGCTTTATGCAATATCCAAAAGTTTTATCTATTTGTTTTAATTTGTAAACCTTTTCATTACTAAAATTTGATCTGTCTGCCAAATTCAGCTAACTAGGGATTAGGCCAATTAAATGTAAGCGTACTTCCCTCCAAAATAAGAGTAACACAGGCACTAGAATTGCAGAAAGTCTAAACAATATGAGAAGAATGAACTTCAAGCTATTATCAGTTTCTTGTGTAAATCCTCAGTAAGATAATTTATTTAGCACAAAGGAGCACGGTCAGTCCTGTTGGGTTTATTCACTTTCCATGGTCATTTACAGACACCTGGGACTAAGGCTGCAGCTTGTTTTTGAGAACTGTTTTTTTCAAACATTATTTTAATTTGAACTGTGGTATGAAGCACAGAAAAGGGCAACTGTATAAGGACAAGAGATTGAAGTGGAAATTCCAAGGGAGCTAAAGTAACTGTACTTGCATTGTGCACCAAAGCTACTGCACACAGAACCCAGGAGCTCCTTCCAGCTCTGATGTGCTTATCACAACCTACCTTGGGCCCAAAGCACTGACCTCAGGGCAAGGGCAATCAGCTGTTTTTAGAGAAGGGCTCTGAAATGTCTCTAGTTTAGGTGCTCTCATACCTTTAATTGGGAGAGGGCTGACAAGCAAAATGCATTTTGTGTTGATGTATAGAGGAAGATTCTCTGTTTTCTGTTTAAGACCATTTAACACATTACAAACTGAGAGCTAATCAGTTTTACACATGCAAAAACAAATGGAGTTAAATGGCAACTTCAGTACAGTGCTTATACTGTACATAAAAAAAGCATGTTTACTACCATAAAACAAACAAATACTTAAAACTACACTCATGCTGCTTAAATCCTTATTATGTCAGAACTTGAAATAACTTTGGAAGACAAAATCACCAAAAAGAGGATTACAACAAAACATATGGAGACTCTTGCACGCTTAGCAAAATTGAACATTAGCAGCAGTTCAATCTTACAGCTCCTGCTAAAAAGCCTCGGACCCGAACTACAATGCACTACACTCTGTATCTTTCACTAACCTTAAAATAAAAACAACTTCAAAAGCATATACAGACCTTTCTTCTTTTTTAGCAATAGTAACCTGAATGGAGACCTTCTATTAGCAATTCCTAAGGTCATGAACTTTTATTTACATACCAGACTGTTTGCCATGTAGTGTCAATAATCTGCTGATTAAAGGTCTCTCAAGTCCCAAAGACACAATAGACCATGACAGCTTAATGACTTGCTAATCATAATCTGGTGTAAGATACTTCTAGAAATTAACATTTTCACATTCCAAACTAGTCTTGGAATTAAAGAAGAAGTTTAGAAACAATAGTGAGAGACCTGAAGCTATAAATCAGACAATGAAGTGCAAGAACAGATGGCAGCAGCACCACCAGAGTTAATGAGCAGCCTGACCTGCAGTACACGTTACAAGTTGATTATCAGAGTGCCTGGGAAGTGGCCGCCCACAGTGAGCAGGGGCTGACCCAGCAATGAAACTGCAGCTAAAGTTCCCAAGCTCTCACCATGGTTTTGCCACTGACCTGCAGCAAGACCCTACACAGGTCGTGTCCCTTCTGTGCCTCAGTTTTCCCTATCATCTTTTGTCTTGTCGAAATAGACTGAATTCTTCAGGACAAGGCCTGTCTCAAAGCTGATGGTTGAGTACAATGCTAACCCTGTTGCACAAGAAAAAAAAAACCTGAGTAGTTTCTCAGACTCAGAAAGGGTAAAATGTTGATGAAACATTGGTTTCTTGTCATTCAATTAAATGAGACTGAATCTGGGGGATTGTGACAGATTATTGCTAGTTCACTTCCACTTTAACATACTGAACACACAAGGAAGAAGGCAGCACGTGAAAAAGCATTTAGCAAGGGTTTCATTTTAGCAATACTGCCAACACTCACTGTTTTGGCCATACACTATTATAGTGGGTTACAAATCCTTTATTTGATGGATTGAAAGTCTAAAGAAAGGGAAGGGAGGGAAGGGAGGGAAAAGGGAGATAAATGTAGGTGTAAAGGAATGGCTCCATGGACATTTGATAAAAATATCTGGGAAAATACCAAAGGAGACACAAGGGAAATGCAGAGACTCATCTTTTCTAAATGCCAGTAGAAAAGAAATCTAAGAGCAGCTTTATCAACCATTTCCACCTGACAAATTTTCATCAGCTCCAGGATATTAAAGGCGAAATGTTTTGGTACCTTTTAGTCACAGCAGGCAGCTATACTTTAAAAGATGCAATTACTTTGTGTGACAAAGCCAAATAATTTTTTATCCCACTAAAAGACTGACAGTCAAAGAAGGAAGAAAAGAAAAATAAAGCAAAGAACTTAAAAAGCACGATAGAGAAGGTTCATGTGACTTGTACTGTCCAGTTCATTTTCTCCTTGCCTGTCGTAATTAAAGTGCATTTGGGATCAACATAATTAAGTCTAATAATGCCACACAGGATTCTAAGAGAGCAAGGTCACTAAGCTTGTTTGCTACAAGCTGCATGTCCTTGCCCTTGCCAGAATAATATGAAGTGCTGACCAGATTGAAACCTGTACCTTGTGATATTTTTTGCCACTCTTGGACATCACAAATACAATTCAGGAAACACCAAGCTGGTTGTGGCCAAAATCACAGATGGGTCCCAGGCAAATGAAAAGATACTAACAACAACATGAAAACAAAATAAAAGGAAACCAAAACTGTTGTTACATTTCTCTCTGTGGGCAATACTAGCTACTTGGTATTTTGTCTGTTCCAAAATTCCTCATTTGTTTTGCATGTCCACCCAGTTCTCAGAAGAGGAGAAATTCCCCTATGAAACATGGCTTGGAACAAACCCCTTGTTTTGGGACAGCAGATTTCTTCCATTTCATCTGCACTGCAGATTGCATTCATTACATTAGATTATTTTAAAAACAAACAGAAACCCTAAGAAACAAGAACAGAAACTTGTTCCAACATGCCTTTAGGCAACAACCAGCTTTAATCAGCTCCTCCAGAGAAACAAAAAATCCAAACCCCACATAACAACCATCCCCTGCACTGAAACATGACATAACTTTACCGTTCAGTGACAAGATGTTCATTCTTTAATGTTCCCTGACAGTGTTATTAGCAAGGAAGACTGCAAAACAGATCTATCTAGAGTTTTCCATATGAATTACCAACTTTAGGTAACTACTACTAATTTAATGTAATTTCAACTGAATACTTGCTGTCCAGTCACAAAGATTTTTAAATGATAATTTCAAATTAGAATGTTCTTGGAATCTTTATGTTGAATATCTTTACGTTGCTTTTGCTTTTTTTTTTTTTGTTTGTTTGTTTGTTTGTTTTAGTTGGGATAGGGTTTTTTGTTTGATTTAATAAGAAAAAAAGTAAGTTACACTTACAAATAGAAGGATTTCTAGGAGTTTCATGTTTTCACCCAAAATGTTGACTCTGCTCATTCAAATACTTTTATTTCTTCCCAAAGCAATGACAAGAGAAAGTAAACTCTACATCAAAATTGGCAGAGTAGTGAAAGCGAGTGAGCGGCAGTGCAGCACTCAGTTGGAGTCTGAGGTTAAGCCACAACAGTGTATCAAAGACATGAAACAACACGGAATTCCTAAAAGCTTGAACACTTCACAAGGTAGCATCTCCTTAAATCACAGAACCAGTTCCAGTGTTTTACCACTCTTGCATAAAACTTCTTCCTTACATCTAATTCAAATCGACCCTCTTCAGTTTGAAAAATGTAACCCCTCTGTTCAAGCACAACAGAACCTCCTAAAACATTTGTCCCCAGCTTTCCCATAGGCCCTCTTTAGGTACTGGAAGGTGCTGGAAGTTCTCCCCAGAGTCTCTCCCTTCCCCAGGCTGAGGAGCCCCAGTTCTCAGCCTGTCTGCAGAGGAGCTCCATTCATTCCTCTGATCCACATTCATGGCCTCCTCTGGACTCGCTCCAACAGCTCTATGTCCTCCCTGTGCTGAGGACCCTAGAGCTGGATGAAGTACTCCAGGTGAGGTCTCATGAGAGAAATATTCCTTAAAATATTTTTAGGAATCAGTAGGAGAAGGAATTTAAGCTGCTGTTGCTGCTTTCAGTTTAAAGAATGAAAACAAGGCTCCTGATGACCGGCTTTGCCATGTTGGCCATGTACGAAGGAAAACTTCTGCCAAGCCCAGCTCCACTTGGAAAAGCAACCGAGTAACCGTTAACTCAGATATTTACCCATTTCCAAAATTAATAATGACTCTGAAGCAAATCAGATAATGAATGGAAGTTTCTTTTCTTCCATCAGAGAACGACCAACAACTATAAAGAACTACAAAAAAAAAAATAGACTGGCAATTGTCTCTGTAAGAAAATAAAACCTGACAAATGGTGTCCCTGCCCATGTCCACCCCAGGGGGGGTGGAACTAGACGATCTTTAAGGTCCCTTCCAACACAAACTATTCTGTGATTCTATGTTGGGAAGACTACTATTATTTCATGCCACAAGACTGCACTTCCCTCTGTGCACTGCAAGTGCTCTTAATGACATCCACTGCATTTAGATCAAAAATGTTTCCATGGGGACACTGACACAGCAGCTGTGCATTGTGCTGTTGAAATTATTTTGATTAATGTCAACCTACAAAGTAAAAACCTTATTTTAACAGCATTATTCACCCACAAGTTCTCTGGTGCCTGTTCTGGGCCCCATTACCTCCAACAAGACTATTAATACTAGTATTAAGTATTTTGAAGGAATTTGAATTAAAAGGCTCTTACTATCAAATTCGGGTAAGTAGTCTTAGTGAATCTACTAGGACATGACAGTGAGAATGGAGAGAATAGGCTAAGCAAGCAAATAATCACCAGTATCTCCCCTCCAAAATGGAAGGACACGACAAGTAATTTCCAGGTGCCTGTCCTGTATCACTCAATATTTTTCCTACCAACAGGATAAAAGAAAACAGCACATTTAAGAGGTCTTCCTATAGCAGTCAGAATGAGACCTCATGTTTATTTTAACCAAGTCCAGAAATCTAGACAGAATTATATCCTCCATTCAGCAGAGGCAACGTACAAGGAGCTACTCAAAAGCTGACACAGCCAAGTGCAGAAGAGCAGTGTAGAGAGCAGCATAGAAAGCAGATTGTGGCAGCTCCTCATAGAAAAGGATATAATGCAGGATTATTCCAACGGCTGATGCTTGTTAAGACTCTCAGTGCAAGTAAATTCTGCCCAGACTTCAAGATCCCAGCTATATTTACAAACACAGATATAGCATGTAGACCTCTCAGGATGATCTCCCATTTGCCATCCTTTTCCTCCCTCCAACAGAAACACCAAAGCACTGCTGTGGTTTAAGCCACAACAACTATGCACTTCTCTGGCAAATCCAGTCACGCACTGCTTCCTTATTAAGTAGGCATCATTAAAAAAATAAAAGATCAAAAATAGTAACTGTTTTGAAGAGCTAAAAACTCTAAGTTGAGTCAACAAGAAAAAGCCACTACACACCACACAAAACCCTACTCCCTACAGGATCTTAAAATTGAAGCCATATATCCTGCAAAATGCAGACAGTATTATGTTCTATCTATATTATTATGTTCTATTTAGTCTCTTTTAAGCTTAGCTGGATGTTACATCTAGTTTTAGGCATTTAACTTTTACAAAGACATTGCTTAGAGTACCTAACAAAGCAAAGAAGTAACTTAGCCTCAAAAAACCCAGCAGGCTTAGAATCTTTATTTACAACACAAGGGACAGCAAACTGGTAATAGACTCTAGCGACTGCATAAGGAAAAAGGAATAACCTGTACTCTTGGTTCACAACAGAAACAGCAATAGGCTGATGTTTAATCAAAGATGAGTCAGATGAGGCATCAAGTAAAACTCTGATAGGACAGCAGAACACATCAGCTTCTCTGTAAGTCCCTATTCTATTGC
Organism: Cisticola juncidis; assembly: GCA_013400215.1. NCBI lineage: Eukaryota > Metazoa > Chordata > Aves > Passeriformes > Cisticolidae > Cisticola > Cisticola juncidis. The sequence continues at coordinate 364,535 of VXBR01004472.1, forward strand.
TTTCTTGACCCAAAAACACTAATTACTTGAGCCATCCCTGTACGACCCATTATTAAGCTGCCTCCTTGTTCAACAACACACTTGTCTTTTCAAAGAACTTTCTTTTGATACTGGTATACTTGTAGAGGCCCTTCCTAGAAATTTTTAATGTCCTAAGACAGTCTGAACTGAACCAGGCTTTGGCCTGCTGGGTGGCACCCCTAGTGCCCCAGAATGTCTGCACACACCCTCTGCCTGTTTTTGCTCATGTTTCTTCTATGCTTTTTATGCTTTTATGGTTGGTTGGTTTTTTTGTTTTGTTTTGTTTTTAATATTTGAATTCATTAAAACTCCTTGCTTGGCTCAATATCTCTTCTTCTGACATTCTTGATACTCTGCAAACTGGGATGATTCGTTCTCAACCTCTCAATAAGCTTTCCTTAAAGACCTCAATCAAAACAAACTATTAGCAGTTTTCTGTTGTCAAGTATCAATAAGAGAAACTAGTTTTACTTCAAATCTCTCTTTTTATCTGAAATTCAAGAAACAGGTTACAAGGTGGTGTTAAAATTTCTGTTAAAGAAAGGCAAATAACTGCAAAAACAAGAAAAATTTGTAAAAATAAGATGTAACTAAAGCTAGTACAGACTAATTTACAAGCTGTCATTGTAATTATGTTGCCACGTCTCACCCCCTGTCCCACGCCTGCAATGAATACATTCTTTGCTTTTGAGCTGAAAGCTTTTTCTTCCAGGACAAGAACAAGTTGAGTGTACTGAAAGATTTTGTGAGTGAAACAGAAATTGCAAACTGAAGAGACTAATGCAGACTCCAGATCTGACTGTAGACACTAAGGATAATAATCCTCTACACCTCAACACTCTTGGTGTTATTGTTTAAAGTCATCTGTTATGGGTCACTATAAAAGACTTCATACATGCTGCAAATGATCACTTGGAAAAATCTGACAATCCTGCCTTTCTTTATCCCCAGGTTGGAAAGGGAGCTAATTCACTCCTCCAAACTAGCATCTTGCTGAGCATATAAGTGCCTCCGTCCTCCAACTGTGACAGACAAGAGATCCACTTTAGAATCATGGGCACAAAAGGCCTAAACAGTTAAATGGATTTGCATGGTGTGTAAATCACGTACCAACTAAATGCTGCTTATAATCTTTTTCTTATGAACCTTGTACCTTCCACACAATACCATGGTTGACAACAGATAACATGTTAGTGCAGTTTGCCTTGTAGTAGCACAGATTTTTTTTTTTTAAGATCTTACTCCTACTGCTAAAAAGCAGCAAAGAAGCTACACCAACTGGACAAATCTGAGAAAATATTCTATGGAAAATGCTGGCAACTGTCACATTCATCAGCATAATATCAACATCAAATTCTAACTCTCTTTAGCCACTCCTCCCAAAGGAATAAACTGAATATAATAATTTAAAAGGACCAAATAAGAAATATTAGCAATATTAGCAATAAACTTTATTTGCAGCACTTCACTGCTTTATCCCCTAAACCTTCTTCTTTTGCAAGCCATCCCCATTTCCATCATCATGCTGGTTGTGGCTGAGATGGAGTTAATTGTCTTCACAGTAGTTAATATGGACTATATTTTGAATTTGTGCTGAAACAGTGTTGGTAACACAGTGATGTTTTCATTCCTGCTGAGCAACACTTGCACAAGGCCTTTTCTACTCCTCATATCACCTCATCAGTGAAGAGGCTGGGAGGGCACCTGGAGCTGGAAGAGAAAACAGCTGGGACAGCTGACCCCGACTGACCCAAGGGATATCCCACACCAAATGACATGTTCAGCATAGTGCAAAAGCATAACATGAAAGGACATTTTAGAAGTTTTAAAGCAAAACCATATTAGACCTCAAAAACAAGACATTTAACTGTCCTGCAAGGGTCCTAACAACATCCAGACCAAGAAATAACCAGATTTCTTGGCTGGATAATCATGAAAGTTATCACTATGGAGTAATCAAGTGTCTAGCTGCTTGGAAACTTGTTTAGGATGATAAAGACATTATCCTGTTTAATTTCTCAATTTGTCAGAGCCATCTGCTGAATCTGATCCGAATATCTTCTGAAAACACAGATGAAATTTACCACATTGCCAAACAAACAATTTCATACTGAAACAAGAAACTCAGGAGAATGCTTTCCCCTAAAAATAAATAAAAGTAAAAAGTTTGGACACTTTCTTGGTTATATTTAAACAAATTTGTATTTCTTTATTTATAGATTCTCAGGAAGTTTGTTGACCTTAGAAAGGGAGATTTTCCCTAATTTATTGTTATTGGAAATGGTTTGATTTGTTAACATACAAAGGTTAGCAAAGAGCCTCTTCTCCCAAAACTCCTGAATACTTTCCCCATCTGTGCTTTCATACGTGAATGCCCAGTTTCCAGGATCCTTGCCTGGACAGCCCCAGCAAGCAGAAGCCTTTGCTCAGCTTCCAGCTCACTGCTGGAGGACCTTTGTTTAGGGGTGATGCTACTGTACAACAGCATGACAGTAAGTACTGCTGTGCATAGAGGCACATAAGGCACACTCATTTTCACAGTAATGACCTGGCTAACACAAGCGACCTCTACTGCATTGCAGTCCTGCATTGTTCTTGCTTTGAGGAACTTCTTGTAACTTGCTCAAATAGAATTGTCAAGTGCCAGACTTGCATCTACCATTAAGAATAAAGTGTGGTGGCTCAAACAAAATCACTATGAGTACTTCTCCAGCTGAGAAACAGTAATGGCATTTACTGAAGTACTTCTGCTGTGTATTTCCTATAATTACTTCTTCAAACCCTCATCTATTTTGATTCCTAAAGGTCCGTGGCTAGCAAGGCTTCCTTTGGGGAAAGCAGGGATATAGCTTCACACAAAGAGGCCTTTAAATAAGAAGCATATTTTGCAGATGAACTGGCCAGTGTTCAATATATGTTTTTACTTTTCATTGGCATTACTTGAAATGTTGTGTTACCAGAACTCTGTCCCTCATAAGTTTAATATCTCCCTAACCGTGGCCAGCCTACTTACCGTGACCTGCATCTGAATCCCTGCCCTGCATATTATCTTCACCAGAAAAAGTAGAAATAAGCACAAACATGATACAGGCAATGAGCTAGGAAAAAAGCTTTTCTCTGTCCCTTGCCCCAAGATGATGCCAGTCGAGGAGCGACCTGTAGCTTACACGGAGTTGGCAAATTGCCCTTTGGATAAAGAAAGCAGATGGGTTATGAGCTACTGGACACTGAAAGGCTTAGACTTAGGGAGATAAGAAAGGACATTGTTAAATCTCTTCCTTAAAATCCTCATCAAAAGGCAACCGTCCTCTGCTAGCTGGCAGTTCATCTTGATGTCAGATCCATCAGGGCCAGGTGCTTTGATGACTGTTGTTAGGCTGATGCCCCAGAAGTAGTTGCCCAGCTCATACCTATTTCTAACAATTCTTTTCCACTAATCTGCAGTCTTCCTAGTCCATTCAAGAGTCATGCAAGAAACATCCAAGATAACAGCTGAAGAAATGAGTATAACATCTTGGATGAAAGCCAGTAATTCCCAGAAAACAGATCTTAATCCTATATTCCATTCTTCCAAGGCTGACTACAGGGGAATATGCACTAACCAATTTCTTATGGAAACTTTAATCTCTTTGGACAGAGACTGGGAGGAGTAAAATACAGGGAGTCCATGAAGGCAAAGAAAAAAGCCTAAAAGAGACAGATGTAAGGGAGAAGTGACATTTTCAGATTTATTTCACTTGATTGAACAAAAACACACATCACTTGGGCCTTTTGTCCAGAACAAGGGAAGACTAGAAATGACAAGTGAAAAAAATAACCCAGACTAAAGAACAAATTCACCCAAGAGCTTAAGAGGGCTAAACTAGATCTCTGTACTATTTATGTAACAGAAAAATACTGAAATGACTGGCTATTTATGAGTAATTATCACAGCTATTATAAAAAGATTTGTTGAGGGTATTTTGGCTGTTATATAATTATTCTATGGGACACCATCTGTCTTTAGGTCTTCATAAAATTAAACATATGTTGTTTTCACCAACTGCTGTAGTAGACTCACATTCTCATCCTGCTTACGTGCTGCAACATAAGAAGTCTATTCATATCACTGGGAATATGTCAGAGCCAAATATCAAGTAGTGCTCTGCTAGCAGTTCCTTTGGAAAGCCAGGCCTCCTCCTCCCATGCTCAACTAATAACTCAGGGTAACTCAAGGGTTGCGCTAACTCATCGTACACAGCTTAGCCTCTTGCTTTGCTGCAGCTTTCCTTTGGCAGCAGAGCTAGGATATGAATATTAAGGGATATTCCCGCTCTTTCTAGAGGTTTTTTTCCCTCCTCTTTCAAGTTCAGGAAAAGGATAACTCAGAACTTTTCTCAAAGAGTTCCTGTCAATAAAACAGGGTCCTCTGCAACAGGTTCCTACTCCATCTCTTCAGATAAGGTTTTTTGATAGGACCAAAGGTATATATATTCATTTTCCTTCCAACAAATATTGCAGATATGGGCCAAAGGGCTTCAGAATTGTTACAGAGGAGGGGATAACACATTTAGCACCTTACTTCCCCTGCGTTCTTGACAAGAGGTCAGCAAAAGTTCGAAGAGTGGTGGTACAAGAATTGTCCCACAGCAAGAAATGTCCCACAGCAATCAGTCCACTGGTAGGTCATGGTACAGGACCAAGACTTTGCAAAAGTCAATACATTTCTCCTCCCTCTCAAAAATTAGTTCCAAATGGCCAGAAATTATGCTGGCTAGTCATAAATAAGCCTTGCTATTTTGAGATATACATATAGAAACAAACAAACAAACGAAAAAAAAAACCACAAAAAAACACCACACAAGTAAAACCCAACAAACTCAAAATAAAACAGAATTAGGTGCTGAATCAAGGAACAGCATGGAAGACCCAGCCAAGCTCCCCAGAAGCAAGTTACATACAATATAAAACATGAAACAGAATCCTTTACCCATCGCTGCAAAGGCTCTCAACTCAAAAGCCCTTAGAAACAACTATGCATCAAAAGCTCAAGCTAACAGTGCTGCTGAAAACAAGTGAAAGTTTAAACCAAAACACATTTTACCAAATAAAGCCAGCCCTTTGCATCAAGTCTATGTTTCTGTTCCATTACTTCCCTTAAGCAAAGAAGCGTTAATACAATTTGTCACAGCCACTAGGACAGTTACAACACAATTAGCTGAAGTGGGCTGCCTCTCTTTCCAAGTGCTCACAGAAGTAGCAATAACCTCAGGAACTGGACAAACAAAGTAATCTGAATTCACTTTAAAAAAATTTATAATGACTGGCAAGTACATAAAACTGTCAGCTATAAAATAATACTAATTAAAAATTGAACAAACTGTTGATTTGGCACTATACTTGACCTATTAACATGTTAGAACTGATAAGAAGTCCTGCAAATTTAATCCTCTTACAGAAAATTTGCTACAAGGCTTTAAACAAAAGATGTGCAATGCAACCAAAATTATCTAAATGAGAAGAAACAACAGTCTAAGACTGGAACCTTTAGGTAAGATTTACAGAAGATATTTGGTACAGACCCACACATGCTAGCCACTGCTGGGGAGAATTACTGTCACAAGTCACCAGCTTCAGGTCTGAGAGCCTCACAGGCTTTGTGTAGCCACACAAGTGGTGCTGATAAGCTTGTGTGTTCCATCCCCAAGTAGACCATCCAATTAAAAGCAGGGCTCCCTGATTCTTGTGGGTCCATTCCAACTCACTAATTCTGTGATAAGTATTTTTAATAGTAGCATTCCACTCAGTTGAAAAGGAAGGACAGTGTGTGGCAACAGCACTCGGGCCATTTTTGTTCTGCAGGAATAAAAGGAAATTAGCAGGGCATAGCCCAAGGCCAGAGCAGGAGCTGCCTGGGCCCTGAGCCTGTCACAGATGGGTGAGCAAGGCCCCCTCAAGCCACCTGCGGCACTTTGCATCCAAGCCTCAAAACACTCTGCTTGTTGTGACTGGGCACTGCATGGCACAGGCCCACACAGTGCTCACCCCACACTTAATGGTGAGTGCAGCAACCCCTGCTGTGCCAGATACAGAGCTGAGTAGCAAACAGACCCACAGAGTGGCTTCTTTTACCCTTCCCTGACTCCATGCCATGCAGATGTGTTTCCTCATGGCAATCCCCTGGTATCAGCCCAATTTAATCAGCCTGGCTGCAGCACTGGGACATTTGGCCCCAGGTGACCATTTACTGCCTAGCACTGGGCAGCATGGACTGGACTGACTGACCAGTTTCCTATCAGAAAATCTATTCTGTTAAAAGATGCTTCTGGCAAATCTCCATCAATTCTTTCTGTCCTTCCAGATCCAAATAAGCTTCTAAGAGTTTGGCTTCACACAAATAGTGAGAAAAGTGAAAGACAAAAGTTGAGGAAGAAGTTTTCTTTAAATCCTCCTCAACCTTCAGCATTCTCTGGTTAGAGCTCTTTAAAATACCTAATGGCAAATTAATCAGGCAGAGTTTCATCATCCTAACTGATTATATATTAAATGTTTATGATTCTATCAATAGTATTGAAGCTGGGCAGTGGACAGTGGGAAACACTGCACATTCAGCACTGCTCCATCGTGTTACATCTTAAGAACTGTACTAAACACATATTTGAAATATTTTACAGTTCTGTAACCTAAGAGCAAAAATAATTCCACCTGCCACGATCTGTCTAGTTTCAAGGCAAAAAACCTTCACACACAAAAACAAAGAGACAAGATTATCTGCACACTGGTACACTTTTTTCAAAGACCTTTGCTAAGTTTCCCCATGTTAATTTCTTTCTGGAAAAGCATAATTTCTGAAATTGGGAAAGCCAATTTCCCTGCCTGCTGCCTCTCCCCAGCCAGTGATGGCACAATACAGCAAAGCAGCTGCAAGTCTGAGGACTGCCAGCTTGGGGCAGCTCCACTCAAGACAAAAAGGAAATGGATGCTGCATGACTTCTATTAAAAGCTTCATCTCAGGGCTGATACGGACACTCCAACTTGATTAATAAGCATAGGACTGGAGCACAGCAATATTTCTAGTATATGAACAAAATCAGTTCAAGCAATTTAATATCAGGGAACAATATTTAGATTCAGCAACAAATTCATTGTTAAAAAGATTGTTTATCACTAGTTACTATAGATGTATTTTTATGAGCTCCTGTTTGTTGATCTTTAAATTGCTTTGTTTCCCTATACAAAGAAGGTAGAAAATAATTTCATTGGAACACAATCCAAAAAGAAATAATAGTGTTGAAGCTCAGCTCTTGTGAAAGGTTTTAAAAGCATTCACCTAAATTTACTATTACACTGTCGTGTAAAATAGGCTTTCAATAGAATCAGTGCCAATACATCTCACACAATAAAGCAACTTCTAGCACACTGAGAAGTACAGCTTTTGGGAGAAAATGTTAAGATAAAGTCTCATTCCAGCTGATGAGAAAAGCCCACTCACTGTAAAAGCCTCTTGACATGCAGGTAGCTCTGCTACTCTTGAATATGAAAAACAAGTTCCATCACATCATTCTTCCCAGCAGTGCTACTTCTTTCCTTGAGCTCTGCTGAAAGCATGAGCAGCAAGGAGTGGCTAGTGAGGACAACTGGAGTACACCTAACCATATCTGAAGAGAAACTCAAATTCATGGGTCAGCTAACAGCAAAAAAACCTCTGCAACAAAAAGTTTTCCATCTGCTGCTTCAGGAGCATAAAGTTACATTTCATTTAATTTCCTTGCAGGAAAAGCATATCCCTAGGAAAAGGGCAGGAATGCAGTATTCTCAGCTAATTACGGAAGCACTAGAAGAGAATGAGTGAATACAGATGAAGACAACCACTCCTGTGCAAAGCGCAGGTAGAACACGAGGACTGTCTGTCCCCACAGCAGGCTGGGGTGCCACCAAGAGCCAATGAAAGTGAAAGGGCACCACTGCAGCTACATAACCTCTCTTGGCAATGTTCATGCACTTAATTAATGATCATGGCTGATAAAGTCATCTACACTGCAGTAAACTCAAAACACCAATTCTCTCTTCCCTTCAGTCCTGCTGAAGAGAATCTGGTCTAAAAGTAAAAGAACCTAAACGTCCTGTTCCATGCAGTATACATGCACTAGCCACTGTGCAAGCAAAAGAAAAATCACACACTAGAGTAATCCTAAAAAAGATACCCCAAAAATTTCAGGTCTAAATAACTCAAATCACACTTGCTATTCCACAGGTTAATCACTCAACTCTATTTCTAAGGTATAAGGTAAAAATGCCAGTTGCATTTAAAAAAGGTCAAAACAGATTGCAAAACAATGCTGAAATGCAGAGGTTTACATGGTATAAGAACTGATGATACACTGGAATGAAGCAAGGAATAAAATACAGCTCCACTGTATAACTACTAATATACAGCAATTTACTTGGAAGTTAAAACGATTATGTACTCCTGCAGTGAGCAGCTTGCATTAAATGGAGAAGAAAAAAAAGTGAGGACAAGCATGAACTACAGGGAGCTAAAAAGCAACCAAAGTATAACAGATTTAATGCGCCCATTAAAAACAGTCTTCAACAAACTTGTGATGACTGCTTGATGTTTGACATCTCTACACAAAAGAAATCTTTTTAAGTTCCTACCATTTCAAATTCACTGCGCCACTGCATTTAGCCTGTAAGCAGAAAACTGACAACACCACAGAGACCCTCCACTACATTCTCTTATAGTTGATCCCAATTTCCTTCCAAGGAATATGTGGGCACCTAGCGATATGCTTTCTGGCAGGGTTTCGTCTGTGTCCATGCAAGAAACCTTTTACTAGCAACAGTTTATGAGCCTCAAATTTTCCCTCCAATGCTCATTTCTCCTTCATCCTGGCACAGAGGCTGCTTCCTGCTCTAGACACTCCTTTCTTTAGCTAAACTCCAACCTGGAACTATGAATTCTGTCATTTTCAAAGGAAACAAAGTAAGACATAAGAACAATACATTTGCAACCTATATAATTTTCACCATTTCAGCTGAGAGAGCTGTCAAACCAACAGTGACACCAGTACAATTAACAGTGTTGCCTGCCAGCAGATGGGGAATCTGCCACCAACATAGTCACTTCATATAACACAGAGCTAAAAGTCACCAGAACTTTTCTGAAAGAATGCTCCTCAAAACAAACTAAGTAGGATTAAGGTGGACCAGACATTCTTTTTTGTTCTGCAAGAAGATACTGAATGTATCTGGAAGCATCAAGAAAAAGCAGTATTATTACTATACAAAGATTTGGAATATAAGAGTCCTAATAATTAAAAACTTTGAATTAAACCAGCAGATCCGTCATTTGCACCTTGCTACTCTCTTGCTGATCTATTCTGCAGCCACTAGAAAACACTTGACAATGATCTAGATTTAAAACTTCAGCATTAATTTTGCACAGGCAGCACTTAGCAGAACTAAAGTTTTGATCAACAAATGAGTCACCAGTGCTGAAGAAAACAAAAAGAACTAGCACACTAGAACAAAGTCGTTATCTTCTGCTTCTCCTATGATCACTATGTCCTTCAACACAGTAAAAGGAACCCCAATAAGGAAAGAGATCTTTCCCAGCAGGCACTGCCACGGGAAAGTCCACACCACGGGACCCCAGTAACACTACAGCAGTTGTGAGAATACATTCCCACATCACCTGTGCCAGTTGACATCAACCTGGGACAGCTGTAGCCACTGCTTGACACCGCTCTTCTAGCTGGTCACCAGTTTCATTTCCTCAGAGCATCTGGTTTCCAAAACCTTAGGCAAAAGCTAATTTTAGCAGTGGTGAGTAATCTTAGCAGACTTAAGAAACTCGATGTGGTTATATTTCAACAGCCTTTTCTACATTTCTAAGAGTCCAGCTGGCTTCTTCATGGTCCTTGTAGTTGCAGGCTACAAATGGAGCTCAAGGAAGGAGCCCGCAGAAGTCCATTTTGGTTCTCCTTATCAAACTACAGTAGGTAACAAACAAAAAGGAAAGCCCAGGGAGATCATCCTGCATTATAACCAACAAGGTACAATGATATTTGGAGTGACTGCTTCTTTATGTACACATCCACCCCGGATTTTCAAATCTGAATTTTTTACTAAAAGGGAAAAAAAGTGAAATTTTCCTACGCTCATATCATTAAATGTAATGAAAACATAGTGAAACTAGATGAAATAATAACTTTCCAGTAAGAGTAGGGCACACTAATGCTGCATCAGTGTTGCTTTGAGATGTATACTGCACTGTGGAACAGTGGGATGATGCTAACATAAAAGGACAACTCCTCTACAAGTTTTTGGCTTTTATTGTGAGAAGAGATTTGAATAACAATAATCAGATGCCCTAGTTATGTAATGAACTCTTAAAACATTTCCACATGTATTTTCTACAACACTTGAGATCTTGCCCTTAGTGGCACATTTGTTTGTTCCACAGCAAATCGTGTCTTTACTTTGCATTTGTGTATACTCAAATATTGCTTTACACAACTACCTGAAATACACCACAGTTCAGAATTTTTATACTTGCATAAAAGTGTTCTTAAGAGCAGCAATAAATGTGCATGACATGTAATATCCAGAAAAACTACTCTAAGTGTAGTTTTACGTAATACAAGAGAAGTATTAAAGAACCAACAGATGGGAATGCTTGATGCAGAGACAGAAGTTACACCCCTATTTCCAATTGCCACTTTGTTCACCAGAACCTCCTTCTACCTTCTCTCAAAAAGTGACCACCAGAAAGGCAACAGAGGTCAGCACTGGGTTTGGGGAGGGGAGGGCATTCAGCATTTTCAAAGAAAACAGCTTGTAACAGTGTTCACTAGTCATAGTCATAGAACAGGGACTCTTACGGCTAAATTAACACAGCACGTTGCAAAATTTGCCATGGTCACAGGCTTTAATCCCAGCTGAAATTACAAAATCTTCCCCCCTAGATGCTTGGCCTCTCCATTTGGTGCTGTTGTAGTTACTGCATCCATGAGTGTTAATAACTGAATAGTCAGGCACAGAGTTCTCCCTAAGACTCTCCCACCATCACTAGGGGAACAGAGCAAGCTTACCAGCAACCTCTTATGAAATGGTTTATTCACATGCCGAGTGTTTATCACACAGAGGGACCGTTCAGTTCCGTTACTACCTCAAGAGATCTACAACACCTAGATCTGTTTTTTTTTTCTCTCTCTCTAGACCTTAGAGGTGAAAATCTACTTTACATGCCTTAAACGTGTTAGAACTAGGGTTCTTTCATGCTTTGTGTTGAAACCTGAAATTGTTTGCCTATTACTGAGTCCATTTGTTAAGAAAGTCTTCTACTATGCACAGAGAGACAAGAAAAGCAGCAGTTCCACTGGCACACAGCTCTTGCAGGAGGTCCAGACCACATCACGTACAGCTGCTTTCACAAGACCATGAATCAGTTACTTTGAAAGATTGTTAAACAATGCTTGTGTCTTCAGATTTGGGCTCACTCTGATCAAATTTACTGGTAACTAGTGAAGAGGTGCAGTGGCATAGTGTAGGCTCAAGTCAGAAAACCTGGCATGTGTAGAGTTCAAAGGCTTGAACTTTCAGTAAAAAGTAATGAAAAAAATTCTGAAAAAAACTGAGTAAAATCTTTTATTACTAGCAGTCAGTCATCTTTTTGACCAAGCCCAAGTAGGAACAGGTACTCGTGAACAGCAATTGGTATTGGTATTGAACATCCAGAGCAATGTCATCACCTTCCTTCCTTCCACTAGGCAAAACCACTGGATAAACTACATGAGGACCACCCGGGGAGATGACCATCTGATCCATTTCCAGAATTCACCACAGAGAACGTGAACCTCCCCCAAATGCCAAAATGAGCTTTCTCAGAAGAAAAATCCTAATTTCTTTCCCTTCACAAAACATGACCTATTGTAGGAATCAATCACAAAATATAGGGCAAATGTGGCACTGCTTCACTCTTCTTTCACCCCCCGTTCTTGCACTGAAGTCTTACTTTGAAAACTTTAATTTTTTAATTATAAAACAAACAAAAACATCACACTTAAGCAGAGGCCTTCATTGCAGTTCATTATTAAAGGATATTTAGCTTTTTGAAAGTTCTAACCCTTAGAGAATGCAGGAATGCATTATATCCCTACTACTGGTAAATATGGACAAAATTACCTGTTGAATCTCAACCCCTCAAGCACTTGCAAACAAACAAGCTCCACTCCACAGCACATCCCCTTATTTTGCTCCCCTTTTTATGCAGCTCATGATCATACGCTGCTACTGTCAGCTACCTGTCCTTCCCTCAGCAAGAGCCTGAATAAAGGTAGCACAAAATAAAGCCCTGGCAAGGAATTGCCAAGCTACGTGGATTTCTCTTGTCCTGCCACTATTCCCTTCTCAACATGCTACACAAAGAGAAGAGAAAATGACCAGAATAACAAGCACCAATTCCTCGAAGCACACAACTCAGGCACTAGAGCTGTGTGTATTGAGAGTGGCACCGCATGTTATACACTCAGTTCAGGCAGTCTGGAAGCAGCAGAATAAGCCACAGATTCCCAGAGATGTAGCTCTAAGTTACCTGCACTACTGAGCATTGGCCCTCACCTGAGTTTTTGAAATCAATGTAGAAAGACAAAAGGGGAACCGTGCAGCACTTTCAAAGCCAGAACTCAGCTTTATTAGTCCCACACTACCAAAAGCTCACAAATGCACCCTTATAATTCCTCCTCCAACGTGCTCAGTATTCCCAAAACTCAACAACACTCTTCTAACCACTCATTAGTTCACTGAACAATTAAAGCAGTGAGCCAGTTTTTGTTCACCACTTAGTAACGTTCAGCATTACCAATCCTAACACTATTCCATCATCACAGCTCCAAATTTAACAATGCAAGAACCATACCTATTTTTTTAATGTTGCAACAATAAACATTGGGCTAAAAAATAAAGTCAGCAGCAAAACAAACTTAAGACAATTTTCACATTTAAAAGGTTTCTTACCCCTCTCTTTAACTACTCCACTAACAAAAAAACTACTTCCTGAAGTCTACCCTTGTGGAATTGCATTTTGTTGAAATGGTATACTCTAGCTCACCCCTGGAAAATGTATGGTCTATCCCAAGTTTGTACCCTCCCTGCAGTATCCTGTATCTGTAACCTCATTGGCTGTAGAATCTTACCGCGCCTCCCTTGAACCTCTGTGATAAGAGTGCAGGAGAAAGGGAGCTCCCCCTCTTTTGGCTCTTTGCCCTTCTCTCCCTGGAGGTCTCCTGACGCTCCCCCTTCCCTCTCCCCCCTTCCCCCTCTCCCCTTCCTCTCCCCTCTCCCGCAGGGACCATGCTGCCTCCTTGGAATGGAACCCCGAATAAACCTTCACTCCAGCAGCCGTCTGAGTCTCTTTGCCTGCCAGCACGTGAACACCCACAATCCTAGGACCCCGGGGGGCTCCCGGGGAACCCCCCCGGGTCTCCTCCAAAATTTAAACTACAACATACCCTAATGCCAAATTCTGCATTATTGTTTCCATTTCAGATAATTCAACATAAAACACTTTTAGAAATACGCATCTACAGCAAGGATGACAAGAATAACCATTTATGAGTTTTGGTATGCTGTCATTGGAAATATATACAGCACTTTTACCAGATGGGCCATTACAACACAGATATTCCTACTGAGAAAAATACAAATATATTAAGGAGTTGCACAGCAGTCTGAAACACATCCTTGTACTTTTTGGTTAATAAAGATGTTTCTGAAAACTCCAGCTCTTTCCTCTTTAAAGCCTTCCACCTACAAAAGAACAATGTTCAGACAGGCAGCAGTCTCCATACAATAGCTTTTCTCCAGTATATCAGGGCATTTGTTTCCTAGGAAACAAGCAAAACAAACAAACAACAAAAAACCTAACAAAAAGTATCCAGTACGTTAAATATGCAAATAAAGTAGGTCACACCAGTCATATTTTACTCAATGGAGCAAAGAATCCACCACTCATTATGTTCTGGAGTATAAGATTAGTTTTTCAGTAACTGCTCAAAACTAAATGATCTCTGGTTTTCCACAGGCACCTCGGAAGTAGGAACAAATGCCTTTTAGGAACAAATGCTTTACTTATAGCATGGACACACATGTTGTTTAATGCCAAAATAAATGTTCTTAATGCAAGCATATTGTAACTAGCCAGCTATCTGCACAGCCTACCCAATTCTGACCAAAGCACTGACAACAGCAAGCCACACCAACCCAAAGCCTATTATTTCAGTCCAACACCTTACCAAATCTTGGGCAAGTTTTCACTGTGTTTGTCTATAGCCTATAAGAGAGATCCAGTCAGAGTAATTGGCTTCTTAACACAGAAGCCAGTCCAAGCCTCACTGCTGTAGGAAGTAGAGGAAACAGAACAGAACAAACTACCCTTTTCAACAATGCTTCTCCATGAAAAAACTGAAGGTCCTGGGAAGATTAAGCAGGTCAGTGTCAAAAAAGAAAACAACCCAACAGCTGCATGCCTCATTCTTTCTTAGTAATGCTTTCTTCACTGTTACACTTGAAATGACATTTCAAGAATATACTTGGTAAGAACGAGAAGCACAGTGATTTATAGTATTATAGTATTACCCACAGGAGGTACCCAGGCCAGGGCAGTCAACCCTAACCAAGTGTCAAAAAACTCAAAATCTCATGATCAGCTGTTTGAAAGCATTGCAATCACCCAGCACAATACTAACAAATGAACACAGTATCTTATGTTGTGAAAGGGCCAGCAAGCATAAAGACTGTCAGCTGAATCACACTGGTGCCAGGCAAATGAATTCTTCACTGTAGCTCCACCCTACCTCCCTGACACTGAGACTCTTCAGCTCATTAGACAGGGAGCTGTAATTAAAGGGCACTGGTTATAACTGAGGGTGGAAAGAACATTGCCTGAAAAAAGGAAAGCACCACCAATGCTACTTATATTGCTCCTACAATCTTTGCAAATCACAGGTAGACAATTACAGTCTAACAAGTACTTCAGCTACAACTCCCATTTGCTTATTTTCCTGCCTGCAGAAGAGAGCAGAAAAACATCAAAAGTGCCCTCGTGAACTCTTTATGTCTCTTTTTCAGTTATGGGATTAAATAAGATGATGTAGATGCTTCTCGGTTCTCATCCTCCTCTTTAAAGGATAACACAAACAAAAAGATATGCCAAAACTACAGAAAAATGTTATTTATTTAATCAGCCAGGAAAGGACAGGGAGGAACTTTACAAAAAAATCAATCTTCTGAACCCATAAGCAAGTCAAGTGACAGTGATTCACAAAAATGTATTCAAGGATGAAAGCATTTCAGAACAAAAAAAAAAAAAA
>VXBR01004472.1:379940-400269 GCA_013400215.1 Cisticola juncidis
TGAGCACCATCAGCTGACAGAACAGTAAAATTCCTGCATTAAACTTCATATGCCCTTAGCAAACTTGTTGGGTAATCTCATCACACCCTGGAGTCTTTGTACCAAAATATTCTTGAACTGATCAGAATTAAGCAGACAAACAGCAAATCAATTCTCATTCTCCTCCTGTAGAAAGCTCAGTTTAAAATAAAAAGAAGGAAAAAAAAGAAAGGAAGAGTCAACCTGCTCTGCTGTTACAACAGCTCTCCAGAAGAGCAGCGAACAGACCTCAGCTTACTCAATGCAAGCCCTGGCTGGCAAGTTTACATTGCAGATTCTCATTGTTTGTACCAGCTGGGGTGGAGTTACAGGGGAGAGGTACCAAGAGCTACAGAAATGCTCTGTCACTGCACCTCAGCGTGGATGCTGCACAGACACGCTGTCCCACTCATCCTGCTGTATGCAACATAACACAGGACAACAGCTCTTCATCTGCACCTGCTTCTAGCATGGAACTTACTGAAGAAAAAGGACACACACATTTTCCATCACCTGTGCATTTTGCTTTCATTTAACAGTTCATTTGCACAATGTTGTCCTCTTGCCCCACCACTACATATAGCTTTCACCTGCCCAATCAGCATAATAAAAGGAACAGCGTGAGCAAGTTCTGATACTTCCCTCCCTTCAAATCCATAAAGTCAATTATAGAAATCAAGACATTTTAAATGTAACACAACGGTGGATAAAAAGGTTCTAAGCTTAGGCATATTTTGCTTTTAGGCTTTCACAACGTGGAATATTATTAAGAATAACAAAATGGTATTCAACTTGTAACATTCACTGTTGCAGGGCCTTTCATTTAAAGACAAAACATATCTACATTAAAGAGAAACAATGGAGTCATTGTACAAAACATGGAGAACCCCCACATCCATAATCCAAAGAGCAGTGGATAAAATGAGCAGAGGACCCAAACAAACTTGCATTGAGGACTAGCTGACAGTTATACAAATGGAAATGAAAAAGAGAGGGTTCTCATTTCTTACATTATTTTCAGGGACTGAAAATGAACCCTTTACTGAAATGCTTTTCCTTAGGGTTACATTCCAATCCTGACCATACCCTGAAGACAAATCCAATATGACAGAAGCTACAACACAAGAGGATGCAAGTTTAACATTGCTGTTTGTAAGACTCCCATTGACTTCGTGGGGAGATGAGGCCAAGAATTAGCCCTGGATCTTCAGCAGCCATGAAAAGCACACAAAGAGTCCATCTCCTCCAGGCCCTATGAAAAGCAGAAAGACAAGCTTTTGGTGAAACCCACATCACTGATTCTTTTCAAACTGCTCCAGTGACACAAGTACATAAAACATTTAGAGTTACTCGATTGCTGCTTCTATTTCAGCTCAGTGACAAAAGACTGTGACTGAGACAAACGCAGAGGAAATTCTTGAGAAAAAGAAGAAAGTCAAGAGAAGATAATGTAGGAAGGTCTGATCGGCCATTGCACTGTCAGCCAAGAGTGGCCACAGGAGACCTTTGTATTTTAATTTATGCTCTCTCAGTCAGGCTGAGGAACAGCAGCTGCTGCAGTTGGAGCAGAGAAGGCACGGCTGTCAGCAGAGCAGACAGGAGGGCAGTCCTTATGGCTGCTACCCTACGAGGAGAAAAAAGAGAAGGAAAAGAAAGGCTTCCCCAGCAGGGACCCCTCACTACAAAAACAGATTCTGGCTGGCAAGAGCAAAAGCTGTCCTCTTACACGAGTTTCAGCAGTATTGGTATGGAACAGAAGTGAAACAACAAAGAAAAAGAGTTAAAATATATACATACACACGCAGACAAGCATACCTGTATATATATATGTGTGTGTGTGTGTGTGTATATATATATATATATTTATAAAAGTAAACATGTTAGTATACACTGTCCACACTCAATTTTATTGATGCTAGAAAAATCAACAGTTTTCTAACAATTACACTTTTGAAAGTAGAGCTAGCCTATAGCATTAATTTCAATTTGCAGGATGGGTTTATTTCTCATTCAATAGAATCTGGCATATGCAAGATCAAGGCGCAATGCAGAACTTGGCTATACAGTGACAGGGATGTGGCAGAGAGGGAACAACTCTCTGTTGCTGCCAAGAAAACAGGAATTAATCCAAGTACTTCATATATATACAACCAAACAAAACCACAAAACCACCCTCCGCCCAAAAAAACACACAACGTTGCACACCTAAAAACTTCAGAAAACCAAAACAACCAAGTAAAGTAATACACATTTAAATGCTAAGCCTTAAAGTGTTTTCTTCCATTGTCCAACTTCTCATTGAAGTACTTCCAAAACAGATTTCCGCACAGCAAATAAAACAGATTTCAAGACGAACAGCTACCAAACTGTTTTCTCACGGCTTTTTCTTCTGGTTTTTTTTCTTTTTTTTTAAGCTTTCCTACAGAAACAAGACTAAGTTCTTTACCTGGAAATCCAGTTCCCAGGAGGATCAGACCATGGACCTGAGCCCTGGGAAGAAGAATGTACAAAGGCATTCAGAAGCACTCATTTATTATTTTTAAGTAAAACAAAAAGTCTTAGAACTCTGTAAGCTATTTTTTTTTTTATTCTCAAGTTTAGTAAAGTAGCTTTAATCTGAAGTCCATCTCTGTATGATCACCTAGCTTTAAAGGATCTGATCATGCTATCATGTTTATGTTGCTCTCTTGCCTCTCCTTTGTCAGACAGTTAATACTAGTTGTCATCCACAACATATGCTTCCTTCCTTCCCAGGACTACTATGCAAATAAACAAGAAAAGTCTCGCATTTCATTTATCAGATGTCCAGTGCTGTGGTAGAAGGTAAGATGACTTTTACAAACATGCCTTGATTAACAAATTATCTTGGGCTACAACACAGCCTTCCAGATTTCACACTTACATAGCACCAACGACTCCACTCTCCTGCCTGGCCATTGATTCACCTTTTGCAACCCCTCGGGGTTCTACTCTCAGCAGAACACTGCTCTCTGCTTCACAGACAGTCTAAGCTGTCTCAGCCCCTAAGCCATACATCTGCATACATACATTTTACAAGAAAGGAACTTTACACCTTTCCTTCCAAAATAACAGATAAGTGCTACGTTTGACCTTTCGTTACAGACAACTACTGGAATCTTCCGAAATAGTAATCAAAGGAAGGCCTAATCTGGTGTCTGCCTGAGAATACCCTCCAGAGTCACCTGCCCATCACGTATTTTTTGGGTTTAGTACACTGTTTTGTTACTTAATAAAAATGCATTGTAATCAACGGCAAAATTAAATAAGAATTCTGGGAGTTTAGGCTTGCATGTTTCTTCCTTTTGTGAAGCACAGGAAAGAGAGGATGAAAGAGAACAGAACTGCAAGGAACTGCAATCCCTCATAAAAAGCTGCCAAATGTATGTCTTACTGTTAAACATGGCCTGGGCTGAAAATGGTTATTTCATTGTAACTGGAGGAGCTGTGTAGAGATTCAACTAGGTCACCATCTGGAAACTTAAAGCTCCTCTTCCCAGCAGCAAGCTTTTTCATCTGTGACATCCAGCTGTAGTTGCCTTGGACTGGTACACTCACTTGACTTTACACGCTTCCTACATTTGTAATTCAACCATCTGAACCACTGAAAAGCAAAGTGTCCAAAATTTGTTTCTTACTGGTATTATGTGGAAAAGCCAGGGGCAGGGTACAGCAGGGAGCAGATAAAAGGTGTTTCAAGCTACATTCTTCAGATGTAGGATTTCCATTGTGGTTTCACAGAAGCTAAGCAGATGAACATGAAAGTTAATTGACTCCAAGCTGCAGAACACTTTATTAGATGCCTGTTGGAACTCCACCTCTCCCAAAATAAGCCAATACTACTGGAATAAAAGGTACAGCTAACAACTGGATGTCACTCACTTCAGAAAATTAGGGATTCAATGATCAACCAGATAAATTCACTAAGAAACAATCACATTGTGATACCAAGTACAAAGATACTAATTCTGGATCTAAAAGGCTGGGGATTCAGAGCAAGTTCCCTCAGATTTATCACTTTGTACCTGTCTTGTCTCTTACACTTCTCACCAGTTCTCTATCACTGGCCACTTTCTGAAAACATCTACCTTAAACAGACCTATTGCCTGGTCCTGCATGATCACAGGTATGGCCTCTTAGTTGTATATCTAAAAAGGCTGAGGTCCTCCTTGGCAGTGGCACCTTATTTTAGTTATTTTCTACATGAGGAAATGCTTCAACCAACCACAGTATTAGATGTCAAAGAGAAAAGACTAGAACATCTCAGAGCACATCACCCATACAAGCTTCAAAACAACTTTCTGTCTAGCTCTGTGCAAGTTTTCATTCCTGCATCCCATCCAAATCCAAGAACATTCCCTTTTATTTTAAATGCAAAATACCCATATTAAGTAAGGGAACTGATTAATAGTGAATGTGTCTGAATTTAAAACAATGTTTTAATGCCATATATTTTCATTAAAGTCACTTAATTTCTTGAAAATGTCAGAGCTACCTTTAATAAGCTCATAAAATTACTTCCAATACTAACCCTTGAGACTTAGGAGGATTTACTCCTTTTGCTTCCAGTTACTTTAATGATGATTATAATTTGTTAGGAACATTGCACAAATAACAAATACATAAACCTCACCCTACTCTCATTGTGAACACTGAGAATCCATTTTGAAATTCTGTAACAGTTTACAGACCATGAAGTATAAACTGCTGGCAATATCTCAGGTTAAACCATAAAGAAAAATTTTCACTAGACACACTCGTTCTAAAAGTTCAAGGGAGAAAGGAAAAACCTCACCTTATTACCCTTCTGCAAAGGACAGCAGAAATACCATTCCAGACAAACTCCTACTGAGTCATACCAGACCAGCATTAATGGTTTCATTTCTATAACTTGTATAGTAACTGTAGCTCTAAAGATTTCAACATTCCTTTCATACCTTAGCCTTTCCTAACTCTGCCTAGGGTTGATCAAAGGTATCAGACTTCAAAAACAATACAGAAATTACATGTGTCCACACTCTTGAACTAATTAAGGTAAAAATATTCCCAAGGCACATTGTTCATAGTACAGTAGGCGGGGATTTTTTGGATTGGGTCTGTTCATAGAAATTACAAATTATGCCAAATACTGATGGCAGGCTTGGTGTTTTACATGGGCACCACTCACAAAAAAAAAAAGCCTACATGGCTTTAAATCAGGGCAGGTAAACCAGTCTGGTGTTTCAGCAGCAAAATGGTTCTCCCAGTCACACCCTCCTCGAGGGAAGCTGTTCTCCTCCTATGTCACTCTTCACCAGCCTCCCAGTTGGTCCATGAAGCTGTATCTTACACTGCCTTTAAGTTGGTTTAGCTGGCAAGGACATGATCTTCAACTGCCCTCTGGGACAAAACCATCAAAACTCCAAACTACCTTTGGACTATACTGCAGGCAGAAATCAAAGATTATTCAAAAATGTCCTTTTATCACATCTTTCACACCATATAGAACCCAGCCAAACATATTTTAAAACAAACAAACTTATTCTAGATATTTAAACTGTTAATCCACACAAAAGCAACAGAGATCCAGATTACAGGATCTTTAAAGAAACATTTTTTTCATTTCTTTATCATTAACACTTCAATTTATTTAATAAGAACTGTAGATGCATCGATATATTGTTTCTTTACACACTAGAGAGAAAAATAAGAGCAAGATTCTTTCCCCTAGGGAACTCCCTTGTATTGAGTCTGGTCAAAAGGCAAGGCTCAGCACTCTCTTCCAAAATCTTGGGGTAATTTTTGGCTCTAGAAGTTAATGTTTCATGTAAAGTTATGTGAGAATGTGGCAGACTAAGGATTCAGTGCAACAGCTCAAAGTTCTTCATCTCACTTGTTGGTATGATGAATCTAAAATCAGGAATAGTTAACCCCGACCATTTCCATTTCCTAAACCATCAATAAGAATCGGTTTCATGTTTCTTCAAAGCCTTCCTTAAGGCCAAATGGAAGGTGGCTCTTGTTTACTTTTAACAGTACTGAAACCATTGGTACTAGCACAAACTGAAACTACCTACCTATTCTGCTTTACCACAAAGTGCTGAAGCAATCCAGTAGCAGGAAATAAATACAATATTAAAGTTCTGCACTTAGAGAGACTGTTTCTACTTTTCTCTATCAATTACTAAAACATAAACAAAACTAGACCTAGATGTTTAGTCTCCATTCAGCTGTAAATTGATTTTCAGGCATGATTTATATACACACCTTCTTACACGCTTTGTTTACAGAAATTTTTCTATCTGACACATTAACTTACTTAGTAAGATGGCATTAGCAGTAATAGAACACATTTCATACAGAAGCCATTATCTTTAGCCTAAGCTGTTGATAAAGTTCAGATGCCACTAAGAGAATGTGGAGATTTCTTACATGGCTGCTGGTAGAGCACTTCAGTAGTGGTGCTTTAGAGCTGGGCATTAGCAGCTCCCTCAGACGTATCATGAAGCTGCTGTTACTATGTACATGCCTGGCAAAACCAGGAGTCAGTACTCAGTGAAGTGCTGGGAATCTCTATTAATAAAAAATGACAGCAGTGACCAGCTTGCTCCCCAGACTGATAGCAAGGCACACAGCCTGCAGAAACCACTGTTTTCTGTACATATTTCAGCACATGTAAAGCTATTTTGTACAAGCACATCACTGCTCTGCAATGAGAGAGAACACAGTCACAATTGCGTGCTGAGAGTAAACTCTGTGTCCCTCATGAGCTAAATTCTCTCACTGCTCCAAGGATTACAGCATCACAGAGCTCCTGTTGCTGCACGAAGTTGTCATATAATGGACAGCCAGGCAAGACACTTACTCTGAAACACAAATGAACAGAAACACTCCCTGGTACGATGACTGTTCTCTGCCAGAGTTTTTGCTTAGTAGTTAAGACCTTTTTGCCAGATCTTAACTACTTAGGCAACTGATGTAATTGCTCCAGCTCCTTTGAATGACTTTTCAGTGTTTCATTTGGGGAACCTCTTTGGGCTTTCTCAAACATCCTCCTTTCTGTTGTTTGGTTTTTTTTAAAAAAAAAACCCTGCATTGTTTGAAAAACAATTATGCAGCTGCCAACAAGCGATTCCCACTGAAGTCAACAGGATCTGCTTTTATGCAGACGGTCGTAGCAAGTGCCCAGTCATTTACAGTGCTGAAAGCCTTTGAGCTCTATACTCTAAGTGCATGAAGGGCTAAGCAGGGGCTCATGCAAAATTAATAACACATCAGGAAGTGGATGAGGGAGAGGGAAGGCACTGAATAATTGATCCATAGGATTCTTTTCTGTGAATTCTGAAACAACTTTATGGATGTTTGTTTTGGTTTGCCTTTGTATTTGTTTTTTCCAAGGTAAAAAGTTTTGAACTAAAGTTCTACTAACAAAACCGAGTGAAACAATGACAAGAGTGGCCCTTTGATAACAATAATTGCAGGCAAGTATCTTCCCAGAAAGAAAGATGGACATGGAAAAAAAAAAAGGTAGATCTTTTATCAGACAAAATATGACGACCCTCTCACTTTTACAAGCTTACATTCTTAAATGCTTACATAGAGCTTATACCCTCTGCTCTATGAATGAACACATGTACTCTATTCCTCCTTGTCCTATGAAAAATTACAGGTTTCTCTTCTCACCATCTTTTATACACAAGTCCAATCACATTCCACAATGCGAAGTCCATCCTTCCAACTTATAAAGTCCTTCCAGCTCCTCAAGCTAGGAGTCTAATACTGCTCACTTGAATAATTATGATAACACTGCTACACTGAAAGTGTTCTACTCTGCTCCATAAATATCATCTGCTGTCATTTTAAGGACATGTCACAGTGATAGATAGGAACAAGGTAGCCTTTTAGCATAAATGAAAATCTGACCCTAGTACACTAAGATTTAAATAGCAATACTCACTGGAGTTCTGATACATCACCAAAGATACAAAAAAAGGAGTCCCACCAACTCTAAGCATAAAGTACTTCGGACTTTACCGTATATTTCTAACTCATACATAAGCAGCAATCATCAGCCTCTTTAAATGTCAGTCCTGTACTCCAGCCTCAAAACATCACTGAGATCCTGTGCTTCAACAGCAACAGGCCTTCCAGTGGGGCAAACAGGAGACAGAGCAGATCACTCAAATCTCCATGATCATACCAGTCTCTAAAATAGCCTCATCCATTATACTTTACTTGATTCTACATGGCTCAGTCCTGCAGCAATTTTTTATGAATTGTTATGAAATGTGAAATTCTTCACATCAGAGCCAAAACTGTGTGCACTGCTCTCATATTCACTGGGCTTACAGTTTGACACAATAACTAAAGAAGGATTATCTCCCACAGATGTTATTTGGGAGATCTTGCACCAACATGATGCTTGCTGTTTCACAAGGAGATGCTTGCACATTACCCTGAAAGGTGTACACATGCTCATGGAACAAAGCTGTTTGCCAAATAGGAACAAGTACCTTACAAAATGGTACAAAAACCAGCAAGTGTTGGGGCTTTCCTCCTCTTTCCCACTTTGCTGTGGTTATATGGCTGGACTCCAGTAACAGACTCCACAAACTGCTTCTCCTGCATCATGACAGTGACCGTACAGACGCTCCTGTGAGCTTTCTACTCCAGGTGTAAGAACAGACATAGATAGATACACGGAGAGCCACAGAAAGGGCTTCCTCAGAGAATGGAATAGAGAGGACAACCTCTGCAAGCTGGAGTAGAGCACAAACTGAAAGGAGGGCAAAAACAACAAGAACAGGATATTTACAAGAGGTATGGTAATTTCTCTGGGCAGTAGTGAGCTGCTATTGACATGAAAACCACAAGTAAGTGGAGTACTTCATCACTGTCATTTTACACTGTCATTTAACCTAAAACAGTATATGAAATACCAGATGATAGAGAGCTCACTAGAAATCCTGTATATACCCCGATTTCTGGGATGGGGAAGTTGAAGGCAAAAGCTACTGTAGCCCACAGCCGTCCTTTTCCCTCTGTAAGATGTCAGCCCCACAGACGGTGGGGCAGGACAGCTGACAGGATCATGAATCTGTGGGGCAGAGAAGAGTATTCAAAGTAACTAAAATAGGCAGATGGGAGTCACAATTCATTCACCTGCTACAGTGGCACAAACCCTTGAGTGTCTCATCGGGATTTGGATTGGTTTTCTTTAATACACAAAGTTATTAGCTGCGTCTGCTCAGGGACTACCTACTCTCTCACAGGTTTGAGAATGGTTCAGAGATGAAAATTGTAGGAAAGCCAACAAAGATGTAAACCATGTAAAGATGTAACTGGCTTATGTTCCCGAGTCAAACACTTACTTGCATGAAAAAGTTTCTGCAGAATAAAACATTGATTCAAATATCACCACAAACCATTAGACTACACAGGCAGTGGTTTTGCCTATCTTCAAAACAAAGAATACAAAAAGAAAGCAATGTTTTCAAACCACACCCAGCCCCACACAGCTGAAGTGGGAGCACTACTTGTGACCATGCCAGAGCTCCCAGCAGGAGCAGAGCAGTAGAATACAGTCAGAGGATGCAGAAGTCCTTCTCTGCATGTAACAGCAGTTATATGGGTTCCCAGTCTCTTCAAGTCCCGCTTTTAGGTACATAAGTTAATAAACTTCTGCTCTAGCAAATCAGAATTAATTTTGTAAATACTGCATTCTTTTGTGTACGTATGATGTATTTATATATATGTATATGCGTGCATAGTGGTATTTACATATATATACACACAGATATCTCCAGCACTAAAAGCATGCAAACCTTTTGTATGTAACAAGCCACTAGAAAGGACACTACTTGGGAATGGGTAATCATGACAAACTATCTCAGAGAGGTCACTTGCCACCCCATCTAGTAGGCCACTCCAGCAAAGGTTTAGCACTATTACAGGGAGTGGCACAGAGTTTGGAACAACATTTATGAGAAGGAGAAGAAACCAGAGAGGTAAGTGATAGAGCTGTCCACTTAAGCTCAAATTAAGTTCACATTATAATAAGCTTGGAAGACAATCACTGCTTTTTGTTTCTCTAACACCACTGAACAAGCAGGAGTAAACAGATAACCACCATTACTCTTCCAAAAACACTGAAGACCAAAGTGCACCAAAAGGGCAGTACTTATGTAACAGTGCTCACTTGAGTGAGCTAACTATTGACCCAGCCCCGTGTCTTACATCTCTGTGTACTCCACACTCCAAAACCACTTAGAGCTGAAACAGGCCATGCTTATACAATCAGTTTAAGTTGATCTATATGCAGGAAAAGGAGGAGCCAGTCTTACCATCTTCCCACACTTCATTCTTGGAGCCGAACAGCGAATCAACAGAAACTGACCCAGATGAGAAAGTTCTTAGCCAGATCTGGTAACAGACCGTGTCAGTCCTCTGAAGCTGCATTACCACATTTGGCTCTGCAGCCTCGTGCCAGCCTCAGCTTTTTGCAGCCTCCTGCTCTTACTTTGACACCAGAATTTGCAAGGTCACACATGAAAACCAATCCTGAACAGCTCCCACGACCAAACTGGGAAGTGGCCCTGCAATAGAAGCAAATCCTCTTAGGCATTAAGAGGTGAAAAAAATTGAGTTAGGCAGCAGTTCACATCCGCCCTTAATGGCCACAGAATGGAAAAGAAACAAGAGAATGGTTGTGATATCAAGCAATATTCATTAAAAAACAGACCTTAGTTATTTTTTAACTGCAATCATACATATTTGATATTTATATATTTTTATAGTCCTCACAAGCCAGATGGATGAATTTTCATCTGGAAATTAATTGAATAACTTCTTGGAAAAGAGGAATCTTAATTTTACAACTTTTACCTCTTCTTTTTTCATTTTTTAAATTATATGTTTAATTACTGTTGGACTGACTGAATTCACACATATTCCTTTAGACATATACTCAAGTGAACTGGCAGTCAGGAAGACAATTTCTACAAAATGCTATCTTTTACCCACATGGGAAGAGAATCTTTCTGGTTTTATGTTTAAATGGCAAAAGTTAAAATTAAAGAATCTGAAACCCTTGCTCTGTGGACAGCACAATACCCAGTGTACTCCAAGCTGAGAGGTGTCCAGGATACTTGGCAACCCTTCTCATCACCTGGGAGGACACACTGCTTTGAAATGTCACCATTTCCAAATTCTATGCTCCAGTCTGAAACACTCCAATCACATGGCATTGCAGAGACATCTTCCACAAGGTGACATTGTTTATTGAAGCACAGCACAAAACAACAAAATCCTTGCCACACATTGTCTGGGAACTCTTTTCCTCAGTGTTTCTGCTCATATTCCAATTACAGCACAGAGCGAACTCCCTTCAAGCTTTTTAAATCACAAGATTTTTAAATCCCAGCGCACTGGAAACCAGAACATAGCAGAAGAGATGCAGTTCAGGGAGAGGGAAGCACAGAGAACGCAGCCTCATAAGGGTAAGTACATGCCCTATATGGGTAAGCAAAACAAAGGTATCCAACAGGGAGAACCTGTGGTGCAGGCTCAGACAAAATGACAGGCACCAGGTGGATCTGCTCGGGGTGAGATCCCATGCAGTGTTGCTGCACCTTTGCTTGCGGCACCAGAGGCCAATTGAGAGAACCTGCCCTCTTGAAACAGAGAAAATCCTGACACAAAATAATGTTCCATGCCATGTAAGTTAGCCCCTAAATCAACAAAAATCAAGCTGGACTCTCATCAAACGTAATCCACTAAGAAACACCCCAGAGGCTGAGTTACTGCAAGCATCCTTGCAGCACTACGTATTCCATACTCAGTACCCTCAAACAGAAGCCTACTAGAGCAATGACAGCAGACATACTCAGGTTGTAACTCATCAATATCTCTTTGATGAAGTGTGCAAAACAGAAGTTTCTTTGAATCCAAAATACTGCACATATCTACAGACATTTAATCTCCTTTTCCTGCTTTTTTTTTTTTGAATTCAATACCACAAAGAAGGATCAAACACTTTTAGAAATAATGTTACCTGCTTTTTGAGGAGAAAGAGGACCTATTTAAGCAAAAGTTCCTATAATTCTTTGGTTGTTTTTTCCCTGTACGAAGTTTTGCTGTTGGGAAAACCAGGAGGCAACAGCTACAGAATAGGTACACAAAGTGTTTACAAAGTATTTCTTTGCTTTGCTGCAAAAGGAAAAAAGCTCTTCTGTCACCACACACCAGGAACGCTGCTTGAAATGGTTTTCAATATGATTTGATGTAACAGTCTTCACTAGGAGCAGAGGGATTTTCAAGGCCTGGAAGAACCATATTGATTTTTCCCAGTTCTGTGGAAAATTGACAGTTCATTCATAAGATCATCTGTGTGTGATGAAATACTTATTCTAAATGCTGTCCAGAGGAAAGTGACTGGAAAGCTGAAACATTAGCTGAAGAATCTGATGCAGAGACTGATGTGTATTAAAATGAATACTGCTACAGCATCATTTAGTTTATGAAGCTAAAGGAGTAGGTTCTGACTGTTTTTAGCATCTCTGCAAGTCAGGCCATCTGGAGGTTATATGAGATCACAGTGAGTCAGAGTTTGATACCAAATCAAGCACCCCTGACTGCAAGCCTCAGTGTGCTAGTGACATTTTTAAATGCCAGCATATGGAGAAGGCTGAACTGCTTTAGATCTCTGTGTATGTTACAGAAGCAGTTACACTGAGCACTGCGCCAACAGTGACATCCACCCACTCCAACCCTTACACCTGTACAAAATACTGCTGAAATCAGGGAAAATCTGTATCCACAGAGAACCACATGTGAGAGACTGGAAGGACTATTGGATCAAAGTATTTTGGGTGCGTGTGTGGGAGAACAGGTAGGTCAGGCCTTGCTCTGTAGAGGCGATGCCCCGACTCTGCACACACATATCCCCCTCTGGGCCTGTATCCCAGTGGTCACCTGCCACACCCCGGGCAATGCTCCACACCCCAGCCCTGGAGCCCCAGCCTAGCCCAATGACCTCAAGTCCGGCCTGGGGGAAGGGCCCAGGAAAGCCAAAGGTACTAAACTGAAGCATGAGGCAAGCACAGGTCTTGACCCTACCTCCTCCTGAATTTCTCTCAGCTGAACACTGCTGGAACCAGTTGGGGTAGCTATACTTGTTCTTTTCTGTATCTTTTTTGTCTTTATCTCTTCCTCTTTCTTCTTCTAACTCTCTCTTCTCAGATCAGGCTTGGAGTTGCTAAGTTGAGTGGGCTAAGTTAATGTTTTTTGAAGTGCTTTATGTTGAGTGAATGCTGCTCTAAACTTTTGCCAAAGTTATCTGATTTTCTGAAGTTGCCAATGAAGTTTTTTGTTGTTTTGACCTCTTGGCAACATCTAGTCAGTATTTCTCCCGTGCATTTAACAAAGTATGTGAAAAACTGTAAACCCTTTCAGGAGTCTCATCAGCAAGTGCTTTTTGGAGTCCTACATCACAAGATAGTAGATCTTGAGGCAGGAGCAGTAGCACAATCAAAAAAAATGGGATGTTTTCCGAATTCATATGACAGTACAATGAAATAGAAGTAGATTGTTCTTTACTGATTTAAGGCCTAATGTATTGCTGGATTTTGCACCAGAAAATTGTCATGAGGTGCAATTCTGTACATTCATTAAAAATTGGATAAGCTTTTTTGTTTTAATTCTTTACGTTGTTGTAACAACATGTGCTAACTTTCAATAAAAAACACAATTTTTAATTGTACACAAGCCCAAAGTAACTATAAAATTCAAGCTAATGGAAAAGTCAGATACAAAAAATTTTAAAATACTACCATACTGGAAGACACTTTTATGGCTAATGCTGACAGTGACTTCTGTGTCATCGCTAACAGAGCTGGGTTACTTCATGAGCTGTTCAGCTCCTTGCTCTCCTGTCTACATCAATAAAACAATTAACGTCCTGTTGACAGGCTACCAGCCATGCATTTGAGAAGCATGCTGCATATTTTGGGCAAAACAAGGCTCCACAACAGAACTATAGATTAAGACCAGAATTTTCTAACTGGTAGAATTAGGTCAAGTGATTTTTGGGGGTAAAAAATATTTTCTCTTTGGTTTTATTTGAAAGCACAACATTATATTCTAAACACACATAGCAAATCTTCACAGGTTACTGCTTTAATGGAGTATGAACTGTTGAAGTATTTAGCCCAAGCACTTAATTACACATCAGTTTCTTGCACGAAATGTATAGATTGTAGCAGCCCTGGTGCCAAAACCAGTTTATGTTTCTTTTTCAACATGGACTTCAACATGTCTGTTTGTAGAAATGGGACTCAAAATAAAAGGAAGTGATATTTCAGTAACTATAAACTCAAGTTTCTCATCCTCTACTAATCATTAACTTACATCTTACAGAGTTTGAGGAATAAAGAATAAATTAAAGTTCACTAAGAAGTACATCAGGATTATTGTAATCTATAGAATTAGGGTTTAGAAAGCATTCTTAAATAATAGATTACACACATACTTTCAAACTCCTGTCCACTGCAGAGAATAGAGAAGTTCCTTACATTTTCTTCTTACTACTTTCCATACAAAACAACAAAACCTGAACCCCAGCACCCCCTCCAAAAAAAACTTTCTCTCCCACATTTTCCATCTGAAAATTATCCTACATCAACTGCATCTTGTATGTAATTTTTTTGTTTGTTTACAAGAACATGTCTTCTGGGTTCCTATCTGAAAAAAGAAAGCCTTTCTTTCCTGGAACAGCTCATGCCTTCCCTACATGCCTATTACATCACATACTGCAGCTGAATATGTACATACCTAATACACACACCAAAAAGCTCATAGTGCAAAGGCTGCCTTATTAGAATTACAGTAGCACATCCACCTTCAAATTCAATGATACAGAACATGAATTTGTTGCCTTTATTATGGAAATATTATCAACAGACAAAAAGGGAAATGGGATTAGGACCAATGCTAACTTCTTCTCTCACACACAAATATCCATAAGATGTTTCACTCACAGAAGTATTCTGTTGGGGCTGCCTGTGCTCGGGGTACCCTTCACATGGATCAGCTTTTCTCTAGGACACTGAAGATTCAAAATTGACTCTTCCTATTTTGAGACGGATGTGCCACCAGAAAAAATATACTGTGGCAAGCCAATCAAGGCAGACACTGGTAAATATATTTACCAAATCCATATTTAACACAGAAGGAAAGTATATAAGCTGCACATGGTAGTTACAAAATTTTCTCTTGAAGCACATTGACATCAAACAAGAGAAGTCACACAATTAATCACAATGGGTTTTCTTTAGTTCTAGTTCCCTTATCATTCTTCAATCTTTTAGAAACTAGAAACATCAAATAACTTAAAACAGTAATACATTTATAAACACCCAATTTTGGTAAAACAAGTATTTATGAGAAAGGAAATAGTTTCTCCCATGTTCCTCAGCTAGTTCTTTTTATATCACCAATGATACAGCCTACCACAAAGCCGTGAGGAAACACAAGACAAGGAGAATTTTTATTCTAAGAATGACCTCTGCAGATTAGAAGCAAGTCCCCTAAAGCCAGCAGTTACTAAATTTTTATATTCATTTGAAAGACTGAGGCTACAGCTGCTGAAAGAGACACTGAGGAATTCAAGAATGATGACCTCACAATAATGCATCTATTTCATCAATATATACACTCTCACCTTTCACAGTTGCAAACCAGTGGAGTACTTGCCCAAAACAAGCATTGTTATTTCAGGCAAGACCACTGGTAGAATGCTTAGCTATGCTTCATCTGTTCTATGAAGAAATGTAAAATAAAAAAGTAATTTGATCATAAAAGGGGGAGGGGAGAGAAATGAACAGAATGCTTCCACTTCCACTGCAAAGATATGCTTCCAATACAAAATTTTAAAGATTAAATGCTACAGAATGTGTTTCAAAATTGCATAGAACAAGCTTCACATTGATTTGCTTGGGTTTTTTTTAAACACTGTGGCAAGGGAAAAATTATAAAATCAACACTTCCTTGTGGATATCTGAAAACCAGCTGACATCAGAGAATTATCCTTTCCCCCTTTGAAAACAAACTATCTACAATGTACAAAATTTAATAAGCGATGTATTGGTTGTCCTCCAAAGGTCAGTGCACTTGTCCAACATTTTTCCTGTAAAACACTTACATAACCTTGTTTTCTTTCTGCTACCTTTCTGTAATTCAGAAGACTATCTAGATTCCCATATGGTTCCCATCAAATACAGCAGATGCCAAGCAAATTAAAACACAAGTTATGACTTGTAATATGCTGATGTATCATAATTGCAGCATAGCTCATAACTATAGAGTGAATCACCAGCTAAAGCAAAAGTTTCTGAGGTGTCAGTGCTTTTTATACATCTTTCCAATTAGATCAGGGTCAGTGGAATCAAGTGTGGATTGAAATTTAGCCCTTAACAACAGTATATATCCAATATTTCCACCAAGTATAAAAAAGCACAGAGAACAATTAAAAACATCTCTCAAAACTAAGTCAGCCTAAAACTGTCTTCCCAAAGTACAGGGGAAAAAGGGGGAAAATAGTTCTTGCCTTTTGTGAAGCAGGGCAGCCTTCTTTGACTTTTTGCACCACACCTTTGACATCATTCTACATGGAAGCCAAAGGGGGAAGGAGGCATTGCTTGTTTGCTTGCTTTGAGTACAGAAAAGTGTTCTCTGTTACCTCATATTACAGCTTTATGTTTTACCAAGACAAGAGCAGAAAGGCTGATGACAAAGCAGTGTCAACTGCAGCAGCTGCCAGCCTGGAAAGGTGCTCTAGTACGGGCAGAAGGACAGTGGAGCTAAAGCACAGGTGTGTGCCCTGATGCACAGCTGGCAGCACGGAAAAGGGAACACTGCACTGACTTCCAGCTTTAGATGCATTTGGGCCTATTAGTTCTCTGTTCCTAAATAATACTTTGGTGACTGCCCAATGAGCTTCCCTCTTCCACAACAACATAGCAGTCTCATAAAATAAGCTTTTTCAACATTTCCAGAGTATTTACCAACCTTAACAATGAATTAACAAAAGAAATTAAGCCTGCAAATATATCTAGAACATTAATTATGCATAGACTCACCAGTTAATATTGTCTTCTGCGACAGTATGAAACACATATTTAGGCAAGAATATGTTACCTGGGGTGGTGCAAGCCTGAGAACTACCTCCTAAAAAGCATACTGTCACCTTTAGTCACAACTACACACACAGCATTGGAGTGCAACTTTCCCGTACTCATTATCCTAATAATTCTGTTGTGGTTTTTAAGGCATGAAATACCTCACCAGCAAAAACAAAAATGACAAAAAGGTCTGGCCATTTATTTTGCCCTTATTCTGTGGTATTTAAAGACTCAGATTTTTTGTAACAACTTCAGTTTAAGTAGCAAGTACAGTCATTCCCTGCATAATTTCAGGAGATCTATAATATTGCTCTATTCAAAGCACTGACAATTTTCCTGTCAAAATCATTACTCTTAGAACTCAGTTCTCTTTATTTTTAGTCTGTTGTTTTATGATGCAAAATAGAGGTATTTTCTTTGTTTACATTAACATTTTAAAAGATTGTAATATAAAAAGACTATATAATAATGTTCAGATAGAAGACTTAACAAGGTGTGCTCACTGTTTGCAAAATCCTGGTGTCATGGGGTCAGTATGATGGGGTCAAATGATTCATCATTTCAATCTATTTACAATGACAACATTAGTGGCTATTTTTGATCATCATTTTCGGTAAACAACCAACCAAATTTGCAATTTTCATTTACAGTTTTTCTGGCCCAGTTACTGAAGAATTTGCTATTATTTCAGTAAAAACAACATTAACATGCATTCAATAAGAGTATCTGTCTATGTTGTCACTCCAAATCATGAGAGCCATAGTAATAAATGCAGACTTTCTCATAAAGAGATCATAATATTCTAAAGAAATTACTAAACTCTCAAAGTGCTGGGTCTTCATGAATTTCAAGAAGTTTAGCCAGGAACACAAATTAGACCATTAGCGTTTTGAGAAAGAGGAAATCTGCAAGCAAGGGCCTCACATCAACCAAGTGGCAAAGTGGGTGATCCACAATTGTATTTTTTCAGGCTTTCAGATCAGCTTTGCAGCAGTTTAAAGCCTTTGGCCCATTCAGTTACAACACCGGCACACCTGCCATCATGCAGAAGCCACATCAGCCTCAGGAACACAGGAGTAAGAAAAACACTAGTTACAGGAAACCTAAAACATAATCACTTTCTCTCTTGCACCATCTACACATTCACCTTCAGAGAATAAAATTACGGAAATTACAGGATACAGAGCTTCTGAGACACTGACAGTGTCTGAAAGAGCAAGTTAACATGGTTACATATTCCACCATAACCTCCCTCTCTCAATCCAAGGACACACCACACAAGTGTTTCTCACACTACTCTCTCCCTGCTGAAAAATATCCCTGTTCACGGCAACATATGCCCAGCAGAATCAAAACAAAGAAACAGACAAGGGCAAAGAACCAGTGCAAACTCAACCACTGAAAACTGAGCCAATAGTACAATCACAACATCTCTGTAGGGTCAGAACACTACAAAGCTTGCTACCTTTCATCTGCAGGGGTCGATCAAGGGCCAAGTAAAGACTAACATAAAGCCACAGTCAGCTTCACTCTGGCAGCATATATTCTTGTTTAAGAAAAGGTAACGCAGTATAAAAGTAGACTTAATCAAAACACCCATCCTTTCAAAACATCTTCTAAACATCTTCTTCAGATATGTTTATTTTCCAGGAACAGAGACCTGAGGCTAGCTATGGATGCCTGCTACCCATGTAACCACTGACTTCTCCCCAGGGGGACAATCAGAAGCTCAGCACTGCTCAAAAGGTTTCTCTCCTCTGTTCTTCCCTACCTTCATCCATAACGTTCACCGTGGTGTTGGGGCTTTTTTCCCCAACTCTCCTTTCCACTCCAAACAAGCCACTATACCAGATACGTATTCAACTTGCTTCCAAAGGCCCTGAAAAACACATCCACACTTATCTGGGTTTGATCCAGAGCTGGGCTCGATGATCCTGATGGGTCCTTCCAAATCAGAATATTCTGTGAATCTGTGAAGCTGGGTTTGTGCACGTTTCTTATAGCTCTGTGGAATACCTCATGAAAAAGGGGAACTGTACATGTGAGAGCCTTCACCTCACTTTAACATTCTGCGAAACAAGAAGACCTCATCACATACACGTGTGTGAAAATGCTCACCCCACCCCCACTCTGTGGTTATGAAATTTGGCATGAACATCCAACACCAGCTGCTTCTCTTTCAAATCCAACACATTGAGAAGATGCTAGAAGTACTGCTACAGGCAGGTTACATTTCACTATACTGCTCTGTCTACCCCACAGCCGGTGGGGAATGGTGCAACAAGATACTGTGCAGGCAGATCAAGCAGCACAGCCAGGAATCCCAACAAATGCCCCAACAGGCCTCCTACGGGCTTGCACTTTAGGGATGGGTGGAAAAATACTATTTCCCCTGTCCTCTATTCTATTATTGCTACTACTACTATGTGTTAACAGCTAATCATAATAATGCTGTGCCATAGCTAACTTCATCATTGTGAAATCATTAAACAGCACTGTGCAGAGAATCTGAGCTCTGATTCTTTCTATTATTTGCGTCTAACAGGGATGGCAGCGTGAAAACATGCAGATCAATTCGTTTTCCAGGCCTGGGTGCCTGGCTGCTCCCTTCCTCTCCCACCACAAAGCAGAGGTGGGGGAAGGAAGGAGGCAACAGGAAAAAAGGAAAAGACGGGGAGGGGGGAAGAAGGCACGAAATCCGCTTCATACTAACAACAAAAGCAATTAAGAGTGCTGGAAGAGAAAAGAATCGGCACCCTCGGGAGGTGGAGGAATGCAGCACCACAACTTGCCCGGGGAAGGGCTGACAGGCGGCGGCACCCCTGGCCTCGCACCCGCACCCCATCGAAAATCGCCCCGCGGCCTCACGTCGGGCTGTCAGACGTCCCTGTCCCTCCTGGCGGCCGGGGAGGAGGAGGATGAGGAGGAAGCAGAGGAAGACACGAAACCAGCCTTACTTACCCAGAAAATGACATTGAAGCCGAAGATGAAATATTTGATGCAACAACTGACTTCAGGCCCCTTGTAGTGCTTCCCGGACATCCTCTGCGCTCATGAATACGCTTTGCTCGCAGCCAGGGTGAGAATCAAAAGGGAGGGGGGGGAAGGGGGACAATTAACAAAAAAAAAAAAAAAAA
>VXBR01004472.1:400320-493715 GCA_013400215.1 Cisticola juncidis
GAGGCTCCGCCCGGGCCGGGCGTGCCAGGCTGAGGGCTCCAGCCCGCCCTCCCTCCGGCCCGCAGCCCCGCGCCCGTCCATCCCTCCCCTCCGGCGGCCGGGGGTGGCACAGGTCGGGGAATGCCGAGACAGCGAGGACTGGCCCCGCCTGTTATGGAGAGCAGCGCTCCGCAGCGGGAGAGCTGCCAGGAGGACAGCGCCGGTTCTAGGCTGTCTGCGGTAATGAGGAGGAGCAAGACTGTAATCGCACCGTGCAGGTTGTCCTCAATGTGCGCCGCCAGATCGCCTCCCACATGACCTCGTACGCCCAGGAGCACACGAAGAACCATTTTACGATGATTGCTAGGGTTTATATTTTAACATCTCCTGAGTTTATATTGAACCTGACAGCCGTAAAGTTATGTGGCTTAGTTGTATTCATATGCTATTCGAGATTCAGAGTGCAAACGGTCTGGCATTAGCAGCATAATTAATAGGTTTTCTTTGCTGAAGGATGTCGTCATATCAATGGATCAAGCCTTTAAAGTTTCCTGGTCCAGCTCTAAGAGAGAGGCTGGAAAAGAGGAGGCTCAGGGCTTTATCAATCCCTACAGCTTCCTGAAAGGAGATTGTGCCAGGTGTGACAGGATGAGAGGAAATGGCCTCAAGCTGTGGCAGGGGAGGTTTAGGACGTTAGGAGGAATTCCTTCACAAAAAGAGTTGTGAAATATTGGAATGGGCTGCCCAGGGAGGTGGCAGGAGTCACTGCCCCTGGAGGTGTTTAAGGAAAGACTGGATATGGCACTTAGTGCTGTGATCTGGTTGACGAAGTTGAGATTGACTAAAGTTGGACTCAGTATTGGAGGTCTTTACCAACCTAATTGATTCTGTGTTTATGTGATTCTGCAACTTTTGATTCAATAGGGGCAAGATTTCTTTATAATAAATTACATTTCTCATCTCTACAGGATTGCAGAGTAACACACTTCAGAAGCATGATATTGATAGAACTACAGAAGACAGTCTTGATTCAAGATCACATCATATCAGTTATGGGGCCTTGTGAGTCTTTTTTGACAGCAAAAAGAAATATTTGTCTGTCACATCTGGTAGACAATGAAAAGAAAAAGCGTCTGCTGAAATGGATCCATGAAAATAAGCGATTTTTTAGGAATGAGAAATTAATGCAACTCATCTATACACTTTAACCACAACTGTATAGTTTATCACATGAGTGTTATCCCTGTATGTATTAACACTGCTTTTGCAAGACTGTCCATAGGAGGAGTGGAAAAAGGGTGAATAAGTAGTAATGTACATGTTCTGTACCAGTGGATAACAGACATCACCACTTGCAGTAGGGTATGGTAATAATGTATTATATTAAGGTACTGTTTTTACAAGTGGCTTCAAATCTTGGTGACAACCTGTGTAAACATTTATATTTTTACTGTCATAACATGCTCCTAACATCACGTGTTGGCACCCTTTAGCATTTTAATTCTTCACAGGCAGGAGCAAAATATTGCAGAGTAATATTTATTATGATAAATTCAGTAACAGTATCAGATGTTTTACCTATCAATCCATTTATTCCCAACAACTCAATAAGAAATGCAGCCTGCATCATTTAGAGCATCATATGACATCAGTTCACTTGCTTTCTCAATTGAGCATAGTATTATGATTGCCAAGTGTCCTTTCAGAGTCAAAAGCATTTCACATTGTCCCATCATCTGATCTGCTTAAGGATGTCTTTTTTAAGGGTTAGACTGCTCACTTGAAGAGGGTATTGAACAGAGAACCCTGCTCTTTTTAACTCACTTTGTGTGAAATAAACAAGCAGATAGCAAAGGCAGCAGAACAGCTTTAGTGTAGGTAATTGATCTTTCAGAATGGCAGCTGTAGCAGAGCCTTCTGCACCTGCAGCAGCTTCTCTGCTTTGCAAACTCATTTTGCCCCCTGTCCTAAACAAACAGGGATTTAAAAAAAATCCTCATCCTTCGGCTTTGTGCCATCTCTTGTGGATTGCTTCTTATGTGCTTTGGCCACCTAGGCCAGGAAGCTGAGCAGGATGACTGTGACAGCACTTTAAATTCACTGTTAGTTACCAGTCAACACTGAATTCTACTGTGATGTTTTGGCACAAAAGCCTGAGGCGATACTAAGCAGGAGCAATGTTACCTTTTCTTGCAGAAGGGCAAGACAGTTATTCAAATTCTATCAGTTCATAATTCATCTGACAAGGCATAGGAGTACTAATGGGCAGTATTTCAATGACAAGCAGCACAGTGCTTCATAACACCAGGAATGCTTTGATTTGCTACTGACACTGAAAAAAAGTCCCTTCTGAATGACTAAATCTACTTCCCATCTCTAAGACGCAGATATAAATGGCCTTCTTCTGACTAAAGACTGGCCAGCTCTAATATTAATAAGTGTGGCAAGTTTGAGAAGTTTGTATCTTAAAAGAGGTATAGCTGTAGAATCTGGAATTCTTACTTCCCATCAAGTAAAGAGTCGTCAACCCAATTCCTCAAATCAATCATTCCTTAGATCCAGTACCTCTGTCTTTGTGTCAGCTCCTGTTTTTTGATCGATGAATTCTTTGACATTTTCTGGGGAAAAGGAAATGCAAACAGGAGTGACTCAAGAAGAGACATGGCAGAGCAGCATCATGAAGGCTGTAGTTCTGTGAGTTATCCCATTGCCAATCTAATCTCGTACCACATGAGATAAAGGGCTGTGGTCTAAGCAAAGTTCAGTGTCTGTGTCCACAAGTCTAGCTATTACCTAGACCCTCCATTTTAGTGGGAATTCATAGGATAGCAATCTTTTTCCATAGGGAAATTGTAGAGGTTTCTGACAGATAAGATTTATAGAGTCAGAGGTATTTTCAAATCTTTTCAAATCCTAATAACATACTAGCTCATAATGCCACTTATGTTCATTTTATAGTTTTGCAACTATAAAAGCACTTTGTTTTCTGCTTAGCAAAAGTGTGAGCGCTGATGAGGGGACATTGTTTAGGTTTAGAAGGAATTCTGAGATTGGAATTTCATAGAACTGAACTCAAGTAGTGGTACAAGTTGTGTTGGGCTTGGAGGAAGTACATGCTCTGCCCCAGATGTGAACATGACTTCAGCTTCCCTCAAGAATAACAACTGGACATAGCGACTAATTACTGTTATGGGTAACATTGGTTTCCATATGAAACTTAGCTCTCAATACTGGATAATAATATTGTCTTGCAGGGCCAACCCAATATCATTATAATGTGATAACAACAATGTTGTTAGGATGACTCACAAAGCATGGAGCATGTCTATACATCTACAGGGTTGGAGGCCAGAAACTGAAGCTAAGATATACCAAATAACAACCAAAAACCAGTTGCATTGTGTCTGATTTTATTTTCTCAAGACAACATGTATCTGAGCATTTATTTCTTTTTGTGTCAGGCATCTCGAGCTGCTGCCTCTGCTCCGTGGGAGAGGAAGGGGTGGGAGTGGTGGCACACTTCCTGCCCATGGCTGTGCTGGCAGGGGCAAAGGAGCAGCCGGGGCTGTGGCTTCACCACGGCGCTGCTTGGGGCAAACATCCTGGCACACAGCTCTGTTTCTGTAGTGGGTGCTGTGCCTCAGCAAGCCCCTGTTTCCAGAGTTTTTTGCAGAGCTCTTTCTTATCAGGGATTATCCCCTGACAAGTCTATACAGCAGTGAAGCAGGAATAGTATAACATACCTGGTCCATAACTCACTGCCATGCTGTGGCTGCAGGTGTGGTTCCAAGCACTCATACAACTGAACTGGCTCCAAAGGGCATTAATTGTGAGGTAGTTCTTACAAACAGTTTATGGACACAACAGCGACAGGGTTTAATAAGAGAGAACATTTGCATTATTCTACAAAAAGAGACAGAGATTTGCAGTCCTAAATTAGGGATAACTGCAATCAGTGTGGATAGTCACCTCCCCTTCCATTACTGGTGCTACTGGACCATAGTCATTAAAATGGATATAAACTTAGACTCCAGTAAGTGCCAAATTTATCTTTTTCACTTTGTATTGCTAATACCACTGGACAAACTCTGCAAATTTGGAAGCTTCTCACTTCCCAACCATGGACTATTGCTTGTGTATACCTGAAGGTTTAGATATAATTCCTGACAATGCTCTGTCCAAAAGAACTACAGGTGTTTATCCTGTAGCAGAACACCATATGATCTTCTTAAGGTCCATTAGGTCTTTCAAAGCTCTCTGAGTTGCTTTCAGTCGTTCCTTGTCATACAATACAGCATACACTCAACTCGGAGGTTTAACTTAAAGTATTTGCTCTGTAATACCACTCAGGAGAGTGACTATTTCCTCTGAGTGTGTTTTTAATGGTGGAAAGATTTCCTGCAAATCCACCATTTTAAGTAATCTTTGAGAATGTTTCCCTTCAAGGGTTACCTTTACTTGGGCCTAAAGCACCTGAGCTTCTCTCATCCTTCCCTGTGAAGATTTTGGTTTCTCCTGGGAGTGTGAATCAGTGTTTACCTCAAGAACAATCAGGATTCATTCTGGCACCTCTTTCCAGGAACATCTGTAAATCTCTTAAAAGGTCAGGAAGTGCAAGCAGGTGGTGGGATGAGAGAGTGCATGACTGCAAATCTGGCTGTTGCAGGCTTTAAGTTGCTGCCAGAGTGGTAGAAAGGGAGGCTAGCAGAGCAATTAATTTCGGAGCCCAGCTTCTAGAGGAGTTTTCCACCATGGCCTAGCCAATAATTGAGCTAAAAGGCATTGGAATACCTGTTTGGCCAGCTTGGTCAGGAGTTCAGCCCCCAGACTTCTGTGAAAGCAGGAACTTAGAAAGCCGACTGTGCAAAATCTCTCATTTCAAATCCAAGCAACATTTTTTTCTTCGCTTTTGGATTCAAATGGCTATAGAGGTGCTGTGATCTGAAGGGACTCTATGTCCTTGCCTTCACAGCAGAGAGCTGATCCAAAACCCTCTGAGGAGAGCAATGAGGTGCACAAGGGGGTCAGCACCTGCTGGAGCAGGGCCCAGATATGCAGTGATGCAGGGCAGCCTGGCTGCAGGGAGCTACCTCCTACCCTGTGCTGGGAACAAGCTTCCTCATATGAGCTATGGAAAAAGCAGTGACAAAAATGCTGTTATCTCTGCAGTGACATTGGTGTCCCCTGTCTGTCAGACTGCTCAACAGGGTGCATCCGGGGCCTCTAGCAGTTTATTAAGACTGTGCAAGTGAGCTGATAATCCCAAAGGAAGGTTGGTGATACGTTTAAACTGATTTCCTCAGAATTTTGTGTCTGTTTCTTCAAACCCACCTTCTCTATTCACATCTAGTG
The DNA here is from genome assembly GCA_013400215.1 of Cisticola juncidis. NCBI lineage: Eukaryota > Metazoa > Chordata > Aves > Passeriformes > Cisticolidae > Cisticola > Cisticola juncidis. The sequence continues at coordinate 405,652 of VXBR01004472.1, forward strand.
ATAGCTACCGCATAGCTGGATCAAAGATACCAGTCTCCTTTACCTTTGATATTGACACTTCTGATTTCTCAGATGTTATGCAGAGCTGCATCAGCAAACATAGCACTTGTAACAGCACCAGTGAACAGGTATTTCACAGTAGTGTTCTGTAGGGCTTGTATCAGTGGACCTGCTTAGGAACAAGGTAAATAAAACAAATTTATTTTAATATCCCCAAAAGGTATAAACCAGCACTACTAGAGTGATTGCAAACCATGGCTTTTTGCTTCCCACAGTGTCATAGGAAGAATACAAAAAGCCTGTGATTATGCTACATCTGATATTCTGTACTCAGTAACAACATTATGCTTGTGACAGGATCAAGTAGGACTTTGTTTCTGGACTACTTCCAAATGTGAAGTTGCTCTTCATAAATAAGCTGCACATGCTACCCTTCAAGCACCTGTAAAATGGGAGCACTTAAAAATATTTACAATTGACTTGTTTGCAAGTCCACTAAATGGAAATCTCCAAACCTTTCTTACTCCCTCCTGTTGCATTAACAAAACCAAAAACCTTCCTGCAGATGAGAACAGAATAGCCACTAATATTCTTGTTGGGTTGAGCAATCACTTTTGAAGTCTGTTTATTCAGGGGATCATCATTTGCTGTATGCTTCACTACCTGTATTTCTCTGTGATTTCTCTGTGAGTCTTGATGGGTGGAGTTCATTTGAATTTCCTGCTCTTCCACCACACTAGTTAAATCATCAGCTTCTCTTTTTTTTTTTCTGTCACAGTGCTTTAAGAAAATTAAACTCTGAGAGACTGCTACTTAGAAAAGAAAAACCACTCCAGAACCATTTCTAGATTCATCTTCATCTTACTATTTCATGTATCATCATCTTTAAGCACTTCTTCAGGCTCCCAAAAGGTGTTCAAGTGTCCTAAAAGTTCTAGGTTTGATATTTTAGATTATATTACCTTGAAAGCAAGGACAATGACTTATCCTTGTTCCTGTAAGTGGCAAGTGTAAAATGCCAGTGTGACAGCAAAACATCTAAAATAATTTTAATTTAAAAACATACCTCTCTCCTGTTTTGAACTCAGGATACAAATAAATCTATAGACATACAATGTGAACCCAGTAAGTACAAGTAACAGAGCTGAAAAAGTGAAGAGACTGATAAGGGAAAAAAAGTGGTATCTTCAAGAAACAGATTCTTTGCCTATTCCTCTTGTCTGCTTTCAGACAGGAGAAATCTTCCTTTTGAAGTGGGCCTTCTTGCTCTGTATAATGTATCAGTCTGAAATCATCAGGAAAATTGACATTTTTCATCTAGAAGCATTAATTTTTTGAAGATACTGACTGTGGGCAAAATAATTTTTCCTAAAGGAATGACATTGGTGCCCCAAATCACAGTGAAATATATGTCAGTGTCTAAAAGTTTTACAGATTTTATATCACCAAATTCACCAGATCAAAGCATGTGGCTGTGACTATTCAGGACACTATGATGCTGTATTCCAGTCTGAGTGATGAACTGTTAAATGTGTCCCACTTATGCATACACCTATGAAATAAGACTCAGTGAAAGCTGTATTATACATGGAATGGAAAAAAACCCCAAGAACAGGACCAGGGAACTTTTCCTTTTTGTCTTGCAAAAGAAAGCTATGATTTTCTTAGATATTACCACAGCTCTTTCAGTACGTTTCACATGTTTGAACTATTCATCATAAATCTGCTAAAAGCATCAGCTGTTTAAAAATGTTAAGCTATAAAATGGGCAGGCATAGAGCTTACAACGAGTCCACTGTTCTGGGCTAAGCACAGTCACTGAGCTGGGCACAAAACTGGGAGCTGGACAAAAAGGAAGTCCAGCCATCTAGTGGTAAATTACCCCACTGTGCAGCCTGCTGGTGTCTGCCTTCCAGGGGGAGACTGCATCTCAGGGCCTCGGTGTCCTCTGGACAGGGAGAAAGGGACATTGCCCAGATATGGATTGGTTCAGGATTGGCAGCAATGAGAGATTTAGGGAGCAAGCCAAAGTGCATAGGAGCTTGCGGCAAAACTGGGAGAAGGGGTGGCAGGAGCAGCAACCATATCCAACACAAAGGCAGCTTTGGCTGGGTGGACAAGGAAGAACCTGCACTCGGTCAGTTCTGCACATAAAGAACATCTGTTTACAGGTGCCTGCTTACAGTGCCTGTTCTCTTTCAGCATACATCTTTGTCCTAACAAGCTTATGCTTGCTACCCTGCCTGCATCTGTGCAGCAGCAGTCAGAGAAAAATGGGCAGTTTTCCATAATCCTGTAGCAGAGAGCAGCATGTCCAGCGGATATGCACAACCAAATGATGCAATGCACTCGTGTACCACTTCACACAAGGAAAAGAAAGGTTTAAGCCAAATTGTCACATTTGAAACAAGGATGACGCAATCAAACAACACAAAAAACACCATATGCTGAGTCCAAGCTGGGATGAAACACTTACCCAGCAATTTATTGAGTGTAAACTGTTTTGTATCTTCTATGTGGTTATAAAAGTAATAGAAAAAACTTTACCTTGGCAAAGCCAGAAGAGACACCCAAACAGTAAACCATTAAATTCTTCAAGGAAAGTTTAAAACCCAAACAGTTTGTATGCCTAAATACCTCTCAGAATTCAGCCCAATAGGCCAAAGCTCCCACTGCAAAACTGATCTCAATGCTTAGAAGACCAAGTCTCCTTGAAAGCAGTCAGATGCAAGTCCTACAGGGCCTAGTTTGCAACTTGCTTGGGCATTGAAAAGAGGTATCCAGTGGGATGGTGTAAGGAGTCTGCATATGAAATGACCATTGGTGAACTCATTTGACTGGCTAATTTGACTGCTACACAACACTTTTGAAATATTAAATTTTGTCCAAAGCACAACCCTTTCTTGGTTTACAGACACATGAAGCACATTGCAGGTTGTACTCAGCTTCCAAACACTGGCCAAAGTGCAGTCATGGTTATACCAGCCATAGCCAGGTATATATGGAATAATTCTGTGAAACTCCAAATAGTTAACTTTGTGCTGTGAGAGTTTTTGTAACTGAAACCAAAGCATTGTTCCAAGAAGTTACTGCAGCATGAACTGATTTTAGCAGAAACATTTGTTCTTCATCAGAAAACACAGTCTGGAGGGAGCAGAGAGGATAATGCTTCCCTTGAGGTAGGGGATGGCCAAAGTCAGCTCAGTGTTACTTGCTGACAGCCTGAAGTGTAGAAAAGAGATACAGCTGTGTCCTCCCAGAATGGTATCAGCTACTATATCTCAAACTCTCACTGCTCTTTGAGAAATGTTTCTGTTCCTCACAGTGAACAGCTAAAAAAGGCAGAGAGGAAACATCTGGTTACTACTTTGAAGTGGTACTTGCCATTGACTTTCCAGTGTAGCACTAGAAAAATAGACATGCAAATTCATCATATATGTTTTGACAAAATTCTGTTCTAAGGAGTATTTGGCCATGGAAAGGGTGAATTTCCCAATGAGCAATTATGCTCAGTTTTCATCTGTCCCAAACATGCTCTCTTACCTGGCCAGCAGGAGAAATTAACTGCCTGGTGCCTGAAACATTGGGTTTCCCAGTAGCATGCCTCACGCCATCTGGCTTTACCACTTTCATTTGACTAATAGATCACACCTGATATTTGCATTGAATCCTACACCACAACACTTTCAGAGCTGTCTGAAACCAGACATTAGAATGAAAATGAGAATAAAAGTTGTGCTTCTCACTTCCCTGTTTTACCCACTGTGAAGATGAAGCAACAGGTAAGGTGTAATGGACTTTCTTAAAGCATCTCAGTAAATCAGTGGCCAAGTTTGCTGCCTGTTCCTGTGGTCACCAGTAAATAGGCTAGGGTAGAATGCTGGATATGAGCATCCTGTTCCAAAATCTGACAGCCTGCTTTTCCTTTCTTTTTCTGGTGAACAAAGACCTCATCTATGTGATGGAGTAGTACCCAAATCTGCATTCTTTTGCCATATGTTTTGGAGATTCATTGAAACAGGATTATTTTTTAAAGACTTGGAAGTGGAATTTAAAAGCTGCTGATCAAAGAAAAGGGGGTCAAAAAGGAGAGCACCAGAAAATGGATCAATGTTTTTGGACAGAAAACATGGAAACAGCACCTCCTTCAATCTGTAAAACACCCACTGGGGTCAGGGCAGGGTGGCTTGGCACTGAGTACAAATGTACACAATCCTGCAGATATTTGGGGCTGTCTGCACTTGGGGCACCACTGCTGTTTCACTTTCCACTACTTTGCAGGTGCCTGCTGTGCTCTGCAAACACACTCCTCTCCTTTGGTTATTTTTGAAGCAGCTCCTTAAAACAGATGTCCTCATATGTCTCTCTTCCCAGCTACACAAATAACATTTTGCCTCATGCTCCTGCCATCCTTTTGAACTAAATTAAAAAAGGAAAAAAAAAAAAAAAAAGGGGGTAAAGAAGAATATACTTTCCCACTGGTGATTCCTGTTGTAACTTGCACGGCATTGTCAATCTGGGGCATGTGAATTGCCCTTGTGCCCTTCATAGATCAACAAAGGTTTTTTCTTTCTGGCTTTCTTACTTGCCCTTCCAAGGATTCTTCCCTCCTTAGGCCCTTTCCAACTCTCTCCCTTTTCTCCTCTGACTTCCAACTGCACTGCAAACACCAGAGGTCTCATAAAAACTTCCTCTTGAGTAGTACTGCCAGGGAAGGATCCACATGAACCAGTTACTCTTTTCCCTCCTTGCATGGTCTTCCTGCAGCTACCATTACCCTTGTTTGGCACCCAGGCATGCCTGCTTTGGGCATCCCAAACTTGTCCCTTGGAATCACTCTTTTAAATGCTTTGTCCTCAACTCTCTTGGTGATATTAACATTGGTATGTTTCTAATGAAGCAAATGAAATGTGTGCAGAATGGACTAGCTTGAGATGCAATGATTAAAGGAGGTGCTAAATTTTGGAAAAACATATGAAATAAAATACCCTTGATAGAACATCTGGCCTAGATGTCATTATCTGGTACCTTTTGTGCACACAGGCACTGATTCTGCCAGCCTTGCTCACTGAGTAGGCAGGAGTTGGGGGTTTAAAGGGAACTGATCACTCTGAGTGAGTGAAGGAAGCAAGCACAAGCCAGCAGAGGTAGAAGAAGAGAAATTACATAAGTCTATGAACTTTGAGCCCACATGTACAACCCCAGCTTTGAGAAAATCAGTAAGAGTTTGGGGATTTGGGCTGGGGGTGGAGAGGTTTTACCACACAGCTTATTGGGCAATGTTTCAACCAAAGTGCAAACTAAACTAAATTTGCAGAGTCAAGGGCATAGAACAAGAGGTTATATTCCTCCCTGTATCCAAGGTCCTGTGTACAATCAGCAATGATAAGCCTGGAAGCTAAACCAAGTAATTATAGTTTAGAAAATTCAACTTCTCAGAGACAGCCCTGGTGGTATAATAGCATTCCTGAATAGCTGTTGTAACACTGTTGCTAACAAGACCTCTGCAGTGCCAAACAAGGTTTCAACAATTGTTAATCCCATTCAGTTTCATTTGCTTCTTCCTAGGGGACTGCAAAATTATCAGGCTGTCCATTTCTACTCATCCTCTTTGCCTGATGTCTGAAGTCCTTCAATCTTCAGTGTCTGCAGAAGCTGTGTTACTGGTGGCACAGAGGTTATAAACAGGGCATTGTGTAGGAACAGACTTTAAATTGGACTGTTAAGGTTCAGAACTTGTTTTTTTCAGTTTGTGAGTTATTCTTTTTTTCCAACCATGTAGCCTCTCTCTTAACAGCCATGCTCCCCCTAATGCTAGAAAAGGAAAACAGCCTTCTCCAATTCAGTGCCGTCTAAGAGGAAATGGAAAGATGCTTGACATACAGACAGGCCTTGCACATCCTGTGGAGTTTATTTAGCTTTAAGTTACATCTCCCAGCATGACTTGGCCAGCAGAAGAAACCGAAAATGGGAAGTGTTGCCAGCTAGGCACAGCTCTGTGCTATGCTGTGAACTATTATACCTCTGCTGCTTTAGCACAGAAAATGGGTCACAGTTGTGATTTTAGGAGGAGATCAATGGCCCATTGCTACATAGTGAGAAGGGGAAAAAAAAAAAAAAAGCCAAAACCCAGCATGATGTGAGCCTGAAGATACACACTGAAGTTACATACACTGTTCCAGATGAGTGGGCATGTTAACCACACCCAACACAAAATCAAAATAAAGCAACTTAATTATAGAAGATAAAACAAAATCAAATACCCTCAGCCCCATAAAGCAGCCATGCTGGGGAACACGGAGGCTCCAGCCTCCTTATGCTGACACATGAAGCCCATTGGCAGGGATACAAACATGGCTACACAGAGCTGGAAGGACACACTGACAAAGGGTCAGGTCATGAAACAAGAACATGAGCACATAGTGATAGGAAATGGGGAACAGTTTTAAACTGAAGGAAGAGAGGTTTTAATTAGATAGTAAGAAGAAGATCTTTACTGAGAGGGTCCTGAGGCACTGGAACAAGCACTGCCCAAAGCAGCTGTGGATGCCCCATTCCTGGGAGGCCCCAGGCCAGGCTGGATGGGACCACCCTGATGTGGGGGTGACATCACTGCTCATGGACCAAGGAATATTCAGCATAGCTGCAGTGCAGCATCTCCATCAAAAACACTGAACCTCTCAGCATGATAGTGAGAGAGCAAAGAAAGAGAAGGCAGCAAAGGCCTCTTGGTGTCCTCACCCACTGCAAGGGGCAGCGGTTTAAAACCCCCCCACAGCTGTTTCAGTTACAACTCTGACATTTCACTGTCAGCACAAAATAGGAGAGGGGAGGACATTCTCTTTAGGGTAATACGTTGAGGGTAGTAGATAACAGGATAGGACACCTGCTGTTGCTGGCTCTCCACCAGCCCTAGTACATGCATTCACATCACCACCAGAATAGCACCTATCCCTCCCTCCCTGCACAGTGCAGAATTCACCTCTCTGGCAGGTGGGAAGATAGGCCAGGAAAACCCATCCAGGGTGGATGTGCCACCATGCCTCTGGCAATAGAAAGAGCTTGCTGCAGGTCATACCTCTCTCACACAAAAGCCTGAGCCACTTCCTCCAAATACCTTCTGTCCCTTACTGTCACACCAGCTGAGACAAAAAACACTAGTCCTGTTTTAGTTAATTTTAACCAGTGAAAGCTGATTATTGCTTAGCAAACCTAATCCATGCCTGCTCTCTAAACACAAAGGGAAAAATATATATGTTTTCTTTCTATATCAAAGAAGAGTAGACTGAGACAAAAATTTCTTTAGAAACTACAAATCGAAGGACTTGGTGAAAGCTGTCCCAATTTGATCTTCTTTTTTTTTTTTTTCCAACTACCATTGCAACTAGGAGCTGAAATTCTGCTGGGCTAAAGCTTTCAGCAGAGTGTGGTCAGCTCTGTGCTATCAACACCCTCATTCTGCAAGCTCATTCACACTTTGAAAAAAATCTTCCTGCATGTCAGAAGCAGTAAATTTCAAAAGCAGCAAATTTCACAAGCAGCAGCCAATGAAAAATCATGGAAACCTAGGTGCCTGTGACAGCTGGAACAAAGGTTTAACAATACATGTCATGCTGTCTGCATCAAACCATGAGCAACAGATGTACTTTGACACCAAATCCTCTTTCTTCACATTTAGGTGTATTAACTGAGTAAGGGCTTCCTCCCACATACCTATTTTCCATTGCCCTTAGTGCATGGCATTCTGCCACCCAGAGTGCAGTCACCTTTTTCTTCAGGTCACAGAGCAACTCCAGCCATGCTTGAAGCTAAACAGTGTCACAGCTGCCACCACTTGAGTCTCATAGCACTTGAAGCTGATTTAAAGGCAGCAGACAGCAAAGTTACATCCAGCAAAACCGATCCATTTCTGCTGCAAAATTTACACAGGGAAAGACAGGGGCAGGCAATAACAGTCCACGAATCGAAAAGAATTCGGTGCACGTGCAGAGCTGCACCAAAATGAAAGCAATGCAGGAATGCTGCTGGGTTGCCCACATGCCCTGGGGACAGGGGAAGGTAGCAGCTTTATCTTCAACTATTACCTATCTTGGCTCTCTAGCAAGAGTCAGAGAAAAAAGAGCAAGATCTGCACTCCCATTTCCCTTCTCTCTTTCTGCAAATGCAAATACTCAGATTTTCAGACTGCTTTTATGCCGTTCCATGCTTCATCACAGTAAATATTTGCAGGAGACACAGTGCTTCTTTTAGAGCCATCTCCTCCTTAAACCTGGATTCTCCCTTCACCCTCTTCTACTTTGTAGTCTTTTCTTTTCTATTTGTGTGGTTTGCAGGAAGGCTAAAGGTTTCTCTCCTTACCTCCCTTCAGGGGTGAAACCTGACAGGTTTGACCTAAAGCCATCACTTCTCTATTGCTGCCATTGTAACAAACCTGGTCTTTTTTCTCAGGATTTTCATCACAGATGCATACCAGATAAATTTGGCCTACCTGTGAAGGGCTGAATGACACTCTTAAAATACCTGAATCCCTTAGAATTTAATCTACATTACAATTTATAACGAGCAAAATGGCACCCGCATGTCCTCACAGGTCTGTAATTCCTAGCTGAAACAGTTTATATTAATCCTGCAAAGCTTAAAATTGATTTCAGATACAGACTAAACAGAGTAAACCAGCAGTTCCAGGGATCCAGCTGTCTCATTCTAGAGGCAGACACATTGTCTAATAAAGGCAAGACCTATATGAGTAACACTTTGATAAGCATCACCCCGACTGGGCAGGAAGGGGTTTGTAATTGTTGGTTTCTTGCAAAGAGCCACGGAGAGTTTCTTGTGGGCCTGTGAACAAAAACTGGGAGTTTGATGAGTACAAAACAATGAGCTTGCTGTGGCTTGCTGACACACACTGACAGCAGAAAAACTGCAGATGGGTGCCATCATCAATAACAAATTTAAATATAAATGTTCACAAGCTTGAAAGAGCTTTTCTTCACAAGTATGCTGGAGCAGTACTGGTCTGCTCCCCTACAGATACCAGCATCTTCCAATCATCTGCAGTGCAGTTGCTTTATCGTTATCAGCAGAGCCCACAAAATTGTTTACAGAGGAGCAGGCTGGCCAGGTTATCTGGCAGCCTTAAAGCTGTCTCTTTCTGACAAATACCACACGTTCTGCTCTAGGAAGGAGCTGGCCCTTACTTGGAAGAGTAAAACAAGTCTAGTGGTAAATAAATCTAAAGTCAGATCCAATGAATATATCCAAAGGGAAGCCTCCCAGTGTCAATCAGATAGGTGAGTCTGAAACCTGAATTTTGACAAAATAATAACTGACAGCAGCTGCAAACTAGAGCTGGCAGAGCTGGAGGATTCATGTGCACTTTAAAAGTGGGGTTTGTCTTTCATTGTGAGAAAAGGAGTGCTCTTTGTTTATATCATCTAAGGCAGGATAACTAGCACAAGGTAGATGAGGGAGCAAGCTGGCCTTATTTTTAACAACTAGCAAAATAAAACCACTGATTGGCATCATGCAGTGCTTAGACCGGTGTGACTCATACTGAAACGACAAACAGCCGTGACAGGATATGAACTATCACAAATAACATCTTCTTTTTCCCCAACCAAATGCCTGGTCCATAAAGCCAGAGAACAGGAAGTACATCCTTGCCCCTGGCAGAAACCCACCTGATGACACAGAACATCGGTCATTGCACAACTTTTCCATGGAGCCTTTTTCTATGGCAGATATACGTTTGCAAAAGAACATCCTGTGGCAGATACCACAAATGACTGATTGGGGCAGAAAACTCTTTTGTCTTATAATTCCATAAGATAAAAGTCCATTCTCCATTGGCTTTCTGTGTACATGATTGAGTTTTAACTTGACTGGTTTCAAGAAGAAAGTAAATCCATCCATTCACAGTTAACTCACATGAAAATAGTATTTTATAAATATTCCCACAGTCCCTTGGCAGTGCTGGCAGCCTCCACTGCAAGAGTGCCTAATCACATCTAAGGAAAATTATAAAGTCACATTTTTGAGCACCATCCTTGAAGTCAGTGAAAATTTCTTTACACCCCTAGTGAGATCTGACAGCAAAGGAACTGTTCTGATTGCTGTAAGAAATTGCTCTGCACCGAGTCAAAAAGCCAAAGCCCTAATTACAGTACTGGAAACCTGAGGATCAGCAGCCACATTTTCCCTTACTGTCAGCTCAGAGGCTGGCACAGCAGGTCCAGCAAGAAGCAAACCGAGCACCAGTAGTGCCTGCAGGACTTCCTTGGCCGTACCTCAATGCTCAGAGATGTCCTGTTCCACTTTGAACCTTGATTAAAGCTGCCCAGGCTGAGCTGTCAGCATGACTCAGCAGCACCACCGATACCCAGTGCTCACACTGAGCTTCTCACTCCTGTGCAGAGTTTACAGCTGCACTACAGATCTCCTCAGAAACTTTTTGTAAGGTAAAGGTACCAAACACAGCCCGTGTGTTACCTGAAGGTCTGTAATACATACAATTACCTCAATTACATCTGAAAAAAAAAATGCAAACTTGATGTAGCTATAAATCTTACAATCTCCTCCCTCTCTAAATTTTTTCAAAGGAAAGTTAAGTTATAGCTGGAATTCTCAATTTTTGAGCTTATCTTCAAGCAGTTCTTGAAAGATTTGTACGTCCTTACTCTTGGACTGTAGAAAATGTATGTCGAAGAAGTTATGTGGAAGTTATAGTTTTGTAAGCTTATTAAATAAGATTTTTTAATTAATAAATTACAGTAGAGATTAATGCAAGTTAATCTTATGGAAGTAAGATGAGGGATGGGATGTTCATTAAACTTCCTTTACTGCTAAAACTTGTGAGCAAATAATGCACTATTAGTTTTAAGAGTATTTTTATCTTCAACTAGATTTGTCTTGAAAGGAGTTTAGTTTTTCAGGAGGCAACATGATGCATCAAATCTGACAAGACATTTCTTTGGCAGAGAAAAACCAACAGTTCTTCACAGAACAGTTGTAGCAACTACATCATGGTCAGGCTTTTACTCCTTTGCACTCTCTCAACATGGAAACTCTGAAATTCAGGCTTCAGTAACAGGTCAAATTCTCTAAAAAGTAAAGTTAATACCTATGTGATTGAGGAGTTTATATGTATTAGTATTTATCAGTAACAGTAGTTCCTTCCTTTTTGCAAGGTTCATCATGAATTAATTATTTTAGAATAACCAAAGGAGGACAAAAAATCCAAAATCCCACACAAAAGCCTTCCTCACAAGCAGACCCAAGTTTTGCTCTCTTTAATTCATACTTCTGCATTTCCAGGTCAGCCATTCTGTCATCCAAGACAGACAGGATCTTAACTGGGACATAAAGAACAAGCAGAACAGAAAATAAAGAAAAAAATCAAGATCTTCTCAAAACATCTCTCTCTCTTCAGCCTTTCTTCAAACAGCACGAAGTAGAATCTGGCTGACAGCATTTATTCTCTTGAAGGTCAGCTTTAAAAGAAAGAGCTACTGTAGCTACCTCAAAAGGCTGTGAAGCTTGGTTGTTTGTTTGGTTTTTTTTTTCAGTGGAGGAGGGTGCCTGAATCCTGGAGGAAGACAACAGGAAAAGACAGGCGTGTCTCACCCAGGGAGATGCTCCCATGGAAATACAGCTCATGTCCCACAGCTCGGGCTGCTGTGGGTTCTGATCTGCAGAGCCCGGAGGGAGGGGAATGCAGAAAGCTCCCTCACTGTGACAGAGAAAGATGAGTTTCCACGATGAGTCACCTCCCTCTCAGTGCCTCTCCTGTTTGACAGTGTTGAGCCAGCTAACACTGACTTTCCGCGACAAAATGCCCGAGTGAGGAGATTAGGCTGCCTTTGTTTATGGCTGCTACATTTATTAGGTCACGAGGTTCCTGAAGTCACCACGGGGCTGTTTGAAAACAGCAACACGGGAGGCCAGAGCACGGCAGAGAAGGTTCCTTTGCAAATATGCACCATTTGCACTTGGTTACTTTTAACTGGAAGAGGATTTACAGCATCAGCAAAGTGAAAATCACACGGTACCTCTACAGACAGCTCTGCCAAGTGACATCTGGACTTAGTGATTTAACTATTATCAGGGTGCTTGCATTTGAAACAGCCCTGGTCCTCCTGATCAGGTGAGGCACACTTGGAGAGGGGCACATAGTACTGCTTTGGAAAAGTTGTGCTAATTATCAGGAGTTGCTCCCTTTTTTATTTGCAATCAGATTTTCTGCTTCTGCAATTTCATTCTTTTTATGGCATTTATGGCTAAATGGCAAACCTTTTATTTACATATTCTAACAGTAGGGTTTGCATGGCCCCAGGTGGAAGACACTAAGTTATTAACCAGGCTTCCGGTATTCAACAAATGAAACCCACAAAAAATATGAAACTAAACTGCCAACAGGATTGTCAGAGAGCACAGTTAAAAACAAACAAAGAAACAAACAAAAACCCCACTAAAGCAAAGGTATCTCCACCCCCTTTTCTTAAGTGGTAGTTCTGACATCTGCCACCAGTCTGAATTGAAAGGGAAGGCTCAATCTGAATTTTTTTATGGGAAGCTCCAGTGACACAAAATGGAAGTGCCTTCTCAAAATGCACCACTGTGCTGAAAATTCAACTGCTGTGTCAGCTTCAAAAACAATATTATAAATTCATCCAGAAAGGGACACACCAAATTAATGGAGACAGATCAATCAGGAGCTATTAAACACAGCAGTCTTAGGTGCACAGTTTTTTGCCAAAAGTGGACAAGGTGTCCCAAAGGAAAAATCAAACTAGGAATTTTCATTCCTCAAGCTGTTTCCTAATCATCTGTCACTGGTCACTGTTGGAAAAAGGACACAAAGTTCAGTCAATATTTTAACCAAGTCAGTAGGACACCTTTGCTGTTAGCCTCAAGTTTGAAGTAAGCATGGTTGAGAATACAGTATGTGCCAAAGGAGGGCAAACAGCAGAGCTCCTGGCTCCCAAGTGAGCCAGAAAAGTAATTTTCTGTATGGAATACTTCAATTAATAAAATATCTTCAAAGGTTTATAAGCAGTAATGAAAGTCTTGCATTTGGGGGATATTTTGGGTTTTTAAACTGCCTCCAGAAAATAAACAGGACTTGGATTTTACCACATGGAGACAAGTAAAGCATATACCCTTTTAGTGACATTTGAGTCTACAGAACACAAGTTCCTATCAGCCCAGTTAAGTGTTACAGTTACATATAATTAATTTTCCTACTTGTACCACAACTCACAGTAACAGATAAGAATTAACAAATATATTCTGTTTTTATCCTCCTGCATTTTATCCTACACTGAAGGGAGAGCAACAGTCACATCAAACTGCACACTGGAAAAAACTGTCAGCATTTTCAAGAATATCCACCATGGTTTATGAGTTACCTTTCTAATCCACGCAGCTACACAGAACCACTCTAACTATGGCTTTTCCAGTTTTGGACTGTGGCAAGGCACAAGAACAATTTCTGCAACAGTTATTTTCCTCTTGAATATCTCATGCCACTAGATATAAGAAATAAGCTCTCCCAAGGGCTCACTGCAAAAGCCAGCCCATGCCACAACCTCCTGCAGCAGAAGGCTATTGATTTTTCCAGAGGTGTTAAGTCCTTCCTGCTGGGGCAGATGGGAATAGCTTTACAGGAAAACACCAGTGAAGGTGTTTTTAGGTGATCCTAAACATGGCAAATGCAATTCCAGCTGGTGGGAAATGGCAAGGCACTGCTGGTTTGTCTGTCTCTTCTTACTGGGGTTCCATTTGGGATACGCTGCCGACTGCTGCATTGCCAAATGTCACCTTCCATGTGTGTTCACCACTTGAAGTTTTTTACAGAACCATCTCATTGCTGCTTGAGGGCAGATGGCAGCTGGAGGCCAGCACCCGGAAAATGTGCACTTCAAGTATTTGACTGAGCATCAAATCATTTCCAGCCAGAAAGGGAATGGGAACAGGCCCAGCTGTCAAACCTTTCCAGAGCATATCTGGAAACAAAACACGCACACCTGGTGGGGCTCCTTGTCTCTCCTGAGTGTGATCTGCAGCCTGCTGCAGGGAGTGTGTGGCCAGATTCCTCCAGCACAAAAGCCCTGCACAAAACAGAGAAAAGAGATGCCAAAAAGCCAGGAATGGCACTGAAATCAGGAGTTTGCAGCCTGGGTGGACTGGAGCTGTTCTTACCTGTGCCTCTGACAAACCATCTCCCCAGAGGAGTACATTATCTTCCTAGTATCTGCCAGTTCTGTGTCATTGAGGAGTTCCTTTTTCTAGGGCAAAATTCTTAAACCACACATTCCTTTCCATGATTCTTTTTAGAGCCTTGGCAAAATCTAGACCACCACAGACTGTCCTCATATTGATTTATGACAAAGCAAAAAAGAAACTTTGCAGAAAGGATAAAAAACCCAAACCAAGTTTTTTAAATTGTCAGTGACTATTTTCTCTGTGGGTAGCAATGTGTCAAGAATGTACCAGACCAAATGCCACAGAGCTGAAGTTACTGGGAAATAAGAACTCAGTCCTCAGTGTTCACTGAAATTTGTAAAATAACCCCAAATGACTAGGTCTCACTAGATGACCAAACCAAAAGATTTAAGTAGCAGCTTATCTGACTTGTTTTCCTTTCTACAAGGCCTCAAACTCAATTTAATTACTTTCCTGTAAAATATCACAGAGATTGAAGAAAGGTAAGGAAGCCCTGTGATTGCATTTTGCACCCCAGCACTCCCCACACAGACATGAGGACCAGGACGGACTTTGGCAATCTACTGGGAAGTGACAGAAACTTTTCTCTGCCTTTCTTCCTTTCATGTGACCCTGGAGCCTTCTGCTAACACCTGAGCTGAACATTGGACCAATGCTATGGCAAACTCCATCCAGACAGCAAAAGCCTTTTTTTTCTTGTCTGGTTGATATTTAGACAGGGACTTCTCTGCATAGAGCAGCAAGCTTATTTTCTTCCCCATTTTGTCTTCAGTAGTTAAAAGGCCTTTACAGTCAATTGTCCCAAGGGAGACCTCAGACTACAAACTGGAAAATTAAAAGTGCCCTGTGCAACAAAACCGTTTGAGAAACTCTTGATTTCTGCTCACTTTAGTAAGGGAGTAACACAGGGTGAACTGGAAAGACCAAAAACTCTGCATTAAACTAAGCAACCAATAGAACTTACACATGCACAGCAGTCACCCCACAGAGCAGCTGCAAAGAAAGAATTATAATGCTTAGGACAAAACCTACATTTTTGAACATTTCCGGTTGACCACTTCAATCCAGGAGAAGCTGTTTCAGTGCCCCAGTAGTTCAGTTGCTTTTGAGTAATTGTTTCACTGTCCCCTGGCACATTCCAGTGAGGATGCACCTCTATTGGCTGCTGGCCACCCCCTCTCCAGTGACATGAAAACTGAAAGAATGCCTTTGCTCTCTACAGTCTCCATTTTAAGATTATGGCTCAGCTTTGGGAAAAAAACAAACTCCTCAAACCAACCCTAAATAAATGCACCAGTCAGCCAGGAATCTCTACTCTCTTCCACTCCTAGCAACCCAACCCTGCTGCAGACAGCATGCAGGTGTATTAACCAGCATGGTGCTCCAGAACTGCTGGAAAATGTTAGCACTCCAGTGGCAATTATATATATATATATGTATACAATACCTAATAGTGTCAATAATAGTTACCACTGAGTGGTAACTCCATCAGCAATGATGGAGAAATCCTCAGAAACTGTTATAAAATGGCAAAAATAAAGCCTCTGAAAAAAGGGAAGAAACCAGAATTTTAAGACAGAAATATTCTCAAATAGTTAAAACCTGTACAAAGCTCCTTACAAAGTCTGGATACCAGCACCACAAGGCACAGCACTCTGCAACAGGACAGCTAGAAAATGATCTCATTGCAAATGCCTCACACTGCCAAGGCATTTTACTCCCTTGCTGACAAATGCCAATTCTGCTGCAAATTCCTTTAGGGGACAGGAAGGCAGACCTCAGCCATAGTTCAAGCCTATCTGCTGTAAAACAAAGGCATATCTACACTCCAGCATTTCCAAAAAGCTGATTCTCTGTTGTTCAAGCCTAGAAAAATTCTAAAATTAAAGGCAAGGAGTAGGACTGAGTTGCCTCAAGGTAATTTAACTAGAGATGACCCCAAACCATATTATTTCGAGTGCAATTAAGTTGTAGCTTCAAGAGCATAGAAGAGGAAAGGTTGGTTGGGTTGTATTCAATCCAGAATTAATCCCACTCTGGCAGAACACCTAAAATTTCACATGAATACCCATCTTGAAAGCCATACAAGCAGCAAGCCATACAACTCTAACAAGAGTTAGTGCAACAACATCAAGTGCACAGAACCAGAAGCGTGTTTGTACACCGTAGAAGCACAGTTGGAGGAGATCCCATCAGAGGGAAGAAGTGAAATCCTCATCTCTCAGTCTTGGAGCTTACTGGAGATAACCAAGAGCACCCACAGCACCAGCTCAGAGAAGAGAAGCAGCTCCGAGCTGCCGAGAGCTCTCTCAGTGCAGGTGTCCCCTCAGTGCCATCACTCCTGCTGCTGTCAGACAGCTGCACACAGCTATGCAGGGACAGCAGCACAGCACCACCTCCACCGAGAAACAATGGCCAAGCAAAAGCATAAAATCCATTGCAAAATCTCATTCTCCCCTTGGTATCATTTTCATATTTTGCACAAATGTGAAACAACCATCTGTTTATTAGGAAGTCATTGATATCCAATGGGTTTTTTTTTGCAGCATGTTGCTCAAACGGATTCTGCTTTTAAAGCTTATGACCACTTCTGCATGGTTACACCCCCACAAGATAATGGCAAAGCACCAGTTTGATGAAGACAAAAAGACCTTCTTGTGGCCTTTTCACACTCACAAACTTAAAATAACACTGAGGGTTTGGGGCAACTTCAGCCATAATTAAAGGAATACCAGAACCTTGAAGGGGGAATTTACCTTAAAATTCCATAAAATGAATCTAGTTGCCAATTTTTATTTCTTTTCAAATGCTCTTTGAAAAACCCTCATGGCCTGAGGCAGAAAAAAAGAAAAAACAATCAAACGTTAGTTCTGTCCTTGATGCCCACTTCCTCCTGCCCATTCCCTCCAGCTGGTGGGTACAGGTAAGGCACCTCAACCAATGATGCAATAAACACTTAAGGGACCGTTCCAAGCTTTTTTTCTTTTTTTACCCAAACAATATGGGATGCATCTGTCCCCCACATGTCAGCCTGCAAATTTCTCCCTCGTTTTTAGGGAATGTACTGAAGGATGCATTTTCCAAATACAGGGAAACTCTGAAGCAACCTTTCCACCTCAGGACTGCGGTAGTGACCATTTCTTCACTGTGCAGGAGCATTCCCACTTCAATACAATATGAATTTCTCATAATATGCACTGAGGCCATGTAGTGAGGTCGATTTACAGCCAAGTCAAACATCCCCTCTTGTATCAGAAAACCTCTCAGGCACTGAAGTGCACAGCTGTGCAGTGGTAACACCTACACAGAGTTTCTTTCTGGTGCTGAAGCCCCCAACAGACAGCACAGGCAGACCAAAGCCCTCTTGCGACTTCCCGGCACCGTCTCCAGCTGTTTAATGTCACTGCAGTGGCACAACAGGAGCTCCCACTAAGGGCTCAGTTGCACTTTCCTGCTGGTTGATCCAGTACACCATATTTAGACTACTCCTTCCTACCGGAGAAACTCTGGTAAACAAGGGAAAAGCAGTGATTCTGCAATAGTGTTACACCAGTTCTGTCTAGGACAAGGCTGATATGTGGGCGAGCTGCAGGAGCCCAGTGATGACACACAAGCTCAAAACCGAAGAACAAACACAGGTTTCAGAGTAGTTCCATACTCATTTATGCTTGATCTGCATTTCTCTACATCCCATACAGAGTCAAGAAGCTGAGACATTAGTTCCTCAGAAACTTTATTTTCATTCAAACTACAGAAATGAAGTAGTACCTTCCAATTTTCCGTTATATTTTCTGCGTATTTGTACGGCTCAGGGAGAGATGCACTAGGATAAACTACCCTGTACATACGGAGGAAGATAAGGCTCAAAAACTAGCTTTACTTCAAAGAATGCCAAACCTTATCTATAAGTTTGGCTCCAACTCTTTGATAACAATAATAGGCACAACATAGGAAAAAAAGATTGATCTAAACTACCTATTGTAAGCAAAATCCAATAATTCATTACAGAAAGTCAAAGAAACCTTTTAGAAATAACAAAACAGTTTTCCACTTTGAAAAAATAGATGAGTCATTTTTGCTTTATATACGATATATTCACACACACTTTCAAGTATCATTTTCACTATTATCATACTTACATGGCTAGAGATAAAAAAAAAAAAAATGAAATCCCATAAGCAGATTATTATGCCAAAGAAGTCACACACCATCTTTATCTGGGTTTAGCAACACCTGGAATTCTCCATGGTATCACAGTGACTAAAAAAGCAGTGACTAGACTCAGTGTAATTTTTCCCTTTATTAAACATGTTTTAGTAAGGCTTGGAAAGCATCAGGATTTAGAAAAAGGGAGACAAGAAAAGCATAGGCAGTCATAAACCCCACGCAGTCATAAACCCCACAAATTCACAGCTAAGCTTGTCACACGCTCAGTACTAGCAGGGAATAAAAAATAATAATTCTGAGTTATGTTTGGTTAGCAGGCAAACTGATACCAACAGGCAGACTTCAGCTGGGATGTTTTTACATTTAAGGCATCACACAAAACAACAAGTTAATGCTGGGAAGCATAACAACCACCATGTGCACAGCTGTAATTCATGTTTAGCTCTGGACATCAGAACCTGCTTTATTTCAAAATAGAAAGGCTAGGAGGCAATCCCATAGTCTTTTGGGAAAGTGCCAGGCAGCCACCAGGCAAGAGGAAGAGTGACTGTGGTTTTTATGTTGGGGGAAGGAATTTAAGTGCTTTTTAAAGGCTTTGCTGCTGTGCCAGAGTCAGACACCTGAAAACAAATATTCCAGCACAATACAAAACTTGTAAGAGCTAAAAGACAGAAATCTGTTCAGGCAGCTGCAGTGAATAGGTGTCCCACAAAGAGATCCAAAATGGCAAGCCTTTGGGACTGAACAGCTCCTAGAGCTCTGAAGCAATGACAGAGAGGTGCAGCAGGTGCCTTCCATAGGACTGGTTCCACACGGCTTGCTAATGGACTTTGCACTTCCGTCCTCCAAAGAATTTAGATGGACAGGTATGAAATCTCTCAAAGTGAAATAGTCATACGTATTTCCTTCCTGTCATGTCATTTCCATTTGCCTGTTTCTTGCCCAATGGGAAAAGGCACAAATTCTGCATTACAAGAAGTTTTAAGACCCAAGTAAAACCTATTCACAAAGGAATTTTGCAGAAACCACTAACTGTTTTTAAGAAGGCGAAGTAATCTAAAAGTTAAGTGCCAAGCAGCCTGAAAGCTTTATGGTTTTAACTATGAAGATTAACTGTCTGGTAGAGTACTTCAAGGCAGGATACTCTTAAAAACTAGTTTTAAAACCATCACACCAAGACTCAAAAATAAAGCTTCTTAGAAATGTGGGAAGTCACATACCAAAGGGAAGATCCATGTCACTTTCAGAGACTAAAATGCAATGTCTTAGGATTTTGGGTTTTTTGCCTTTAGTAAGAGTCCCAGAAGGGAGTCCAGAGTACTTTTTCCAAGCAATTTAGTAAGAAAGGATGCCACTAGGTAGGATGGAAGCTTTGTGCTCACTCCAAGCTCAGCTAAAAGCCAAAACTCCCAGTCTCCATAATTTGGGTAATATTAAAGTTAAGTTTCCTGAGCTAGAGACAACTTGATACACAACACTGTGACAGTGCAGCAGGACAAACAGAAGTGACAATGAAAAACATTGCACAGCCCAAGATTTAACGTAATACCCAGAAGCTGACAATTCACACATATTCCTCATCTCTTACCCCACCTTCACAGGCTGTATTTTGGCACATTGTTAAACCTCTTCTAGCACAGCAATTTCTGCTGTCTTTCCTTGCTCTGCTGGTTTTGTATCACACATCACACTTCTGAACAGGTGCTTTAGACAATCTGTAGTCTTCCCAGGCTTACTAAAACCACACACTGACAACAGCCACCCCTTTAGCTGGGAGTTTAATGACACTGAATATTCTGCATCAATACAAGATACTTCAACATTTACTGCTTTGTCCTCTCCTGAGCCTGTGGCTGGTATATTAATACACAGAATGGAAAGCTCTCAGCTTGCACCCTTAGCACACAAATACAAACTACACCATTATAATCAGAAGAACATTAATATGCAGCACAAAGTGATTTGCAAGCTGGAGAAAACAAGGTTTATGGTCACTCGCTCCCTCTAAAAATGAATTGAAGGCATAGGCTGTATGTTTGATAAAGCAACCATGCCAGCTAATTTCCTCTCAAGTCTTCTAGAAACACTGCAATTGTTAAGTGAGCAGCAAAGAGCCTCAAATCAACCTGCCTGCAGTTTTCATGCTACAGGCAAGTTAGCTGGCTGCTTCAATAGTTTCAAGCTCAAAAACCTGAGACCATACCAAAAAGCCTATCAATTGCTTTTATAGATGAACAAAATCCTCCGACTCTAAATAATACTCTGGTCAGTCTTATAGTGAAATGAACAAACCCAATACTATGTAGTTCTCACAACAGCACTCAGGTTAATCTCAGTGGTCTTTGCAAAAGGGCAGCACCTACCACTGTTTCCAGAGACATTCCTTTGAGGGAGCCTGGCCACCGTACTCCCAAATTACACACACAGTCACCACTCAGGAGGCAGATTCATCTTCACGTTCCCATGGATACAAGCATTACTGATTAGCTGAAGATGGGAAACAAGCATGGACTGCTATATTCTACTGTCATGGACCAATTAAACAAACCTGACTTGCTCTGCACACCTGCTGAATCAGGACAGGCAACCAGTTACACAAGAATCCACAGAAACCAGCACACAAACAGCCTTGACAGCTTTCTCCACATTCACCAGCTACCCTGGTTGATGACCAATACTGAAGGCATAGTATCTTTAGACAGAGATGTCTACACTAAGTGTTTCCATGAAACGGCTGTAATAATGATCCAGACATTTTTGGCATAGTCTGATATGCTCCTTATGACACGTTTCTGATCAAGTGTGCAAGAAAAGTGTTCAAGTCTATTTCAGCACAGACACTTCAGTGCCTTCATCAGGCAGATTCAATTGAAGCTTCACTGCCAGTGACTAAACTTGCTTTAGTAAGTTATCACAAAGATCAAATCCTGAAAAAGCACCTGCCTTGACACTTAGCTGAAGAAAGGCTCCATGGCCCCCGCAAGATATTTAAACTACATCACACACTTTAAAAAAGTAAGAAATCAGCAATAAAGCTGATTTTGTTGCATGCTCTGCTTTAAGAGCTGGAAAGAAAAAGCCTCCCATCTTTTGCTCAAAATAAGTGAATTCAACCCTCAAAAATCTCTTCCATCCTGTGAACTTCCAAATAAACTCACAGCTCTACTGGAGTAACTTTCAAACAATGAAACAAAGCTTCAATTAGTCCAACACAGGTAACAGCAAGCTATCTAGATACTCGTACTTTTATTTGTAGTCACGTCTCTGATATGCTCTACTTGTACTTTTTGCATTATATCCTCAGAGCAGAATCACTCACTAAAGCACTTTTAACTGTAGCTTCTATCTGAAACTAACCAGCTTTCTGTGTACCCTTGAAATTCTTGGTTGGGCATAAAACAGAAGTCAAAAGAGAAACAACACAAACCATGATCAATCAGACCAAGCACTAAGAAAGAACAGTAGCCATATTGATATAATTCCACTTTGATTTAGGGTGCTATCTAATAGGTTTATTAAAAGTTTCAACAAACTAGAGCTCCAGACTTTATCTTTCTTGGAAGACACTACAATAGAAGCCACGGTAGAGACTGCCTTGTCACAAGAGGTA
The DNA here is from genome assembly GCA_013400215.1 of Cisticola juncidis. NCBI lineage: Eukaryota > Metazoa > Chordata > Aves > Passeriformes > Cisticolidae > Cisticola > Cisticola juncidis. The sequence continues at coordinate 427,652 of VXBR01004472.1, forward strand.
CAAATACTTGCTGTATAGATGGAGAAATAAAAGGACAAATCTAGTTGTCTAAAAGACAATTCACTGTACACATTTTATTTACAGTTTTGTACACTGTCTTAGTATGAATGGGACCGCTTTTCTACTTGAGCCGTTTTAACCAAAGCAAAATAACCTAAGTAATACAAAGTGTTAAAGTACAGCATAAGATACAAAAACAGACATACTATTTCTAGTAAGGAATGTAAATTGTGGTGTTACATAAAAAAAAAAATTCCACATTTATGTTCAGGAAATCACACAAAAAGATCACTGATTTGACTGAAATGCATAAATCTGTAGCAAAGCTTTGATGTTACAAAAAAACCAAAAAATTACCAAAGAATGCACAAAATTAATGTTTATTCCACCTTTGTCATATTCCCAGATTCTTCACCAAATGTTACATGAGCAAAAACAACTGAAATCAAAATATCACTAATGTTATCAAATAGGGAAAACAAATAAATTAATCTAGCAGCCATCAGCAAAGGTTACAGCAAAGATGATGCTGGATAAAAAAATGCTAGAAAACTGTATGCACCATACTCTTTTCCAAACCAGCAAAATCTTACTGCATACGATCCAAGTGTAAAACAGGGTAATATCCTGCAGGTACGGAAATGCAACTTGTTTTCTGAATACTGTGGATAAACAAATTCTTTTTTTGCAATAGTAATGTTTCTACCAAGCTATTACAGAGTGGGCCAGAAACACATTTATAGAGTTGGGGGGTGAAGTATACTAAAATTCCGATTGGTAATGGTTACTTCAGCCAGAATAGAAAAACTGAACATAGAAGTACAAGACAAAGGTGAATGAGACTTCTCACAAATCTTAGCAACATTTAGATGGAAATCAAATTTAAATGTAGTCCACTCTGCTTTTGAAGAGGCTTTGGTTCAGCTCCCAATCTCGATTGCTTGACGCAGTCTCCTATGAAAGAATACTCAGAAGGTGTCGTCTTAAACAACAAACCTATTTTTAGTGGTGGAGCCGCTCTTAGTAGCTGTGTCTGCATGGGACTGATAACCAATCACTATCTTTGGAGGAAGTCCTAATCTTTCCTTGTATACTCTCCTGGAGAGGAAAAGAAATAAAACAACAGTTTAAGCAAAGTCCTTAGGAAGTAATTAGGATCAGGACACCTGCTTTTAAGATCTGTGGACACCATAAAAAAAAAAAGCTGCCTATTTAGAACAATTTCTCAGATATGAATAAAGGACTTGAAATATGATTTTTCTACTGTTTTGCATCTAAAACCCACTTACAGTTTTGTAAAATGACTTACTACATACAATACAACAAGCTCTTGTAAAAAATAATTAACAGGCCTAAATAAATGCAAAATGCAGGGACTCCATACTGCATTCATGTGAGTATCAATACCAGAAAGCTGTATTTCCAAACATAGAAGGAAAAGACCTAAGAAGAATTCATGGTTCATGATTCCAGAACTGCTGAGATGATAAACTCACCTGAAGCAAAGAGCAATTTCGTGGAACAGACAGCTTTTAATCACCCCACACATTGCAGCTGCAGCAAGTTGCTGTCTCTCCTTTAACCAATAGAAAGCAGAGCCTCACAGATGTGGTGGATGAGCACCTTACCCAAAAGAAGCTTTAAAAAAACCACCTTGGATCTTATGTTTTAAAAGAAAGAAGCAGCAGTACCTGCCTTAGACACAAACATACAGTGTTCCTTAGCGCAGAGTGAGATGCAACTCACTAATGACCACTCCTGTTTGGAGCCAGCATACGGGAGAGCCAGCAGGCAACATGACTTACCTCGGTCCTTGTGTTAGTTCGCAAAAATCTTAACTTTTTCACAGTTCTCTAAAGGAGTCAACTCCTGAGTTAATGGTTAATAGCATTCTAAAATGCTGTGTGATGCTTACTAAGTCTATTGCAACATTCTGGTAGCAGAAGATGAACACCACAGTTTTGTTAGTTTATTATTAAACACTTACCATTGAAGCCTGAAAACATGACTGTATAATAAAATTCTTAGTAGAAGGCAGACACAGATTGTTAAAGGCCCAAAAAAACTCATGTGTCAAAAGAGCCATCAGGCAGAGAAACAAGTAAGCTGCTATGCCTGACAGTTCAAGTTTAGCTTAAGACATGCATTAAGCCAGAAAGGTAAATATTTTCATTGGTTTGCATGAGGTAAATGGCCTACAATGACAATTTTAACTGCAAGCTATTCTGAAGCACAAGTATTACAGAAACCAATAAATACTTGTGTAATTAGTAATTGTAATCACGTAATTGTGTAAATAGTAACCGTGTAATTACTAATACTTGCTACACACTAAAGCAGAACATGCATTTTCCATATCACTGACTCAATCTGAGATAACTACTGTTGCTTACTTAAAGACCATAGCGTGCTATTACACAGGTCAAGTAACCCATGAATCTCAGCATTGCTTTATCTGTACTTAAACAGAGGCAAAATATAGGAAAACATCTGTAAAGTTTCACAGCACATCACTGTACAGCTTTTTTTTTTTTCCTCCAAATTTAGGTACATCTTTCTGTGCTTAAGATTTACAGCACCTTTCCTACTTTATTTGCAAGCACCACTTTTCTGGAAAAAAAAAATCTTATCAATGCTCTACTCTTACCAACTACCCATCTTTACAAACTGGCAGGCTGGAACAGATTGCACATCACCTACAGTTTTTAATTACAAAGCCTCATAGTGAAATGAGAATTTCTGCCAAGATTTGTGTATGGGCATGTGTTAGTAACTACTCTGTACTGCTGTACTACCTCCACTGTGGTTTAGAAATGAAGAACTGAACACAGTTTGGCACAGTCAAGCTTGGGATACAGCTCTGCAGAGGCTGTGCTTCTCTGGAATGCCTCCTCTACCCAGCCGCTGGCTTTATACGCATGGTTACACTTCATACAGCTGAGGCGCCGATCACGTTACTTACCCTATATGCGTAACAGCGTCCCTGTTTTCACATTCAGTTGTCCATATTGCTATTTTATCACCCTTAGTTCTAACATTAACAACAGCACCACACACATCATCACTGTAGTCATCGAATGACTCCCCAATAAGGCACAGCAGCTGTGAAAGAGAAAGCAGTTCAGAGTCAAAATCCTGTTCTGTAGGCAGGCACTCAGTGTACACAAGGACTGAGGAACACATTTTACAGCCTACAGCTACTTGCCATACAACTATCATTTTCTATTTATTGCAGTGTCTTCCAAATATTCCAAGTGAACATACTCTAGTAGGGCATCTTCCTTCTATTCTGAATTTTTCATTCCTCCTCCTCCACTACCTGCTGCAAGTTCTGACACAGCTGATCATTTCCACAGTGCTGCCTTCCACCCCATCCTCCCAATCCAAAACAAGAGAAGAATGAAAGCCCTGTATTCTTCTTTCTACAGTACAGCTGGACCAATCTGAAATTTTAGGTGTTTCCATTCATTATCTAGGAAGAACCTGGTAAGGACTATTTGCACAACATCAGGTACATAAGGTTTAACTTCAATGCTGAAGTCTACCAGTTCAGAGGTAAATCTGACCGCAGCCAAGATGGGTAAGTACTAATCAATAAAATGTTACCTCCCATTAACACAGGAAACTTCAGTCTTTCCATAAACTCCAAAGTGGGCATCAATGAGCCTGAACAGGGTTTAATATAATGCACCAATGCAGGTGCACAAGTAATACAAGATTCTTCCTCCCAGGTTTCTAGCAGTGAAGCTTGGAATTGGCCAGGAACATCAGACTGAGCAAGGTCACAGACCTGTGCAATATGCCAGCTGTGAAAGCAGTATTTAAAATCTTCAGCTTGCAACTTGTAAAACAAGCAATCCTGATACTCAAAATGAATGGTTTCTTGTACTTGAGACAGATTCGCCTACACTATGCCGAATTAAAAAAATATTTCTGCACACTGAATCTGCAAGACACTTGTTCCCTTCACTTCCACAGTACATGAAATACACTGTTGTTATATCACTTTTACCAGATATACCAGTTATATCTAGTATCACTTACAACATTTGGAAATTCAACGTGTTTGCAACTTTTCAAACAAAGCAGGTCTTTCAGTACCCATCTGACCCACAACGGCTGGCTTACTTGAGGAAATACAAAAAGGATAAAGTGTGCTAAAGAATAAATCGGGTATAACTAGAGATGCTTTAAATGTTACACCCAAGTGCAGACTGCACACACTCACTGAGTGACTGAAGCCATAAATGGTTAAGATCAAATCACACACAAACATGCAAAATATGGAGCAACTGTCTTAGCTCACATACAGGCAAAGATGACTACCATGCTCAATAAACACCACTCAGGTACAATTCTCATGGATACTGCACAACAGGGAAAAAGATCTTCTGAAATGAAGTTTAGTTTACAGTTAAGATTATATTAAGATATATTATGTTAAGATTATAACAAATAAAAATTTGTTCCAAAAGGGAGTTAAAAAGGCTTTGATTTCTATTGCAGTACTTACTGGAATTAGAAGTGATAGGGTTGTTTTAGGGCACATATCACAGTCACCTGGGTATTTAGGCTCTGTGCCATTGCTCACTGCTAAGCCAAAAGCAGAGCCCTCTAGCCTCCAATTTACACCGTCTATCTACATGTTTCCAAGCCATATGTCATGGCTATTAGCAGTTAGGACTCACACATGCATCAGGCCAAGTACATGCAGCAGGATGTAAAACTGCTCAAGTCCAGTCATACTGCCCAATAATATATAATGCTCTGCTCAAATCATAACTACAGTGACTACAAAGGTCCTGAATGTTCAGACATATTGGATACCTCTGCTTTGATTCTGAAGGCCATTTCTCCCTTTCAAAGAGGTGCAATACTCTCTGCCTCTCACAAAAACAAGGACTAAAATGAGAGATTTGCCAAGACTGCTTTGTATTTTTCTGTCTGCAATCCATGTCCCTAAATCGTAGAATGTCTTAGGCTATTCTGAGTCAGCTCCTAGACAACACATTCTTCTGCAATACATTTACTGGAACTCACACTAGAAAAATATTTACTATTCAATTCTATTCCAAAGAGATAACAGCAATGGAAAAAGTAGTATTTTATGGGTGTATATAGAAGACGAATGCGTTACTATTGCCTGTCCCAGCGTTAAGATAAATACAGAAAGAAAAAAAAAAAATCTGAAAGTCCCTTGCTCAACAAAGCAAAACCCTGAAAACTAATACTTTAAAAAAAATATTTGTAAAACAATTTATCAATTGAATCAGCAAGTTGCACTGAAGACAATGTATTATTTTCACAGTAGTTCAACAGTAATGTTCTGTACATTACATAAGAAAAGCTTAATCTGTCCTCAGAACTCTTCCTGCTGCTGCCTATTACAAAGAAAGTATTAGACAGAATACACCCACAGGAAGGATCACTACTGAAAAAACATGTTTCAAATACAGCCTGTGAATAAAACCCTACAGACACTGCTGCCAAGAAGTCAGAATTGTGTAGCACACAAATATCAAATCAGTTAAATGTATTTTCACACAAACATAAGACTCCTCAGGTGCCACTGGTGCTTACTGTCTCTAGCCAGAAGCGATCAAGGTCACTTCTTCTCTGCTGCTTATTTAGTGTAATTAGCCATCGGCCTCCTCGCTTGTTTTTTTCATCTTCCCACATGGGCTCAATCCCATCCTGCAAAGAGAGGTCACAAGTTAAATCAGACTCCATCTCTAGTTTTCCTAAAGAGCCACCAAAAGGCCAGTGATAACTGGAACTTACAGTAAGTTAAGACAGAAGTGTACAGTTTAAGATATATACTAGTATGTCCAGAAATACTGTCTCACACCAATATTGAATTTCCAAAGCAACTTAACAAGTGCACACTAATGAATTTTTAGTTCTACAGAAGCGTCACAGTCTGTGCAAAAGTCTTAGCTACATAATACATTAAAAAAACATCCTGAGACAACAGGCAAAGACAACCACGTGCTTTGCCCTGCATGAAACCAGAATGTAGCTGCTAATTTTATCTGGAGTCCTTATTTTATGTCTTGCAAGATTAGCCAAGTGCTTCACTTATGCACACAGATTATTTCACTAAAACAGACATGTTCGGCAGTCTCTCAACAACTTCCTTCACACAAAAAGTGAAAATAAGAGGGTTTTCATCGTTGCGGAGGGAAAAAAAATAAAATCAAGATACCCTTTCAAAGTAAGATCTGATTCACATTTTGCCAGTGGCCCTGCACTGAATTAAACGATTCTGCATGTGCTGATACAGCAAGCAGCCAGCTACTATTCCTGCATCAACCACCTATGCTCACTTCAGAAAATCATTAAAAAAAGTAAGTAATTGTCTAGACAGAGGAATTCTGTTAAGAACTGCCCACTAAGAATTGCACTACAGAACTTATGGCTGAAAACTAAGTGCTCAACATGCAGGATGGAATGGTATCATCTCACTTTAAATATAACACCCTCACTGGCAGCTGCAGAGCTTAAACTACTTCATCACCTTTAAGAGGACCTCTTAAGAGGTCACAACTGAAGGGCAGCATTGAGAGATTGCCCAGAAGCCTGAAACAATTGCCAATTCTATACCTGTTCCATGAAGTTATATAATTATTACTGCTTTTTGACAAGCAAACACAGAACAGATACACATACTTAAAACACAAATTAGGGATTAATGTAAAAAATACAAGCATTATCCACAGATATCCATATCTCTGAAGGGTCTACAGCTTAAAATTCCAGTAAGGTTTCTCTGTCACCTAGAATACCATTGCCTTCCCAAACCCAAGCACCATCACCTCTTCACCACATAAAGCTGCTGGGTCTACAAACAGTGCACACAGTCTGCTGAGGACCCCCAACTTGTGGCTACATTTTATAAGCAAAGGAGGAAGCAGGCACCATCACTTCAGGGACTATTTAGGTGCTGGAATCCAGAAAGGAAGCTGCATGATAGAAGCACTACCAAGAGGTTAGGTTTTAACTTAGAGCCACAAAATTCAGCCTCCATCCCAGCTGAGGCATGACTTCATGTACACTTTCTCATGAGCATTTCCTATTCAGTGGTGCAGACACTTCCCTCAGCAAGCTCTAATTGTCCATGTTGGGTGCACTTTTCTATTTCATGCTCAAGTAATACAACATTTAACTGGTAGGATAAAAATTAGTACTACTGTGCATCTGGCTAGTAGTAACCATAAGGAATACCGGGCAACACTGCTGCCTCCCACAGACACTAACTCATTTCACATCAACTGACAGAGCTGGAAAACCTTTCATATTAGATAAACGAACTTAATTGTTTGCACAGACATTGCAAATGTAGAAAAAAGACTAACAGTCACAGATTAAAATCTACTGTCTGTGATATGTGCCAAAGCAAGGGCTTGCAGTTTCAGAAGTAGTGACAACCTGATTTTCATACAGCACATGTTTGGGACTTCCTCAAAAAAAGAATTAACACCTTTATGACACTTCCAAGCATGTTCCTAGATGTCCTAAGTGAAATATTTGGACAGGATCTTACTTAGTCAGGAAAGCATCCATCAGCATTCTTAACGAAAGAAAAAATGTTAGCAAGCCTACCTTAAAGAGCGAGTAGTCACAACCAGGCATTAAATTACTAGAGAGCTGGATATGGTTGTATAAACTATTGGAGGGAAAAAAGCAGGATTAGAAACTATGCATTGTTATAAGGTACAAAACTCTTAAAGAATTTAAGACATATGAACAAACAAAGCTCCATAATTAAGGAGCAATAAAGTTACTTCAGAAGCAACCCTATTTCCTAAGTATTTTTTAACAATATAAAAGTATCAGTATTAAGATGTTCTAGGCTTAAAGCAGCAGAACGGAACAGAAACCCCAAAATTGTTTTTAAACTCATTTCCAATGCTTCTTTTAAACCTAGTTTTAAGATTTAGAACTAAAGTTCAAAATTATTAGGAACGTAACTAGCAAGTTTTCATGGCAACAGGTTCTGTGTCCATGTGTATTCTATACATTCTCAGAATAAGGATAATTATTTATATTTCTAGGGCTACTCTCACTGCTGAGAGTGTTTTTTAGGAGAAATGTTCAGGCTTGCTATTTGACACAGTACTCTAGGTATGAATGCTGTAAACCTGATAATCCAAATTAAGGACTCAAAAGGCTAGAACAGGAGGTAGACAACAAAATATATGTTTAGAATTGGATTTACAACTGTGCAATTCAGAAAACAATCAAAGGAGTACAAAGTGTCTCCTCCTCAAACAGAGAGACAGATGCCTTTTTTCACCCCTGCCTACAATCTTAAGGTCAGACTTCAGAAAGAGGCCTGCACACATAACAGCAACATGTAAACCAAGACCAGCTAATATTGAGGCACATTTCAGCATCAAAAAGAAAACTGATTACTGTGGTGTTCTAATAATGAGAAATCACACACAGGAATTTACAACATCAGTTACAAATTCAACAGGTTGCCTCTTTTAAGTTTACCTTGACATTGAATTTTTATCCGCAGAATGACATACCTATTTCCCACTCCAGCCACAAATGAGGTATAATTTAACTGCTGGTGGCTGATTTTACACTTTCACTGGAGACATCTAGATTAAGAGCTTTTTGATTACCAAGATTATCTTGGTTATAGAAGCTCAAAAACTTACCCTTAACCAACTTCAGTAGTGAGCTTCTAACCATTCACCACATACCCCACCGCTGTCATCTGAGTGAACCAGTTTGCAATCACCCCCACAGTAGGAATGGGAAAGCTGCCTACAAGCCCAGAATCCCATTCTCCTGTCAGAACTGCACAAATAAAGTTACTGAAAAGGCTGAGGGATTTTTCCTTCCGGTGCTAATGGGTCGGTGATGGGTCCCATTACTACACTCAAACCCCATCACCCTCCATGGGGATCACATCCAAAAAATAAGTATGTTACAAAATTAAGACCCCTACCACTTAGTGTAGCACGAAACAATAAGCACTTCAAACAATAAGCACTTTGTTAAGCACTTCAATTTTACAGCACTTGCATGTGATCCATGTCTCAGCATTAATATGCAAAAACCTTGATTGAAGTAAGTGTTTGGAAAGCACAGGCTCACCTTTGAAGGCTTCTCATTGCTGTTGGAGCCTAACCACTCTCACAGACCCTCAACTTAGAATGAAGGTCATTTCTTCTGTAACCTCTAATGAATTTTTTTCAAGGATGCCATTAATCTGTATGCAACTCAACACTAGAGATTCAGGCACTCTTGAACATATGACATGAGCCAGTGGTCAGTTTAATCAAGAAGGAAAATGTGGGGCCATTGAAGCAACAATCAGCTGGCCACCAGAATTTACAGATTCCTATTACTATGAGATAGCTGCTGCACAAATTAAATGTTCTACATGTCTGTCATGTACACATGACAAATGTTCTACATGTCTCTTACGCACCTAAGCAGTGCACTGCACATAAGCAGTGCTGCTGTGTTTCAGCAAGACAAAAAGCACTTAAAGGATGAGGAACTTCTCCATTTCAATTTTCTTCAACAGACTTCACCTTCAGTTTTGCAAATATTTCAGGTTACACAAGAATTTGCAGTTAGTGGAGTACTTTGTGGCTTTTTTGACTCAGACATAAGCTTTGCCAACAAATCCCAGAATTATCATGCAGATTGAAAAATTTGTACTTACGCCCAAAAATCTTCAACAGTATCAAACTTTGAGATAAGACGAAGATTTGCTTGCCAAGTTTTGCTCTTGTCATTTTTAAAAAACCAGAGTGCCCATCTAAAGGAGAGAAAAATAAAAACATCTAGAAATGAAAGTATACTAAAAATGTAATTATTTCTATTGTTATAGTCAAACTAATTGCAAACCTTAACGTATTATGAGCATGGAGGTCAGTTTTCATCAATAAGCTACCCGATCAATTCTTTACAGACCAACAATGTTTGTGCTTTTAATACAAGAATCGTGGCAGACTTTATCAATCCATTAGGTAAATACTTTAAATAGCTTTGGAATATTTTTAAGACTCTAAACCTCAGATGTTTCTCCTTGCTGTCACTGCTAAACTGCTATCCACTACCACAAACAACCGATCATCGTCTAAAACAACACCAACTATTCAAACTGGGCTTCCTGGCCAGTAATTTTCTTGTAAAGGTTACATAAGCAAATTAGATCACTCCAAAGTTATGTATGACATGAAAGCGTCCCAAGCACTCACATACGAGAAAAGCTTAAATTTTAATGGAAGCTGCATTAAGCTTACTAATGGCAACCACCTCAAATCTGCACAAGTTGATTGTTTCCAGTTTTAAAATTAGAATAAATAAAGATGAGACCACATGAAAAAAATCATCTCTGCTGAGTACAGATATCAAGACAAAATTGAACCTTTCACACAAAGCTGCTCTTTCTGAATCTAGAAAGCATCATTGCAACAATTTAAAATGCTGGAAGAGGATACCTAATGAGGCATTTAATCAAACAGTTGGGGTTTTTTTACCACTCTGATCATTTCAGTAGTGTTGAAATACTCAGGTTAGCCCTAGACTAGATTTATCTTCTCTCAGCAGAGAACTTTAAGTCACTAGGTGGCCAGCTATTGTTTTGAGACCCTTCCTGACATTTCAAACCTAGTTTAAAAATTTACTCCTTTGCAGTAAAGTAATAGCTTCACTACCACTTGTAAAGAAGTGTCAGCATCAATTTAATCAAAGTGTCTAGAGGAAAAAGAAGGAGGATTGAAGCTGAGAGACAACATGGAAAATGGGATACATGCAGCAGAACACTACAGGGAAACATTATTCTCCACACTTACTCAAAACGTAGAAAAAGAGTAAGGTAGCACTAGGTAAAAGGTACCTGCCAACAGTAAGTATTGAACATTCCACAGTAACTTATCCACTCATTTGGAGAAAATTATTTTCAAGCTGGTCTTTTTGAAGCTGTAAGAGGGCTTGAATTTTTCCACTAACTTAGAAGTATAATTTTAACGACAAGTTTTTACCACTGGCACCTTAATTTACCCAAGTACAAGGCAGAATGCAAGGTCTTCCAGTTGTCATCTCAGTGTCAGCCTCTTAAAAAGGCACCAGACAAAAGCAACAAAAGCTCTGCTTGCCTCCAGCTAAAAGCAAAGCCATGCTCTTTTAAAGCACCTGGCTGCATTTGGAAACTTGCAAAGATTTTCAGCTTCTGTAACTGCACTCTCTGAAGAAGACTCTGAATATTAACATCTGGATCAGATTCTCCTTACTCTAGAACCTTACTGCAAAAATCAAGAACTCCCAAAATACTGCTAAAGAATGTAAGATCAAGAGCTGCAAAGCCAGAAGCATTTTTCTATCCCTGGAAAAACTACAATCACTTTTCTGTGCCATTTACCTGTTTTGTAGTGGATGTTTAATATACTGTTCAGGGCTGGCAACCTCCTGACTAGGTGCTGGCTCGGTTTTCTCCTCTTCTGCAGGTTGGGGGTTGGGAGTTGTTTCCTGTTTGAAGAGAGGAGTTATTAATACATTCCTTCTCGATTTTTATTGAAGTAATTTAGTTCCCTGAAGTTACCTTAGGGTGAAGCTAAGAGTTTCTATCATTTATCTTGATTAGGGGCCCCAATCACATAACGGAAGGACAATTTGTATTTCTTTATTCTTCAAAATCTGAATAGGTCCTATAATAAACTCTAACTGCAGGAATTTGCATTCTGCTGTTCAGTGATTTGCTTCTCCACGTAATTTGTTTCCAAAATGGTTTACTATACACACTTGCCTAATTTTGCAGTAATTTTGAATGCTACTTCAGAAAATACAATCTGTTATCTAGAATATGCACATCTAAAATAAATTCACAGAGTACTAATTTAAGAACAAAACTTTTTTTAATCAGTTTCTGACAGAGCATCATTTGAAACAGGTGTAGAGGCCTGGTTATTTAGAAAAAAACTGTTAATACAAGTAGAAGATAAAATTAAAATTCTTAGATCTAAAATCATCCATTGCAAGCAGCCAGAAGCCAAGCCAGTGCGTAGTTACCTTTGTATTTGTAACATCATCATGAACCATACAGTAGAATTTAAACACACATCAGTTCTCAGATTTCCAACTGAAATAAATGTACTTACTGGTTTAGTACATATTAGATTGATTTTGAGAGTTATTTTTTCAACTTTCTAGAGACAGCTCTAGAAATGTTAAATATACCTTAACATAAATGAGTAAATTATAGTCTCTTTGCATGCAAATGCCCTCCGGCTTGTCATTTAATTCAAGAAGTCACTGTGTCAGGTTTGAAATTCTAACGCCTTTCCTTCAAACCAGGGAACACAAAGCTTTATTGTGAGGCCAAGTGTCCCTGCCAGTTACCACCATGCCTCCCTAATCTGCAATCCATGCTAGACTATGACAAACAAGGAATGAGAACTGTAGCTCCTTTCCAAGAGCTAACACAAAAATGCCTATACAGCTGACGCTGTGAAAGAAAAAGCACTTCAGTAATAAAAATAAAAGCTAACTACAGCAGAACCAAAGACTCTAGACATTTCCAAATGTGGCAATACAGGAGTAGTATTTGAAAATTAATTTGAACTTTGTGGTTTTAACAGAAAAAAATAACATAGGAGTGAATTAAGTAATGAAAATATATTTAATTAATGGAACAGTTTACTCCAAGCTTCCACATATATTTTATCACACCAAAGCTTTTAAAAAGTGAAATGGATTTGAAGTGATAACATTATCTTCACAGACCCAAACTCTTCTGGATAATACCTAAAGATCTGTCTTAACAGGGATTTTCTTTTCATTATCAATATATTTGGCATTAAGCATGTTATGTTTTATATCAGAGAAGTTACTCCTTTATGGTTAAAAATAATCAAGTGTGCTTTAGTTTAGCAGCCCACCAAGAAAAAGACCTCATGACATTTCTGAACACTCACATGCACCTCCATTCACAATGGAGAGATCTAAAAGGAACACTTGGCCAGTGTTTTACACAGTGTTTTACACTTTGATTTACACAGTACAACAGCACAATTCCCTTCCTCTTCATAAAACTAAATGCTTTCTGAGGATTGCCCAAAGGCATCACTACTAACAAACCCACAGAAGCACAGTGTTGAACAATCTGCCACATCTCCTCCAGTGTAATACTAAAAAAAGCTAAGCAGACCTTCAAAAAAAACTTAGCAAGTTCTTAAAATTCTATCTAAAATAGAATTTCTAGTGTTACCCACACTTACTTTTGGTATCATTCATTTTTAATCACACAAAACCATCCCACTGAACAATTCCAGAGAGTGCAAAAAGGTGCAGAATTCATCAAGGAAGCACTTTAATACTTCCTCCTTCACGTTGTCTGTATTATATTACAAAGAAACAAGTGTAGACAATAAAAGTTGAAGTATGGCTCCTTCAGGGGCTTCTAACTAGAAAATTTAGGAAAGTCACATGTGCAAATACAATAACCTTACAAGAAAAATTCTGATGATATTCTGGAATAGCACTAGGTTTTGTGATAAAGCTTGCTTTCAGACACAGTACTCTGCAGTTGTGACATCTAATATTCACAACTGATCTACAAATGCTATTACACTAGGAATTTTAACATCAAACAGACTCACTCTTGCTGATGCAGATGCAGAGTATTTTCCAAAACAAATTTCAGTTCAGAATCTCATGTTTGCTCAGCAACTAGCTTTCAACACACAAAGAGCTAATCCCAAAGACTCCCTGGTGACTCTTCCAGAATTATCACAATTACAAAAAACAGAAGAATCAATACAAAAAGCCACTGAGCACATGTACAGCTGAACTGTTTCATAACTTCTAACAAAAGATAACATTACAAAGGATTAAGGCAGCACATCCAGACAAAAAGAAAAATGCAATGAGCCTCAACACCTGCCTGGTACACTGATGATCATCCTTCACACAACTACATGAAATTCTATTTTTGGACAAACAGAAGATATCTGACTCAGCACAAGCATTTTACTTAAGCCACCATTATCAAGTCCCTCTAGATAGTCTGAAAGCTAAATGGCATTCATGAAACTTGGACCAACCATTATTCAAGCTCCTGTCCAAAATAGAAAAGCTCAGTTCCAAGACCCAGGTAACTATGACCTTGACCCAGGACTGTGCCACTCCCCTTGAAAACAAGGCCACCAGACTTTTTTTCCAGCACCAGGCTGCCCCATCAAGAACAGCTACAGGTCTACACACCAGTTATAAAGTTGGAATCAGAACTTATTATTAAAAACCATTATTTCTGGCTGATCTCCAAGAGAAGCCTAAAGCAGCTTTTCACCTCCTTCTATTTCCCACAGCCATTAGGGAAAAAGAACTATTTTAATTTTTGGCTGGTTAATGATTATCCGCTCCTATTTCCTTCCATCTTACCTTTATCTCACTGTTCTGAGTACCAAAGTGAAATGTTTGTATACTGAATCATTTTTGTTATTAGTCAAATAGAAACTATATAAGTTCATTAACTGGTATTTAAAGTCCATTTAAAATCCCAGTATCCAAGAAATTCTACAAGAAATTGCTTAGAATTCTATTCTATAAATAACACATGAATTAATCTATGTCTACATTTCAGCAATTCATAGCTTGAAACCCTGCAATTGCAAAACTAGTAACCAAAGTCAGACTAACTCCATCTGTAGTTTCTGACCTACTTAATTTATAATCCTTCATAATACTTTACCATTGCTCGTAACTAATGTATTCTTTAACCCAAAATTGACTTTACATTAAGTAACCACTGAGTTTTCTGCATTTAAAATATAAGTAACAAAATAGGGTAGTATTACCAGATAAACTGGAAAGCTTCACAAGGCCCATCCCACTTCTCATACACAAGACAGCACATAATTAAGTGACATTTATTCACTACCCACAGAGTTTTGATGTAGGAATCACCTTGCAGAAGTCCATGAAACATTTGCCTACTCAGCACTTAATGACTCTGTATCTGCAATTATTTGTATTCTGACGCTTGCAAATTTAATTAGCTCTTTAATTGACTCTAATATTTACTCTTTCTCTAGAGCACATAATGACCAGCATATCAAAGAAAGATGTGCATGTCACCAGGACAGGAAACAAAGTGCATTTACAGTACAAACTGCTTCACCAGGTTTGTCTATTAAGGAGAACAAGCAGCTTGACTAGATTTTACCAAGGGTTTTCAGATGCTGCCCAGACCACATTCATGTCATTAACTATCTACAGAAGTTGTTTAGCAAGTCCAGTTGGAGCACGACAATTATTGCCCAAGAGGACATAACCCAGCACTATTATGCACTCTTCTCTCTAAGAGTTAGTGGGAGAGGGCTTCCAAGTCTTCTTGCATTGAACGAAAAAAAGTTATTTTCTAGAGTTTTCACCTTCTTGTTTAGAGCTTCCAAAAGAAAACTGCATGCTCCAGTTACCTGATGTCTCAGGAAAAACAGTTTCTCATATCTGCTGGTCCTTATGCCTCTTGCAGGTAACTGCTAATACACTACAACCAGGATAATTTCCAAGACACAAAAATCAAGAGCTATTTATTTCAAAACACTCTGGACAAAAAAAAAAGAAAAAGCAAGATTATATCCTGTAAGAAAACAAACCAAGTGATTTGACACACAACCATGAGGAATGAATGTACAGTGGTAAAAATCATATGTAGTACATGTAATAACAACTGGAAGAGAGGAACTAACAGCAACCTGTTACCAATTTAAGAGTGTGAAGTAGATTTCCAGTCCCCAGGACAAAGAAAGTATTTCTACTTGTGACACAGCAAGGCCAAATAGAGAGTAACCATCCTAACTGCATTCATCATTACTTAGAGCACCACCAATTTTTAGAAAGGCAACCACTATTAGAACACAAACATGGAACCTGATTTTAACTGAGTGACATCCCCTAAAATTACAACAGAAGTGCAACACAAGTTCAGGAGTACAGAATAAAAGACTAAGTAAAAAAGTTACACACTACACCTCTTACCCCAGTCTGCATTTTGTTGCTGCCTTTGCTAATGGAACACAAAATCTACTCATGGGATGAGCTCCTACGCATAACATTCTGTCAGTTCTAAAGCACTCAGACAAGAAAATCTCCCAAAACTGCTGGGGAGAACGGTTCAGATGATTCAAAGAACATAAAAGCTTCTAGTCTCCCCAAACACTCCTAGACAAAAGACCTCCCTCCATGTTTTGCAAGTATACTGAGCCTCTGGCTCAACAAAGCATAGAATTTTATATCCACTGAAAATTCAAGACACATTTCACCTTCAGAAAATAATTTAATGTAGAATGTATGAATGGTCAAGAGGGAAGTCTTCAAAGAAAATGTACTGAAATTACTTCTGATACACCCAGTGATTGCAAAGGATGGCAAACATATAGGTTATCTGACGAACAGCAGAGAGCACAAGAGAAATAGACCTCTATTAAAAAAACAGAAGACTTTTAAACAGTTTAAACTTTTCTGCCTTACATCCACTACACAAAATCAAGGACAACTGGCACTTTAAGGCTACTAACACTTATATTACAGCACACTTATATCTGTACATCACACAGTTATATCTTCCTAACACCAATGTCCTACAGAGGACAGGTTTTAAACTTCAAGAAATGAGGACTTCCACAAGCTAATAAAAAACGTTTAAACTCAAGTTTAACCTTAACTATAGAATATCTAAAAAGTGAAAGACTATTTATCTGAGGAAAGGTCATATTAATTCACATTTCAAGTCTGCATTCCTCTTGTCCGATGTAGGCACTCTAGCAACATACCTTATTTAATTCTCTCCTCTACCTCAACAGTCAAACTGATCTTTAGAAAGCTGCCAAAAGGGGTACATTTTCTCATCAAAAAGTTTCCTATGTATCTCCACACCAGCAGGTAGTACCAGTAAATGAAACACAGCTTGATTTCATATGCTATTTTTATGGATCTCTTTGAAATAAGTTTGATATTTTATATCCTGCGTGAAATGTATAATTATTCAAAATTGCTTTCAGAAAAGTGTTTATTTCAAAAGATGTACAAAATGTGCAACACTCCTCTTAGAGGAAGCTCCATATTCCGAAACGTTATTTACAATTCAAAAGCTTATGATAGATATTCTCAATTTTTCAACAGCTATAAAAATACATTCATCCTGTAACATTTCAGAAAAATGAGCAAGCAACTGTGTTCACAATACTGCAGTTCAATGTTATACTGACCTCAAACACAGCAGGTCACTGATTTTTACAGCAGAAATATCCAGCAACAAGAGCAAACCTAAAGTTGAATTAAACTTACATGCTAAACTTACATGTCTGCAAATAATATAAAATAAATACCTTTCAGCCTACATTGAATTTAGGAGCTATTATGAACTTTCCATAATTTTCAAGTGCTACACCACTATGTTTGCAACCCCTTTAGATAATATTTTCAATTAAATAGTTTTGATTCTCACCTGTGTATGATTACCTTCTCAAACAAGCAGTTTTCAAATTACAGATAACTGAAATATCACTGCTGTATGCTAAAAAAAGAGTTTAATTTACAAGAATTGCATTTGTAACAATAACTGCCCTTATAAAACTGCAAAAATATGACAGAACTATGATGCCATTTCCAATTTGCACAATAAGGGATTAGATTTATAGGCACCTCTAAGTTACAGGCTTTGTGCAGCTTATGCTATTAGGTCTCCTTTGGTAAACTACTGCTTACTAAAGCATTAGTACTGGTTTGTTGTTGACTTTGTGGACTTTTGCATGATATTATCTGGTCAAATTTAATCCTCAAAGGCTGTATGAGCATTCTAACAGGTGACAGTTCTGCACAATCTCAAAAATGAATATACAGTACTTTTAAAAGAAAAGCCTAGACATCACAAGAAAAACTGAGTTTTAACCTGTCAGTGTTGCAAAGGCTTAAATCTTCCCTACAGAGGAAAAGTAAGCCCCTATGCAATTGGACTGTATTTATTTAGAATAATCTCACTTTTTTTGACAACTTCTATGGGACTCACTACAGAACTCTGAACTCAAGTTTCTGTATTTGTTAAGTCTTAAACATTTTTCAAGCATCTTTAAACTTTCAGTGTATGCTACTTTTGAAACCATGACAGTACGAGAAACATCACTGCCCTTCACAGAAGCCTGTATTAAAAAACCACAACCAACCCATAGTCAGTTGTATTTTCAATTCCCAAGACACACTCTCCCACCAGGAATGCACTACAGATGACATCTCTACAAATCCACGTCCAGATTTTGCAGGTGAGCAACAGGAAGAAGGCCTCCCTATGATCAAGAGGTAATCCCATACATGCAATTAAATTGTTCAGCTGCAAAGCACGCAGTATTTCTGCAACACTGTGCACCTCTGACCTCAGTCACTGTACAAGTCTAACTTTAGGCTTAGGTAAGAGAAGTGAGCCACCTACCAGGACAATAAACAAAGACTTTGTTATTTGCTCCAATTTGAAAATAAGCAAAAACAGGTGGTAGCTGACTCCTGAATACAAACATGCCACAGCTACAGCAGAACATTCAACAATTGCACTAATTACTTAAATTGTTGTGAGTGTTGCCCCATCCTCTACTTTTAGAGGCTCAGCACAACCGCTCATGGTGAACTGGATCTGAGAAATCAATCTTGATGGGACACAGCACTGTAAAACCAACTAATTACTTTCTGCTACATTAGACCCGGACCTACCTCAACATGCAGATGGAGTTAATGGAGAAAATGGTGCAAAGAGGGTTTTTGAGCTAGTAGCACAGTGAAGAAAGTCACACGGCCCAGGCCTTTAACATAACTTCAATTTCTAATGGCCATATTAGAAACTATCACAATTCCTACTAAGATCCACAATCACCACAAAGCACTGCACTGAAAGGAAGCCCTCATCTTCAAATATGCAGGCAACAACTCGAAGATTAGCTTTTGGATGTGAAAACAAGTGTTCAACACTGGCTGAAGAACACGGGAAGGGTGCTGCTGGTGGTCTGTCTTGCACTCTTAACTGCCACTCTCCCTGTACAGAACTGCTGCCATGCAATTTACAAATACTGACCCACTTCAGTCTCTTCCTCGTAAGTAAAAATATGGCGTTTGGCTCACAGAAAAAAACCATTAGGGGAAAAATCAGTGTCCCTTACACAAAAGAGCAAAATTAGGCTTTATTTAAACCCACCAATTTTCAAACTTTTTTCACTTTATTTAAATACTACGAAGCCTCCCCAAAACAGCACACTGGCTGTTTATTCACAGATGGTAAGCACAGCAGCAAGTCTCCTGCTGTCCTCTCCTCATGATACACAATCATGTGGGATTAAAATAACAACTGTACTTGGATCACCTCCAGCTGCTCCAGCTCATGGAGTGGAAGTGCAGGCTGGGGCTACGTTTGTAGGACCGAGCCTAGGAGCATGAACATAATTTATCACATGGGGGGAAAAAAAAAAAAAAAAGTACTGAATTATGATGAAAGGTTTGAAAAAAACCCACCCTCGAAAAAAAGATGACACAACCTGGAAAAGACGATTTCCTTTGCTTAGTCTCACCAGCTGCGCTGTGACCGCGGCTTCCCCAGCAGCGCATCTGAGACTTACCGACCCCATGCTCCCTCACCGCGGGGCCTCTCCCGGGACACAGCTCGCCGATAACGCGGCCCTTCCCGCTGCCGGAGGAGCCGCCCCTCGCTGCCCGGCTCGCCGCGGCGGCGGGAACCAACATGGCCACCCCCACCGCGCCACATGCGCCGNGCGCTCGGATCGCGGACGCACCGCGGGGCGGGGCGGGGGCGGGGAAAGGCCCCGGGCCGCGCGCGATTGGCCGCCCGCTGATCACGTGCGACCGGAGGCGGTTGGGGCGCGGTGCCAGCCGGGAGATGTAGTCGTCATCTACGTCGTTCGCGGGGGCTGCCGGGAACCCCTCCCACTGTCGCCCGGGCAGGAAGAGGCGGGCGGGCGCGGGAGCGCCCTCTGGCGGCCGCTGCGGGAGTGGCATCGCCCGCCCGCGGTGAGCGCAGGGAGCGGCCCCCGGGCGCCAGAGGCGCTTGTCCCAGGAACACGGCGAACATTACGTCCAACTCTTAACCCAGCACTTCCAAGCCCAGCTCTAAACCATGTCCATACGTGTCACATCCATACGTTTTTCTGAACAGTCAGGAATGGTGATTCCAGCACTCCCCTGGACAGCCTGTTAAAACAGGTAAATCCAGCCACGGGATTCATTTTCGTGTTTTGATTTGATTAGTACTTAACAAAGGCAAAGGGTTCATTAAAGAAAAACACAATGAACATATATTTAACTTCTTAACCTTTTTGTAATACTGCTTGATGAAACAAATACTAAAACAGTTTTCAAAGTAAAAGAACCGGAGCATATCTTTATCCCAGTGACAAAACAGAAACTGAAAGAGAAAGTATTTCTTCCTAAACTATGTAATTTTAAATCACATTATGATGGCAAAACAAGAACATAATCTCTGAAATTTGTACATTCAGGAAGTACATCAACACATGAACAATCTTTTTCTATTTTGTCCAGTGACATACTGCTCATATTATCTATTTCATAACATTTGGTTTCTGGTAGTTCTTTATAGATGCTTTGATGCAAACCAGTAATTAATAAATCTTCCTATTTATTTGCCTAATATGCTGCTATATGGATCTTATATTCCATACTTTACTTGTTTGGCAGCCACACATATTCTTTGGCTGTTTTAATACTGCCTTTAATTCTTTTAATATAAATAAAGATAATACATCCAGAATAGTCTTCCTCTCTAATAATTTTTTTCTTAATTTTCTTCTGTGTTTAACTTTTATTTTTATTCTTAAGGAGCCAGGTGTACAGATCTACATTTTACAGCCTTCAATGTCATTTTACTGAAACTATGAGCTTTAACCACCAAATTGTATACAATATCATACAGAATTTGACTATTTAATTTCTCTTATGCAAGATAGGGAGAACAGCATGAAGTCCTCTGTAAGACAGCTATGTTTATTAACAGTGTTTAATTAGCTAGTTGAATATAGCAAAGCTGAGTTCAGAACATGGCCTACCTTGTTGCCACACAAATGGGAAGCAAGGATGTGTTGTGATTTTGGGATATATTTTTCCTTGATTTCTTGAGTTTTGGAGGCAAAAAGCCTCTAAAGATGACATCAGAAGTTATCCAACGACTCACAGTGGCAATGAGAGGATTATGAGCTACTGCAATCTTTTCAAGTCCCTAACACAGGTAATAGACCAGATGCTCAGAAGTTATGTGGCTGCCTTGCAAGTGATGTAATCTTCAAACTAAAGGGAAACTTAAGACAGAAGGCAAAGAGCTATCATAGATGCAGCCAGAAAATCCCACCTTTTGAAGTTATAGTGGAGAAAAGAAGGGGCTGAAGTAAAGAAATGCTGAGTATCTCATCTTCAGTGATCCTTCAGGGATTTATCAGTTTCCTGTGTGATTTAGGTAGTTGCTGGGAACATCTTCATTCTGCAGAGTAGCATCGAAGTCAGAAATCTTCATTCTGCAGAGTACCATCGAAGTCAGAGGTGTGTAGGTATGAGCTCTAATTGATCTGCATGCTTGTAGCTCACTGATTTGAGTGAAATAATCACTTCTAGAATCACTGTGTTGTATGTGATTAAAAATATGATCATCTTAGTTTGATTTTGAAGCCTGAAAATAAAAAGAATTTTTAATATCACATGGTATCTAATGCAGAAATAAATCACTGATTGTATTTTACTACTATTAAGTCTATTTTTATGGCCCTCTGATGACACAAACTAAGTGAAATCTCTTTGGATATCAGTAATATTCCTGTTGAATTAACTGGGCCAGAACTTCACTCCATGACTTCTACCGTGTTTCCAGAGCAAAGAATAAATTTTTTCTCATCTCCAGATATATTAATGGTCTCTTTCAAGTATTTATAGCAGTAGAGTTTATCTCTTTAAAGCTTGCAACTTACTGGTTAAACAGGAATGTTTTGCATAGAAACACCATTTTTTTACAAAGATGCATCTTGTTTCCCTTTGATCTTATCCCATGATAAAACAACCAGTTTCATATGCATTCACTGGAAAATGCTAAAATTCTTGGGTAGCAGAAGAGTGTTTTTGAATGCAGAGAGAACCATTCTTACATCATAGTGCAAATTTCATGCCCTACATTAATACAGATTCTGCAAGAGGCAGTACAGCTTGAATAATCAAATCAAAACAAAACAAAACTGAGCAAAACAAAACAAAAGAATGTGCAGGATCTTCCTTTTCAGCACAGCTGGAATTAGCTTGAAACTTGCTTGGAATTAGCTTTGAGTAAGTCTGCTCCAGCCTGAATTGTGGTTGGAGTAGTTTGTAGTAGTTGTGTAGTAGTTGTGGCTGTGCCTTTCAGTAGTTTAGTTTGCATCTGCATCAGTGGAGGGGAAAAGAGTGATGCTTAACATATATTGCCTCTTTTAACTAAGAGAATTGGACAGAATCTGAAATACTACATAATTTTTCCTTAAAGAGTAGAAAGGGAGACAGCTATTTCTTCAGTGCAGCTCTGTTCATTTACAAAGGATGTTTATAATGATTTTTTTTTTCTCCCCCATGCTGTTAATAAGACTATTTTGCATTGAGCACAGGTTTGTCTTTTTCCTCTGGATAATGTTTCCTATAGGGCTGTTTTCCATTCACTTTTTAAGATCATGCTTTTGTGGCCCTCTTTTTGGTGTTTGTGATGGGTTTGTGATTTCTCTTTTTTGCATGCACATGCAGACACATACAACCTACATAACTGTTGCATTTGGTATGAGAAACTCAGTAAGTCCCTGTACCATCTGCCCAAGCCACAACAGTGTACATTTGCATGTGGTCTGGCTCCTGGGTGGCATTTTTGCATTGTTTCAGCCATCGCTAGACAAACAGGCATTTAGTTGTGTCTTCAATGAGCCTGAACAGGAGACAGCTACTAAGAGCTTCACTGGGAAAGGGGGACTGCCCAGCCCCCAGTACTGCAACGCAGAGAAGCAGAGCGAGGAGGAGGGACCCAAGCTAAGGTGCTCTCTTAATTAAGTAATGTCAAATTCAGTGGCCATTTTCTCCCTAAGCAGCAGCTGTCTCAGCTGCCAGCTGCTCTCGCTTTTCTATGGCTGCTCTCTCACCCATGAGACATAGCTGACCTCCCCTTTTGCCCTCTTGGCTGCCTTCATGTACTCGCAGCCTTGCATTACTTTGGAGAAGTTGGGAAGACAGCAGTGAACATAAATCAAGCATCATGAATGGGCTGTAAAATTCATGACTCATGCACCTCTCTGTGTGTTGGTCTGTAACACAGGGGGACAGGCAGCCAGAAAGGGATGTGAAAAGCCTGACAGAGAAAAAAGGCCTCTGCTCAGGTAAGGTCATAGCAAAGGTCAGTGAACTTCCCCAGTGAGAATGAGTGTGCCACCACATAATGGGAAATGGCAGTGGATGGACCTCCAGGAGGCAGGAGTCAGTTCACTTTGTAAATCAGAACATCAAGGCCAAATCGGAAAACAAAAGCATTGAAATAGCACAGAAACCACATAGTTTTTACTATGGGGATGATGATGTCGGGCTGTTTAAAAACCATTTCAACAGCAAATCCTAGGCCAGCTATTTCAGGGTTTGTTATTCTAGGCTGATCTGCCGTTGCATTCCGCGTTCTTTCCAAAGACCGTGGAGGACAAGATTGCGAATTCCTCAATTAGGGGGCTTGCTGTTATTTAAATTACTCATACATTTAAATTGTTTAATTAATGTATGCATCCTTGGCTTCTATAAGGAAGCAAGGAAACAGCATGCCTTTAATTTGCACTTCAGAAATATAGCAAATAAATGAAACCGAATAACAGAAGGAACTCTGTCTACTAGTTAGAGCAGGAGTCCTCTTTTTTCCTTACATGCCTCCTTGTTGACCACTACAAAATGAGCACAAGTGTATACTGACATTGTCTCAGTAAGGATGAAAGACAAAAATAGGAATAAATTGTGAAATTATACTCAGATATGAATTTGAATATGAATTAGATGCTCATAAAATTTAATAAAGTATCCTAAATCATTAATAACGATTGTACTGAAACCTCATCAAGAAGCAGATGATGGTATTTGAGCAGGAGACACTGAAACTAGATCAGCCAGTACACCCCAGGTTTTTTATGCCAAGTCAGGGACAACAGATACTTGCAAACCCTGCTTAACCAGGTAAACGATGTCTGCAACTCCTTAGGGTTCTTTAAATGGAACAAAGAGGAAACTGAAGTGTATGAAGGTACGTGTCCTGCTTTGCTTGATAGCTGAGTTTGTTGGTTACTTGGAAAAGAAGCACTGATTTTTCACAGTACAACACCTGCTAGTGACATGGGTCATTAAGGAGTGATTCTGCCGATTTGGTAACATTCTGCTTTAGAAAGGTTAAAATAAGCACATTATGATGTGTCTTTTAAAGATATTTCATTATGCTGGTTGGCAGTAGGTTGCCTATCTTCAGAATTTGGACATAAATACTGTCACAGCGTGAGCTGCATGAATTAGAACACAGCAATTTTCACTTGTTTAAGAAAATAATGTGTTAAACATCTTTGTGTTTTGCAGGCATCCTAGAAACATTCCTAATTCACTCTGACAGTGAATTCACACTTTCTACAAATGGTAGGCTGATACAAGTATTATCAATACAGGAGAAATGAAGACGGGAACTGTCAGAAACACAGGTGTCCACCTGCAACTACACTTCAGTAATAGCATGGCATCAAATTCCTTCAGTTAATTTGCCATGTTAAGTGAAACTATTTATACATGGCAAACCTGGATTATATACTTTATCTGTTGCCCTTGCCCTGTAGTCAGTTGGGCTACTTTTTTGCCAATTAACGCTATCATAATGCATCAAGTACACTTATATGAATACACTTACTCTGAAAAAACTCTAAGCCTAGGATATAAAGATTTTTAAAATTATTATTCTTCTTTGTTAAAGATGGGGACAGAAGACCACAGGGAATAAGACAGTTGCAGAAAATACTGAGATTATAGTTTGGATTTCAAATCACACTTTCTGGGGAGTTGTCTGGATGCCGGGCAAACAGGAGAATATTTTGCGTACTAAGATCAGAATAAGGATTGGTGTAGTTTAATTTAAGTTAATAGCACGGAAATAGAAAGACAGAATCTCATCATCAAAGTTCTAACTGAAATCATAGTCTGTACTTGCCAGCAGTGGGAAGACAGCTGAAATTTAAACAAGGAGTGGGATCCCAGTACTAATGGCTGGATCTTGCAGATACATGCTCTGAAGTGTTTTGCAGCTATTCTCCCACTCAATAGGCACATCCCCATGCTCTTTTTGAAAGCAAGTGCTTATTAACATGAACCAGTAAAAAGAACAGTGCACTGATATTAAATTAGAGATGTTTTAGTACATAGGATAGGTGATAATTTTTTGTGATACTGTTGAGGCTGTGTGAAAAAGTCATATTGTGTGTGTGGCTCTACGCAGATATTTACTATATATATATATGTATTATGCTAAGTAGAAAAGTTATACTGTATTAACATTTGAATAATATAGTGAATGTAGTTTTGTAATTAACAGTAAGTTTTAGTAAAATAGAAGCTGTGTATGTGTGTAATATTCTTTTTAGCTCGAGAGAGATTCCTCAGCACTGAGGTAATAGTTACAGGAACTTCCAAATCATCTAGTTAAAAAGAATTTATGGCNGTTTATCACAGACTGCACCTCAAATGCTGTCTTCAGTTTTTCACCCCTCACTACAAGAAAGAGGGGCCGGAGTGTGTCTAGAAAAGGGCGATGGAACTGGGGAAGGGTCTGGAGCTCAACTCTGGTGAGAGGCAGCTGAGGGCGCTGGAGGTGTTTAAGCCTGGTGAAAAGGAGGCTCAGGGAGGATCTTATCTTTCCTCTTCAACTGCCCGAAAGGAGGCTGTAAGCCACGTGGGGGTTGGTCTCTTCTCCCAGGAAACAATTGACAGGACAAGAGGAAATGGCTTCAGATTGTGCCAGGGGAGGTTTAGATTTGATATGAGGAAAACTTTCTTTGTGGAAAGGGTTGTAAAGCATTAGAACAGGCTGCCCAAAGAGATGGTGGAGTCACCATCTCTGAAAGTGTTCAAAAAGCATGGATATGGCACTTGAGGACATGGTTTGGTGGTGAAGATGGTGGTGGTGCAATGTTGATGGTTGGACCTGATGGTCTTAAAGGTCTTTTCCAACCTTAACAACTCTCTGGTTCTACATTGACACTAAGTTTGACAATACCCAGAAAACATAAGCAGTCATCTTTACAGGCACAGGTAGTATCTTTTTTCACTCTCTAACCCATGCAAATAGGAGCAATATAATATGTGCATTAATCACATTTACTTTTATGACAGATCATTGGTTTCTAATCTTTCTCTTTCCAGGAAGACAATCAGCATCCTCCATGTGACAATGCCACCTTGACTCTGCAGCCTATTTTTCTAATTTTAGTTACTGCCTTACTGAATATTGAATTTGTGATGGTTTTCCTGGGCTAAAAATAGAATGAAAGAATTGTTATAAACCACACAGACAGACCTACATACCACGGCCCACACTCCATAATAAAGAAGATATGCTTGAAAAATTTCTTGTACAGCCTCGCAGATCAAAACTATGGGAAGTTCTTCACGGAATCAGTTGGGGTTGGAGGGGACCTCTGGAGATGATTCAGGCCAACCTCCTTGCCAAGGCAGGGTCACCCAGAGCAGGTGACACAGGAGTGTGTCCCGGTGGGTCTGGAATGTCTCCAGAGAGGGAGAGTCCATGACCTCCCTGGGCAGCCTGATCCAGTACTCTGCCACCCTCATTGTAAGGAAGTTCTTCCTCATGTTGAGATGAAACTCCTTGTGTTTTAGTCTAAGGCCGGTAGCTCCTCATCCCGTCACTGGGCACCACTGGAAAGAGTCTGGAACCATGCTTTGACACCCACCTTTGAGACATTTTTGAGATCCCCTCTCAGTCCTCTCTTCTCTGGGCTAAATACCCTCTTTACTGTGAGGGTGGCGAGGCGCTGGCACACGTCGCCCAGGGAAGCTGTGGATGGCCCATCACTGGGAACGCTGAAGGCCGGCTTGGACGTGTCTTTGAGCCCGCGGAGCTTTTTCCCTCCCCCCCCTCCGTCCCTCCGTCCCTCCCTCCGTCCTGCTCTCCCCGCCCGCCCCAGCCGGCGGCAGCTCCGGGCGGCGGCTCCTCCCCCGTGGCCGCCCGGCAGCATGGCGGCGGCGGTGGAGACCCGCAGAGTGTGCGAGACCGCCGGCTGCAGCAGCGAGGCCAAGCTGCATTGCCCCACCTGCCTCAAGCTGGGCATCCAGGGCTCCTACTTNCTCGGCTCCTCGGCTGTTGGAGCCGGGGGAGCCGGGCTGGCGGCCCCGGGCGGGGCGGGAGCCCCGTTTCTCCTCGTGGCCGCGGGCGATGCGGGACCTCAGCGGCTCTAAAGCTCAGCCGGAGCGTTCGTGAGGGGGTGCACGGCTGTTCCTCTGCCTGAAAGTGTGGGTGGTCCGTGTGCACCCCTTAAAAATAAAGGCTTAGTGAGACAAAGTGAGGACGTGCTCATCAAATTCCAGCCGGTGCGTTTCTCTGCCGGCGTCAGCTCTGGAGTTGCTCGGCTTTGATAGACACCGTGAGACTTGTTGCTCTGAAAACAGATTTTCTTTAAGTTATGAGTTTCTGTAAAAAAATTTGATACTCCTCCTCTTTATTATTATTCCCTTTTTATTTCCCCTTTTTTCCCCCAGTATGTCCTTTGGTGTTCTACTCTGGGGGTGCCAAACAGGAAGGTTCAGGTTAGGCCACATGTCATACAACAGTCAGCTCCGACGTGTAAGTGTGAGAATTGAACGTGTTCTGTAGGCCACATGGTAACAGAGTGTGGTCCTTCGATAGAAAGAGCTGTCTGATGACTGCTGAGTGTGTTTTTTGTTTGTGGGGTTTGTTTTGGTCTTCTTTTTTTTTAAACTTTAAAACGTGCACTAAAATACATAACCTAATCCATTGGACTTTTTGTATTCTGTATTTTGTATTCTATGTAGTTCCGTCAGAATCAGTGAGGACATATGTGTTTAGTTCAGATTAACACTACCTTTCCTTGTCACAGTTACAATTCAGAGTAAAGTCACTGAGCTTTGTAGACAAACATAAGAAAATAATTCAATTACGTCAGCTGGATTAATTTATTAATTGAGAAGAAATTTCTTCTGAGTCAGTATGTAAGCTGATAGTTATAGTTTGCATAGGACTAGGGGAAGATTTCCCACATGCTTGTGATACACCCACTACAGTTTCTAGTACTTTCCCCTGAAGCCTCCGTGCCCTATGCTGGGAGTTGATGCCGAATTAGAGCAATTGCAACTCAAGAGTTGTTCTGACAGTTCTATCTAGTTCCCACGTGGTCCTTGTGGTTAACTTCTAGGATTTACTCTGCATTTTACTGTGTGTTTTGACATGTCTGACGTTAAACTCATCATAAATGCATCATTTGTGTATACAAATACTAGTTGGTGATGACAAAACCATTTGTTAAGAGAACGAACAGGCTAATGTGAAGAGTCCCAGTTACATCTTCACTCCCCTCTTTTCCATGTCTAACTCAGCTAAATAAGGTGCAGAGATTCTTGTTTTCTGTATACTGAGTTTAATTATTTTGAAATATCTACTGCTGTTGTTAGGTAAAAGGGGAATTATTGGAAATACTCCCTGGCTTGTTAAAATAGGCTGCTGGATAACTGACTACATGCTTGTAGAGCTGTTCTGGCCAGAAAATGAAATACTGGACTGGCAATTCCAGTCATCTCATTTCTGAGTGACTTGGGGAGTGTTGTGCCTTGCTGTCCCAATCAGGAATGTGGGTAAGCACGCTGAAGGTGCTTCGGAGGTTGTGGGGCAAGGTGTTACAGAGCAGGACATTAGTGACAGCCTCTTTTAAAGATGTGCAAGAAATGTCATGCACTGAGAGAAGAGTCCCCGTGTTCATCCTGTAGCAAGGAACCTTTGCCCTCCCTTAGTATTCTGTGTGGGGCTCAGCATGGAGCTGTCCCGGGGCTCCAGCTCTCCTCATCACCTGGTGTTTGCCAAGGAGGAGGCTCCCTGCAGTCCTGCCCCGGTGTCTGGCAAGCACAGTCAGAAGAGTAGGTAAGGTGCTGCTGACAACCTGGCTGCCTCTTCAAATAAGCCCATGGCAGGGGAAGGACTATTATTTTCTCTGAGCTTCCAACAAGTTTCAGCTGACTGCAGTGGACTGGTTAGCATCAGTGAAACTTTTCTGGAGTTCTCTCTTTGGTTTTCTTTCCATTCTGGTCTTACATGCATAAATAACTCCTAGATAAGCTAGTGGATGGACCTAGGATATTATTCCACCTCACAGGCACAAGCCTGTGTTGTAGCTGGCTTTGTGCTATTCCCTCCTAAGGATGCATGCTTCTACCCTTTCCCTTAGGCTATCCCTGATTCCTTGGTGAGCCACTTCTGAGGTCATCAGAGTTTTCTTTTAAATGGAGAAAATGGAGAAAAAGCAGTTGCATTAATTGTTTTTGGTTGGTTGGTGGTTTTTTGTGTTTGTTTTTGTTTTTGTTTGGTTTTGTTTTGTTGTTGTTGTTGTTGTTTTTCTGGTTTGACACTGCAAGGTCATAAAGCACTTCAAGAGTGTGCTGCTGGAGAGCAGTCTTGCCACTACTCCCTCGTTTGGCCCAGGCATAAAGTCAGCCTGTCTTTCTGGAATGTACTGGTGTCAGCCAGGTGTGTGGCACTTCCTTTGGGCTGACGGTAGATTGGGAGCCAAGCTATATGGCATCTCCTTGACAGGTAAAAGTATCTGCATGGGCATGGACACCAGGTAATCAATCTGCTTGGGAGCCTACAATGACTTTTTCATACAGGCAAAACGCCAGTCAGAGCTAAAACCAAATTTGTAGGAATTTATTTTCTCCAGTGCTGAGAATAAACAACAGAAAATTGTGAACTACTATAGGAAGGTAACCATGTGAAGCCATGTGTTTGGATTATGATTTACTAACTTATCTTTTGCTAAGAAAAAAATGGTGTAGGACTGAAAGGTACAGGAGGTATAGGAAGTATGGGACTGAGAATCTCAGTGTAGTGTGATTGATTAAAAATTATTTTTCATGACTGCACATAAAGAATTGAAGTGAACTTTACAAGTCGATAGGATCAAGACAATGATTTCCCTGGTGGATTTGGCATTTGTGTTCCTCCTTTCCTGGAGAAAGGGTGTTATTCTGGTCACTTTTTTTTTTCTCCCTCTCTGCATCAAAACGTATCCCTCAATAACATGCCCTGAAAATGCTTATACTGGAGTGATTTGACATTCTCTGAGGTTTCTTTAAGCCAACACTGTTTGCTCTCTGGCTGTTGGGCACCTTGAAAGCTGGGTACAGCTGCTAAATAATAGTTGTGCTTGTATGTGATAGATGGCAAGGAGGCCATGTGACTGGGTTCTGACCTAGCAGGGAGGTTTTGAACTGGTCATGGAGACAAGGTAAAAATGGCTTTTAGCAGCAGAGGAGCTCTTGAGGTAGTGTATTGAACCCTGGCTTTCTTTTTTCCCTTTCACTTCAAGCTGTAATAAGAGGAACTGGTCTACCGAGGGATTCTGTGTGCTGTTAACCCTTAGTAATATTTTAGGCTGGTAAATCAAGTACTGTCACTACCAGCTACCTTTCTTCAATGTCTTGCTTTCTTTTTTTTGGAGACTTACTGCAGTGTTGTGTGTGTTTATCATCTTGTGGTGAGGTACAGTAATTCAGTCTATCTTCTGAATGAGGACATCACACTGATGTCCAGCATTGCATCTCAAGTGTAGAGTTTCTCTTGCTAAGATGAATGAATTTGCTATTGTGAAATCTGCCGTACAGATACAGACCACTTGCATGTACATCATGTGTAGTATACATAAAGAGTTTGTGTTTAAGTAGACAATTTGCATTTATGTCTTCTACAAGTGGCTGAGGGGTAAAGAAGGAGAGAGTAGTGACTGTTCTCCAGTTACTATTTTTATGTGAGCCTTCTAATTGTGAATGGATCACTTATTAGTGTCTTGCTGTCTTGCTTTCATTAAAAACTTCCTCTTTTGTACTACTTACATGAGTGTCTTCGACAAAACAGAGTAGGTTTACTGTGGTGTGGACTAGATGCTGGTGCAGGACCACTTCTCCAGCCAAATTCAGAAATACCTACTTGTAGACACTTACTGTAAACATTCTCTTACTCTGAAGTCCGCACCCTTTGCCATTTTTGTTTCTCTTGAGAGCTGGTGGCCATGGGTTGTATCAAAATAGTAGTCATAACTTACTCAAGGAGAAGTGTTGCCCCTCCCTGTTTTGTGTGCCCTTGTGTTGTCAGCCCCAGGTGTATGAAGTGATCTGGTTATGGAGTCAGAAGTGAGGACTGGGGTTATATGGTACTCTGCCATGTGTGTTTGAGGTGTTTGAAAGGGTAGCAGTTTCTCTGAACTGCTGTACAGTCGGGGGCAGCATCTCTCTTGCACTGGTGGGTGCCTCCCAATGTCTCTTCATACCTCTTGATATCTGAGGTGGGGTATGACTTGTTAAATTCCAGTGACAGGAAGAATTGCTGTTTTGTTCTCTCAGTAAGTTTATATGCAATTTACTGCTTTCTGGAAGGCATGCTGACAGTTTCACTGACACTCAGCCCTGGGCCCATGACTGCTTTGGGTGCTTAAGGTCACAGCATTTGTAAAAAATTAATTCGTAATTTGTGAAAAATTGTGAACCTCAAGAGAAGGTTGTTGTCCCATCTCCTCCTGCTTTGCTGTTTCCTTTCACTGTTAATGTGTTGGGGATGGGGAGCAGGGAGGCATGGACCTGGATGAAACTATTTTTTGTCCTCTCTCACGTCAGATCATAGGACATCAGTGCAATCTTTTGTCCTTGTTTCACTGTTCTTTGTGCCTGAAATAGGCCACAACCAGCTGCTTAGATTCAACTGCAGCACACAGGAGTTTCCTCAGGCATAAATGGCACTCAGTTGATAACATCTTCTAGAAAATCAGATTTCCTTCATCAGGAACATTCTCAATTGCCTATAAATTACCATGAGTATCTATATCTAAGGTAAGCATCTGATTGTTGGTGAGGTATAAAAGCTGAGCCCTCATGACTTTCTGACTTCTTCAGACTCCTGTTGGCAGACTTGCTGAGCTAGTGTTCCATGTACTGACTGGATAGTCCACCTGGAATTCCTCTGGTCTGTTATTCCTTCACTACTCGCAAAAATCACTTGTACATCTCCGTAAATCTGAGGAGCTGCAAAATGCAGTCCCTTCCTCAAAGAAACTTCTTGGTCATGAGGGGCTCAGGAGTCTCAGGGTGAGATCAGGTCATAGATGAAAAAGAAAGTTGATCTAACCCGCTGATATCAAGGTTCTGCATGTAGGTACTTCTCTTGGAGTGGAATCTGAAAACATGTATACAACTCTTCTGAAAACCTGACTATTCATGTGTGCTGCTTAGGCTAGTTTGGGAATTTTTGATGGAGGTTTTCAGACTGGAGACTGTCTCTGTGGGCTTGTACTGCCCTACAAGGATTTCAGCATGCTGGAAAGAGTCATCTGTTTCACTTAACATCAAATGTACTAACACCTCAGCATACTTGTACTTATGGATAAAATGTGAGTTAATCTGTGCTGTATTAAATAAATTTATATATAACTGATAGCCTTGTATTAAGATAAATGCTTAATTACTTCAGGTTGGTAAAAATGAGTTCTGATTATGTAAAATGACATGGTCTCCGGTTAAGCCCCAGACAGTTTTATGTTCTAAAGGACATTTCTAAATTCTGTTGAAAATATAGCTCAGAATATTTTTAAATACAGTGGGCTGCTTGGCACTGTTTCCTAGATGTTTGCCCATTACAATTCAGGGTATAGTGACACGCAGAGAGACACAGTCTGTGCTCGCAGTCTTGATTCCAACTTTTTTTTTCTTTTTCCTTTTTTCTTGTCTTTTTTTTTCTTTAAGGTAGGTAATTTTTGAAATTCATCACATTTGCTTTAAATAGTGACCACAGAGGATGGAGGGGCAATTCTGTGGAAGTTGGACACAAGGTGGAGTGCTGACAGAGGGGTTGACAAAGCTAACTTTGAATGAGTTACTCCCATGCAAATGCATTTCAGAAACACAGTCTATCAGAATGCCTTAAATTCTGTGCTGTGATGCCTGCATAGGTTCCTGTGCTTGGATATCATAGAGTGGCCTGGCTTGAAAGGGAACTTAAAGACCAACCTTAAAGACCTCTAGTTCCAATCCCTTGCCATGGGCAGGGACACCTTCCACTAGACCAGTCCAAAGCCCCATCCATCCTGGCTGTGAACACATCCAGGGATGAGGCATCCCTGTCTCTGGGTAGCTTGCTTAAATCTAGTTTATTAGATCTGTACTATACAGAGGTTTGTAGTGTAGTAATACCCTAATCTTGATTGAGCATCCTTTTCTTCTCTGGAATTTGCAGTTGGCTGTACTTTCCCATCTCTTAATCAGATTATATGCATACGTGAACTGAATAAATAAGAAGCTTTTTGTTATTATTTGAAAGATGATAATAAACATAGCACAATTTTTCCCCTAATTATTCCAGTAACTGTTTTAAAGGGTTTTGTTTTTTCAATGGTTGATTTAAAACAAAAAACCCTCAAGATATTTGGTAATGAGCAGTGTGTTCATGGTGAAAATGCACCATACTATAAAACAAATGCTGTTATGCTGCATAATTCTGTTGACTTTGGATGAGTCCTTAAGGTAAAAATAATTTTCAGAAATAATCACAGCTTCCACAAGGGGATGCAACAGGAATGTTTTCAAACGGTAATGCTGGTTGTGCCTTTGGTTACCTTTTGATATATTCTGATTACCACTGGGTTGAACTTGTCTCTAAACACAAAACCAGTGGCTTAAGAATGTCTTGAAGCCAGAAATGTTATTAAAGAGTCCAGTAGGTTGACAGCCTCTGTCTAGAAGACAAAATTATATTTGTCTTATAGAATAGTTGTAGGATTGCTCTAAACAAGTCAAGGATTACCCCTCTGCTTTCTTTTTTGTCATACGTTTGACCTCTCTTCTTATACAATCCTCTTCAGTGTTTCCATGTCTGTCCTAACTGAGGTGTAAGAGTTACATGAAATGAAAAAAAAAAATGCTTTAGGTGAGAAGGGTGGGGATATAAATATCAGGCATGCTAATGGATAATGTAGTGCTTAAAATGAAACTCAGGAAATCTTCCAAGAAACTTGAAGCCAAATTCATAGTGTTCCTGCGTACTTTCTCCCTGAAGCTCTTTAATGTTTTAAAATATAGCCATGCAGTGTTACATGTTCCTTCTTATATAGTATCTGGAAAAAAAACCTTTATTTTCTCTATTTTAATATTAAAAATCACCCTGGGTATTTTTTGTCTGGATTTTGTGTGTTTAGTCATTGAAAATATTCTATCCTGACCTGAACTGGGCATAGGAACAAGAAGAATTGTTAAGAGACAGGAATGGTAATAGCCTGATTGAAGTAGATGTTTGAGGAGAAGGCTCAGTGAAAAGCGTAATTTTCTCCAGGAAATACTCCAGAAAGTGGCCCAGATGAAGAGAAAGAGGAGGTTTCTTCCATAGCTTGTTGGGAAGTTTGCGGTATAGAAGGCAAGGGTATTTGCAACATGTAGTGGTGCTTTGGTAGTGCTTTGTTGCCAGAACTATGATTCTCCAACCTGTGAGATGACAGCTGCCGTATTTTTATGTGGAATGCTAAGGCAGAGCTCTGCAGTCATGTGCAATGTGGTGCTTGTGCTAAATATAAATAATTTGTATCTACCGGGTAAGTCCAGTTCTCGCAGGAAACATATGACTGATCCTACACAAAATAGATGGGCTGTAGGTGGATGTGCAGCATATCCTTTGAGTGCCTTCCAGAAGTGTCAGACCAAGGCAGAGAGATTCATTGATTGTACATTGCACTTGTAACAGCCCCTGCTCACAAAAAGGCTTCGAACTTACTGTGTGTGCCTGCTGTAGTTGATGGATGTGCACATTGTGCACGTGTCTGGGTTGTCTTGGAGTACAGCAGCTTTGGAGCTGTGCTCAAGAGTTCTGGCAGAGCTACTGAAATAGAGGGCAAGTAGAATCTGGGATACATGTTTGGGAAAACTTAGGCATATGGCAGCTGTATGCAGAATCTTCTTAGGCTGTCCATAGCTGCAGGAAATAAAAAGCCAAAGTGGAGCCTCTCAGGGTATGGTACTGTCCCTGGTGCTGTGTTTGCCTGCGGTTCTCTGCTTATGGGCCAGCAAAGAAGACTGTTGGTGTAGGACAAAGCAAGGGCATTGGAGAACATCCCCCAAAATTTCATGGGAAAGCAGAGAATGAACTACAATTGGTAATTACCACAGCTGATGTATGTCCTCCTTCCTCAGATACTCCTTTATATTCAAAAAGGTCGATTTTAGGTTTGCAGACTTGGTAGCTGCTCTAACTCCTTAGTTATGTAATCCTTCTTATGCTTCAGAACAAAGACCTCGTGTTTGAAAGGGAATTAAAACCATACTGGTGCTTCCAGTGTCCTTGAAATGGCATTTTTAGATTTTTAAAAAATATTTTCCCTAAAGCATCAGTTAAAGCCTGTTCCTTTTCTCCCAGCTCCCCAGCAGAGTGCAAAGGTCTGTGTGTGCAGTGGGTTATGTAAGTGTGACAAAACCTTGGGCTGTGTTGGTTTCAGAGCTCCTGGCAGTGCAGTCACTCCTGGTGTGTGGGGGTAGCAAAGCAACTGGTTCTGGTCATGATGGGAGCAGGACACACACAGCAGGTTCTCTTTGAATGTAGATGTACTTGTGCACCACTGTACTGTGTGTATGTGGTGCACTTTGGTAACTACTAGGTGCAAGACTGATGAGGGAGGAGGGTGAAGGTGGCTCAACAGGAGCAGACAGCTAGAGCGTTCAAGAGCAGCGCTGAAGCAAGGGAGAATGTTACAAGCTGGGCTTAGTTTGCCGATGTGTTGTCTTGGCTGAGTGTTGTAAACTTCAGGTTAAATCAGTTGTTGGCTCTGGGTGGTAGTTTTACAATTCAGCATGATTCAGCATTAGTATTGTTTTTCCTTAAAAAGAAAAACAATTTGCTTCTTGCCTCTTTCTTCAGAAATTCAGTTGTAATTGTCAATGATTGGAATTAGCAGTTTCTTAATGGTTGTTTTGAGTGCACATAGCCATTGATTTAGAATTTCTGCTGCAAATCCAAGTAATTTTCTAGTTAGCACCTTAAAGGGTAACCAGTAATGCTGCCTTCTTTGGCTTTTCTACTTAAATCTCTCTTCTTTTCTTTCATTTCTTTGCTTCATCTTAGTCCTTCTTTATTCTCCAGCTGCTAGCCATTTCCATCTGCCCCTTTTCTGATGTGTGTTTCTGTCATGAACTGCTCTATTTTTCCTTGGGAGGAAGAGAAAAGACCAAACTCCTCCAGAGTCTCACTCTTTCCTTGATTTCCATTTCAAATTTCTTGCTACCTTTTTTTCAGTTTCCTGTTTTTGTTCAGGAGCCCTCATTTCCACCCTTTAGTCTACATCATTAGTTCCCCTATTGTTGTGCTAACTGGACTCTGTTGCTTTCCTGTGCTGGAGAGGGAGGCAGAAGGGATGCAATTCGCTGGAGGAGATTGCTTCTTCTTGTAGTCAAGGGAGGACCATGCTGGTCACTGCAGCACTGTAAGATCAGGTACAGAGACGCTGTTTCAGCCCAGCTGCAGCCACCATGGTATTTAGTTACTCATTAAAATTATAAAGGGTTAATTATATACAGGATTATATCAGTGTATTTCATTGTTGTGGGTGTTGTCTGTTTGGCTGTGCTTTTTCAGCCTGTTCTGGTTCGTAAACTTATGAATGTAGTATTTTCTATTTCTAAGACTAGCAGTTACAGTAGCATTTACTGCATATTGCTACAAGGGTTAATTAAAACCATCTTCCAGTTTTCTTTTAAAATACATCTGCTTCTCTGTTTTGTCAGGTTGGCATATCTGTCCACGTAAATACTGCTTAAAACATGTATTTATACATTTTGTTTGAAATTCTAGGAATGCTTTAAGGGAAGCTGGGCCACTCACAAGTTACTACACAAGAAAGCAAGTAAGTACATTACTTTTTAAAATGCATTTTCATATTGCTTTGAATTGGTTTTGTCCTGTGCAGTGTACTCTAGGTGGCCTTGCTTGGATTGGGGATTGGACCAGATGACCTCCGGATGTCCCTTCCAACCTCAACTGTTGTGTGCTTCTTGGCCTAGGAATGGTATTGGGTTGTTTTCCAAGACATCTGGCACTGGATGATGCATATCTGAAATTTTGTCCAGTTCTCAACAGTCTGAAGTGCTGTGTAAAATTTCAGAGGCAGAGGTTCACAGAAGTGTTTGTTTTTGTTTACTTCTCTATATGCATGAATTATTTCTTGAGCTACATTGCCAGGTATATGAACACAGAAAGAGGAGTGCTGAAATAAAGGGCAAGGGGAATAATAAATCACTATTGTAAGGCAGTGTTCCTTTATAGCATTTTGATGGCTATTGCAGTCAAAGGCAGTACAGTGGGAAAGATTCTTGCAAAGTCTTTGTGATTAGACATTTGCTGGAACACCAGTGAGTCAGAGTACAGCTGTTCTGTACATTTTTGGGAAAAAGGGGAGAATGCTTGTGTGCATGGTGCAGCCACTGATAGAGGATGTATCATAGCTAGGATTTTGCCAAGTTCAGTTCAAGGTAGTAAGAGTATCTGTGTGCCTTAGTGACAGCTGGTAGCTCTGGCACAGAAATACTGGGAGACTGGTAGATTCTGCCTTATCTGAGGAATGAAAACAAGTCATGAGTTTAAAACCAAAGAGGAGGGGGCAGACCTCAGTTCTGCGCCCTTGCCTCTCCCTGCCGCCACCCTGCCTATCTTCATTAAGTCTGCTGAAAAGAGATGTAGGATTAAAAAGTGATATGGCAGAAACTCACAGCCTCAAATAATTTACCTCCTTTTCTAAAACCCAATAAATCTTCTTTTTCCATGATAAATGTTGAATGGTAAATGGGTTGGAGTAGTACATACAAATGGTTTCCCTTTTTCTGCCTTTCCGGTGTAGGGATCTAATAGGTCACCCTTGCATTCTGTATCCTATTATTTTTTTGTGAATATGAAAAGCTTTGGACTTTTAAATTGTCATTTTTTAGTTTTATCTGAACTGAATGTCGTTTGAGGAGATGGCTGAGATGTCAGCCACAGAGGCTCTGAGGAACTGATGGGCTTGCAGTGGCAGACCTTTTGCTACCTCTTCATCCTTCTGAGATGCACAAAGAGTAAACAAACAAGTTATCTAGTTATGAGTTAAAGATTAATGTTACCATGTTCTTTCTTAACCCTTGCCCTCTCTTTCTGAGTAAATACTTCTCCTTTTTGTATTGCTCAAGATATGCTTATTTCAATCCTTTATGTAAACACTTTCAATTTGCACTCATAGGAATGTGTTATTTTTGAGTGAAGTCAGTCACTGGACCATGTCAGACATGAATTTCAAAAGGTTCAGAGAGCTGGGGAGCTCCAGCAGTTTGGGACCATCTTGTAAGGTGTGAGCACTGCTTGTCCTGAACTGCAGAAGTGGTGTGACCTGCACCCTCTTCATCAGCTCTGCAGGGGTAGCAGCCTCCATGTGTTGAGCCGGACAGTTGGATGGCTTTCCTTCCACCTTTGGATGGCCTCCTTCCCACCTCAGGTCGTTTTGCTCACTGAGTGCTGAGAGAGATCACAAGAAAGGAGTGATCATCTGCAGTGCAAGGGTGTTAACGGAAGGGATAGTGAGTGCCTCTGTAGAAACAGGCCTTTTTCCCAGGAATGAAAACAAGCACTGCCTTATAAAACTGCAAATGAAGAACAACTTAATTACTACACTTCCTCTGTGCATTCAGTCCTGACATTCCCCAGTTTGCTGTTGAATAGGGTAGGAAGAATGTGAATTTGGAATGGACAAGACAAAACGATAACTGCTACTTACACTTTCAGATATCAATATCTAAAATGTCAGACAGAGTCAGGTCTAGACTTACACACTTCCAAGTCACTTTCTAGACCCCACAGTTCTCATTTTTAATAGGACAGATTTTGCTGCTGCAACTTTGCAACTTTCCACCCCCCACCCCCCCATTTTCTTGTCTTTTCAGAAGATGAAAAAGCTAAGCGTGAAGTTTCCTCCTGGAGCCTGGAAGGTGATATTAACACAA
The DNA here is from genome assembly GCA_013400215.1 of Cisticola juncidis. Classification (NCBI taxonomy): domain Eukaryota; kingdom Metazoa; phylum Chordata; class Aves; order Passeriformes; family Cisticolidae; genus Cisticola; species Cisticola juncidis. The sequence goes on from VXBR01004472.1 coordinate 466,979, forward strand.
ATCCCTGGTCTGGTTATCGATACACTGGGAAACTCAGGCCACACTATCCACTGGTAAGTAAGAGGTGCCACTCTACTCCAGCACTGCTGCATTCTGTAACAACTAATGGACCATTCCTGACCTGATGACCTCCCACATTTTAGTTGAGAGAGGAGAGCCTCTCGATCTGAACCCAATGACAAGGACATATGTGGCTGTCCTTACCGTGGTTCATTTTAGTTTAACTTATTCTGTCTCCTGGTGTATTTATAATGAAGGGAGTGCCTGTGAACATCAGTAACAGGCTTAAACTCATACCTTTTGGATGTATACTGTGACATTTACTCTGTAGAAAAGCTACTGCTAGTTCAGATGATGTCTCCTACCTGTTTGTTGTCCTCGCCAGTTACGGAGCAATCAGTTTCTGAAAAGCTCAGGTGAATTAGTTCAGAATTTAAAGAAATGTTTTTATATTATCTCATGTAAGTGGTTTACAATAACCTGGTGAGTGAACTGGCCAACAGCTGAAAGAACAGAGGTTACAGTCATCTCCAGCATTGGAATGGTGAACAAACAACAGTGGTCAGTGAGATCTTTGGTTGTGAAAGGTGGATTGAGAAGATGATGATCCATAACTCTCTGTGTATATATATATATATACACCGACATAACAGTATTTTTAAATTGGTACAAGTTTATACGTGGAGTAAACCGAAGCCTTTTTAACAGCAACAATGGCATTTTCTTTACATTTATCTTTTCTAATTGGCCTGTGCTAGATGAACTGCCCCAGTGGCATCCTCTCTCTAGTCTTCTCCATCTGTTGCAGGCTCATTAGAGAACAGATTAGGAGAGCCTGAGTCCATGTGTGTTTGTTAGTGTTGTTGGAGAAAAAGGTATTTGGGATATTTCACTGGTTAAGTAATTTAGTTGTGTTATCTCTGAACATTGGCTTTTTCGTCTTGTGACTGCTGTGAGATTGATGCAAATGAAATTAGAGATTTTGACTATGGTGATGATCAGAAGTAACAATCTTGATAAAGAGGGAAGAGGGATATATTTGGAACCAGTGCACTTGCAGTCTCGAACGCAGCAGAAAAAAACACTACAATAAGGTCTAATACATTATAAAACCAGTTTGATTCACTTAACAATAAAAATCTGATTTTTTACAAAGCTATGCAGTTGGCTATTAGAAGTTGTATAATATGACAGCAATAGAATTAAGAGCAGAATGTTTGGGAATGAAGCTTGGAACTTTTGGAGTGTTTACCTACTTTGCAAGTTTTTTTTAAATGGACTTGGCCATATTTCACATGAAATATTTCATACTGTTTTTAATTTTCTGTGTGACTCTGTTTTTGTGACTATAATAATTGTTCTTGCAACCTAACCAGCTTTTCCTGTGATTTATTTAGACGCCAACGAGACCTGTGCCAAGTTATATTCAAAGACCAGATTATGCCGATCATCCACTAGGTAACATGAAAAAAAATCACAGTTATGAGTGTTATGTTTGCTCTCTATTTTCCTTTTCATTAAAAAAGCCTTTAAAGCATCAAGGAGGTACTGGAAAAAGGGGACCTCTTTTATCTGTTCTCACTTTACTTCTTCCCCACAGTAACTTACTGATTTTTACAAAATCATGGTTGCAAGTATTTTTTGGAAGTCCAGAGTTTGTAATGAGTTGTCTTTCAAAGGTATACTGCAAATTAAGAGTTAGTTAATTTGGTTTTTGGGTTTTTTTTAATCTCAAACATACAAGTCCTAGTCCTGTTGTTAATTTGGTAACAAACAGCAATCAGTTGACTGTCACAGATGAATTCTGCTAGACCATTCTCTGTGGCATCAATGTATCCGTTGAAAATGTATTATTTTATAACAAAACCAGGAAAACCTTGCAGTATGCATACCCCAAAAGAAAATTGGTGTATGAGTTCCAGCTGTTTCTGGACAGAGAGGGAATGCAATCAAAATTACCTGCTTATTGAATTGCTTTGGTATTTTCTTCTTTTTATACCAGTATTGGGGCTTTGCATTTCCCTAAAAAGCTATAAAGTCTGCTAGCATTATTTTTTAATCTTAAGATGTCCCATAGTTATTTTTAAAGAGTGTAAATACTAAAACAACACAAAATTCTGGATTTTTTTTGGTCACTCATCTATAAAGCTGAGATTGCACAGAATTTGGTAGGGAGAATTTGTCAGCTAATTATTACAGTAATATAACCAGATATATTCCCAAGCTCATGTGACCCTTTATGACTATTTTAGAATTTTCACTAATTATTTTGTAAAAGCAGCTGAAAAATGCTTTTCTATGAATAAAATAACTTCCTTGTAAACCTGACATTTAAGGTTCTGTTTTGACTAACCGGACATGATGGTTTTATGCAACAAGTAAATTGGCTTCCTGAGCACATGGGTCATTATGGTGTTCTGGAAGGCTTATGACTTCCATTTAATCTGAATAATGATGATAATACAATGGCTTGGTGGGTTTCGTACTTTAGGCTATGGTGAGAAAGTCTGTACTTCTATAGCCCTTGGTAAGCTAAGGAAGTTCCTGGATTGGATTTGTGTAGCAATCATCACCCTCTATAACATGGTGGTTTTTCTTTCCTAATCTTCTCCTTTTTTTTCTTTTCAGGAATGTCTGAATCAGAACAAGCTTTAAAAGGAACTTCTCAAATAAAAATACTGTCATCTGAGGATATAGAAGGGATGCGAGTAGTGTGTAGGGTAAGGGGGTTTTGATTTTTCTCACACCAGGTGCCTGTATATTCTTAAAAATCTATAATGATTTTACCACTTTTTCATAGCATATTGGAGAGTATAAATTTTCAAACCACTTTAGAACATTGAAAAATAGTTTGGGAAGCTTCCTATTTTCTGGCTTTTTCTCTTGTGACCCCCAATTCCCAGTAAAGTATTTTGCAAGCAGGAGGATGACTTTTATCTGTTTAATCATTTGTTATTAGTAAGACAATCCGTGCCTGACACATTGTTACTGTTAAGAATGTGTTTTATAGTGCATAAATAAGAACTTTTCCCTCTCCTGGAATTGATACTAAGTAAAAACTAAAAAGCAAAACAAACCTCCATCCCTAACAATTTTTGGAAAATAACTATTCAATTGTAATCACTTCTTGTGTGTAAAGTCAAACTTCAAAATGTATTTAGGTAGTCTGATTTAAAATTATGACATTCAAGGAAAGTGTGGTCCAAACCTGAATTGGGGTATTTTCAGCTCTCACAGAGGTGCCTGAGTACATGACCTGGAGACATCTCAGAGTCTTTCTAGAGGCCAACTCAACGCAGCTTTCCTAGTGATCTCAGTGTAGCTGTCAAAAAAGCGTTACAAATCTTGTAGAGAGTAGTCTTTGCCTATTTTAAATCAGCTTAAATTAAGACAATAGATCAGTTTGAAATCTATATTAAATTTTAAATTGTTTCATTTGCAGCTTGCTAGAGAAGTATTGGATGTTGCCGCCATGATGGTGAAACCAGGAGTAACTACTGAAGAAATTGATCATGCTGTCCATTTAGTAAGATCAGTTTATTGTTCTTCGGGTGTTTATAAGTGTTTTCTTCTGTCTCTTTATTTTTAAATTATTATTGTGTAGTTTTCTTTGTTGCATGAATTCCATTTCTTTATTTCAAACTGTTTCCCAGTTAGAAGCTGGTGGGTAGTGCAGATGGCAGAAATGTACTACAGCGCAAGGGTAGGTTCAAAGTGATTTAGAAACTCCTGGGCCTCTCTCGGTATCAGCTGCTTCCATATTTTGGCTTCAGATTTCTTCTAAGTTTCTTCACTTGCTTTCTCAGTTAACATCATATTATTTTCTTTCTTCTAAACCCTTTTTGCTCCACGGATACCATTATATAAAGAGCATCATATGTGGGCCATGGACTTCCTGTACTCTGTGTGCTTGGTTAAGACATATAGAGGAGAAAGTTAAATTATTTATGATTGGGAATCAGAACTGAGGTGCCTTAGAGAGAACTGAAACAAGATGTTTTATGCAGTCTGACAAAATAAAGCCATAGTCCAGTGAAGTGTTTAAAAAATATGTTTAAGAATCTTCCTGCCTTAACTTTCCATAGATATTTGAATTGTGTATTTTTTTTTTTTGCTGTCTTCTGTATGAATCATGTAATCTGGTAGTTGAGGCTACTTCTGTGCACTGTGGGAAAGGAAGCCATTTTGGTATAGTTAAGTTTGTTAGAGAGCTTTCTTTTTATCTATATCGGCAGCTGTTGAGCCAAGATTGTCTGCTTCCATTAGGCTGGAGACTTCTGTTGAACTGCATTAAACACCAACTACTTGCTTAGGCATAATGTCTAATATGAACAGCTAGTAGTTAACATGGAGTTATTTCTCCTCAGCAGTTTATGGAAACTTTGGCAAGTTGTTAATACTGACTGATATCCCTAACTGATATTTTGCAGTTTTAGAAACAGTATTTTTTTTTTTAATTAAAACAAAAAAAAGTTAATTTAGGGTTTTTTTTCAGTACTTTGCTCAGTATGTCACAAAGTATGTGTATGTATGTATGTGTAAGGCATCAGTTTAGCAAAAATACACAAAGCTTATTACAGTGCAAGGGAAGCAGCTTAAGGTTTTAAAGCTAGGGGGAAGAGTAGTGCTAAATATTACTTTGTTTAGCTTTTGTTTGCAGAAATCATGGACTGTGTGCTTAAAAGCGGCAATTGAAAATGACTTTTTAAAACTGAATAAATATTGCCATTGCATTGCAATGTTTGAAGGTTACATTGCATTGTTTCAAACCTGAATATCTCAGCATTCGCAGTCAAACATGAAAATTAGGAGAAACAACATTAAGGTAGCTTTAATTTCCTTCTGGTAAGAAATGCAAGGCATAATGAAAACACACCCAAGAAATGCTTGAAGAACCTTATTTTCAAGAGTCACGGCTTTTTAGCCTATCATTCTTACTGTGAAGCTGTTGCACATAAGTTTTCTTCTGTGCTTTTTCTTTTTACAAAACTTATTGGTGTAAATTGTATCTTCTCTATTTAGGCTTGTATTGCAAGGAATTGTTATCCTTCCCCTTTGAATTATTATAATTTCCCCAAGTCGTGTTGTACGTCAGTGAATGAAGTGATCTGTCATGGAATTCCTGACAGGAGGCCATTGCAGGAGGGAGATATTGTTAATGGTAAGTGCTGCGAAAATTAACCTTCAACAATTCTTCACAATTAAGTGCACCTTCTGTGCACTTAAACCATGCAGTAAGGTGGGGTTTCAGAAGCAGGCAACATCATCTGAATGGCTTCTTAAGAGAGGCTTTTGTTCTCATTTACCAGTTAGGTTGTTCTCGTTTACCTCTGCTCTTTAACATACTTAAATTAATGAATTGATTTAATAAAATCATTCCAAAAGTTCAGTCCATTTAAGAACTTCGTGATTCTTCTTCCCTGATCTGTGTGTTAGTATAGTGCTTGAGTATTCCACTAGTGGGCTAGATTCCAGAGTTGTTCCGGGCTGTGTCTATGTAGTGAATAATGTATTCACTATTCTGTGTATATTGAATTCTTCAACTGGATTAGTTCTGTGTGAATTCTGGATTAGATGGCTCTAGATTCCTACAATTTTGCTATGCTTATGATGATTATGATGACTGTAAGGGGTCCTAATATGGAGGCATTGTACAGATGCATGTTATCTTTTTTTGAGCAACTCACTGCCTAACAATACCAGCTGCTTTTTGTTCTTAGTACTCAAGGTACTTAAACCGTCTTGGGTGGTGAGAGATACTTTTATAAATTATTTGACCAGATCTTGTTTTATCTTCCATTTCTTTTTGGTTTGGCAGTAAAAATTAATGATTCTTTTTTTGTACAAATGTTTGCACCTTTGTTCATTGCATTGTTTTGCTTTTCTCTTACCTGTAAATAAATAGCATATGCTGAAGTTTGACCTGCTTCTCGTAGGTACCTAGTAGGTTCTAGTAGGTACTTCTAGTAGGTGCTTCTATTAGGTACCTAGAAGTTTGACCTGCTTCTAGTAGGTACCCTGTCTAGGTAAGGTGTGGTCTTGGTTGAAAGCTCTGAGCTTGTAGGGTACATGTAACAATGTATGCCAAAGCTCTTTTATTTTATTTTAATTTCAGAGATGATGCCTTTGCACAGCTCTTTATTATTGACAGCTGTTTTGGCATTGCTGGAGTCCAGCTTAAGACCAGCTCATAGAATCATGGTTTGGGTTGAACGGGACCTTAAAGATCATTTGGCTTCAACCCTTGTGCTGTGGGCAGAGACACTTTGAATATAAACCAGGTTGCTCAAAGACCCATTCAGCCTGGCCTTGAACATTTCCAGGGATGGGGCATTCACAATTTCTCTGGGCAACCTGTTCCAGTGCGTCACTATCTTACCATAAAGAATTTTTGTTTAGTATCTAATCTAAACCTGCTCTTTCAGTTTGAATCCATTCCTCTGTGTCCTGTCCCTACATGCTCTTGTAAAAGTTCCTCTCCATTTTGCTTCTTGGCTCCCTTCAGGTGCTGGAAAGCCACAATTAAGTCACCCCAAAGCCTTCTCTTTTCCAGGTTGAACAATCTGAATTCTCTCAGCTTTTTCTGATTGAAGAGGTGCTCCAGCCTTCTAATCAACATGGCTGGCTTACCTCTCTGCTATTTGCATGCCAAGGCTGTACCTCAGCCCTAGAGAACACTTTCTGTAAGAGGCTTTAGTCACATCTTTGTCCACATTCCTGCAACTTAATAAAGCTTGGAGCCTTGTGCTTTGTTATAATGTGAAAGAACTGGGCTTCCTTTCTGCAAGGTAGTGGCTCAAAAGCCTCTTGAAAAGGAGGACCAAAACATGTTATAAGGAGGGAAAGAAAAGGTACCTTGGGGGGAAGGTACCAAATGAACAATTAAAAGGAAGTGCCCATCTTTTCTTTTTATTTGACACTTCTTAGCCTGGAAGCCATGCCAAAGTACAAAACGCATTTTTTGAATCACAGGAACAGGTACTAGCAAGAGATATCTAGCTGTTGACACCAAAATGTATTTTCCTACATCTTCCTATAAAGATTGTATTGGTCTCTCTTGGCAGCTCATGTACAATGTTTCTGTAGTATTATTGTTCATAGTTTCATTCACGACTGTTTACTGATGAGAGGATTTGGGTGTGGGTTTCTTCATGAATAGCAGAGCAGTAACTCTTCTAGCAAGTTTAGTGATCTAGGAGCTATTGGACCTATCAGCTCACTGACAAAGACTTAGAAACAAAAGTTCCCATTCTGCTATAGCAAGACAACTTGGTATGTAAAACCATGATTACATATCTTTTAAAACTTTATTTTCTTCTGTTAGGGCTGGAATTAATTCTAAGAAAGTACTTTAGCCAGGTAAATCACCATGAAGCAAAGAGCTTCTCTTTCCCCTTTTTATATTTACCTAAAAAACCAATGCTAGCTTGCTGTGTCTGTGTTGCATTGTTGGGGGCTTTTTCCTTCCCCTTTTATTTAATTAAATACACTGTTCACTGGTGAAACACTAACTTATAAATTATTATATCAAATCTACAGGATAAGCATGAAAGAATTGATTCTGCTGGAGGAGTTTTCATACGGAATTCTTGTGAAGTAATCACAGTTAAAATCCCCCACTTTTACATGTTGGTTCTTCCACAAAGTAGGAGGCAGGAAGTGAGGAACAGAATGCTAATTTCCCATGTCTGCTGCTGTTTGCAGTGGATATTACTGTCTATCGCAACGGCTACCACGGAGATCTGAATGAGACATTTTATGTCGGAGACGTGGACGAGGGTGCCAGGAGGCTTGTCCAGACAACTTACGAGTGCCTAATGCAAGCCATCGATGCAGGTAAAACATGTCTGAAGCATGAAGGTTGTGGTTCTCAGACATGCTTGCTGATATTGCCACTGCTCAGAGTGACTTCTGGTGCAGCACACAGAAGCACTGGTGTGTTGTCACCAGCTGGTGATGGGTGTTGTGTAATGCAGTCCTTCAAATGGTGCAGCTCTGTGAGTGGTGGATGCAACTTCTTTCTAAATGTAGGCTGATGAGGAAAATGTATTTGATTCTGAGCAGATCTGTGGATGATATTGACATGGAAACAGCCTTTTTTTTTTGATCACTGATGAATAAGATATCCTTGATCTGAGTAACTTAGAGATGGTAACAAGCAAAGTATGTTTTGGAGAACCCTACTTTTATAATTTGTGTGGTGTTGCACAGTGAACTGGTAAGGTAAACACTGTGTGAACACCTTAACATATCTCTTTAGCGCTGCCAAATTGGATGTTTATTTCATAAAGCTAATTATGAGCTCTTCGTTTTTCCATGAGAGTGTGCCAGAGAAAACAGATCCGTATCTTCCACTATACACAGAACTTTAATTATCTTGCTTGCAGCTACAGTCAGGGTAGCTGCATTGAGACATACAATGAGATAGAGAGGTAGCTGCAGAATGTTATGTTCAACTTCAGAAAACAAAAGAAGAATTTCTGAAGTCCCTGGAAGTACTTTACCATCTGTATCTTTTATACCCTGCAGCTTCTTAAAATCCCCACTATAATTTAATCACTTCATGACCTTTGAAGTTTGAAGTTTAAGTTGCTATAGTAAGGCTTTAAACTTGCATTTAATCAAAAGTAAATGTAAATAAAAAAATTAAAATGAACATAATTTGGGTTAATAATCTGGAGATAGCTAGTCCAGCTAAAAAGACAAAAATCCATAAGATTGATGTCTTGTGTATCCGTTGTGTGATCAAGAAAATACTGCCAGGTTGAGCTGTGAAGAAGAGATTGCCTGTTTATGGGGGATTACTGTTCTGAAACGACCACTTGGTTTTTCCAGAGCTAAACCAGAACAGTGTGTATCTTTGGTCCTGTACATTGTTACAGTAAATGTTACATGTGTTGTCTCTTACCCTTTGTATCCTGGCTGTAATGTAGAAACTGTGACAGAAATTGCCCTGTGTTCGTTACAATGAGATTAAAAATCTCACTGTAAGTGTTTTTAACCAATTTTAGATGCTGTAATGTGTTTTTAAAGGGTTTTAGACATTGCATGTGAGTAGAAATCTGGCAGCAAATGTCTCAGCTGTTAAAAGGAGGTCACCTCTTCCCTCTTTAAGTCATCTTAATGTCTTGGTGTAGCGGGGAGAGTTATGAGAGAGACGCAGAGGGCTCCTTGCACCAGTGAAATGAGTTGCATGTGCTGTTAGGCCCATATTTCACAGCAATTTAGCACAAACACAACAGATTAATCTTTTCCCCGCCATGTTTTTTTTTAATTTTTGGAGAAGCATGTATATGCCAGTAATACAAGTTTCTTGTTATTTTCTGTAAATTCAGTTTAGGGTTTCAGTTGTAGTCCCTTACTTCAGCAGAGAATTGGACTACATGGTTGCTTCACATAAAGTTTTAGCTTTATGTGAACTCTGCTTAAGATGGCTCCACACAACCACATATCTGGCTCCTGAAGGAACAGCATACATTCAGGGAGTTGGAAATAATCTTGGGAAAGCTTGATATTTTGTTTTAAGGGGGTCAAGGTTGTTTTGGGAATGAATCTTCATTAGCTGAATGATGAAACGTTGCTTTTATGGTATTGTTACTCCCTTGTTTAAGTGCTCAAAGTGAATTTCTCACACCATTTTCGTGTTTCAAACTCTTTAACTTGTAAGGCTTCCTAAAGGGATTGTCAAAAAAAGTTAAACCTGAATATAGACATTCTTATTTGCTGTATCGTGGTCAGTGAGAATCTTGTCTAAGAGCAGAGATAACCATTTCCCCTTTATTTATTTTTCTAAATATCAGTATTTTGTGAGCTTTTATCACATAATAGGGGGATAATTGTATACTAAAATATAGTTCATACACTCATTGGAGGAAGCACTGCAGCTCACGGTGTGAGAGCTCACCAAGTACTTTGGAAGTCCTTTATTTTTAATTTCAAACTTTAACATCCTTTTAATGTGATCACTTGCATCCCTTAAAGGAAGAAAGTAGTACTCTTGTGAAAAAGGCATTTTCTTCTGTCTCTCTTGGTTTTTTATTTTTATATGATACAGTTTCCTCCCTCTCTAATGTTATTGCACACACATATTGCACACTCAGTGGATTAAGTGATCATAGGAAGCTGCATACTGGAACAGATGAAGACAAGTCATGAGTGCTACAGAGATGATGTTTGATGGTTACTTGTGTTGGAAGAAAGCTCTCTAAATTTTCTTCTGTATCTCTTTGATTTTGCAGTAAAACCTGGTGTTCGGTACAGAGAACTAGGGAACATAATTCAGAAACACGCTCAAGCAAATGGATTTTCAGTGGTTCGGAGCTACTGTGGGCATGGAATCCATAAACTTTTCCATACGGCTCCTAACGTACCCCATTATGCCAGTGAGTATTTTTTCCCTTTGTGCAGTCTGGCAGACAAGAAGTGATTTGCAGTGAATGCATCCAATTTACTTGAGCCATCAAGTTTGCATTTTGGCACTTGAAAAATAATTTTTTTAAAACTCTTGACTGCAGCATACTTTATGTATATACTTTAATTATCTGCCTGCACTAATGTTTAGTGTTAGCTCTCATTATTACTGGGTAAGTGCTCAAAGCTTTTTCCGGAATTCCCAGCTGAATTCCCTTAGGCATTCTTGTCTGACATGAACTGCCAAATGTTTCTCTCATTAGCAAAACCTTACTGCCTTTTACAGATGCAAAAAAATAGCTCTTTGAAGAGCTATGGATGGGTATTGTGCCTGAATCTGGATCCTGTTTCTTTCACTTTTCATTTGAGTGTTGTAATTTGGTGTTTCTGGAAACTTTATCTTAGTGTGTGGCAGAGGAGGAATGAACATTCCCCTGGTAGAGGTAGTTTTTGGAAATGTCCATGGTCCCATAACAATTCTTCTAGCAAGACTAAGAAACAACATCCACAGAGGCAAAGGGCAGAAGGTTAAGTACCAGTGGACAACTAAAGGCAGAGTAAACATCATGAAGCAGTGATGGACAGTTCACACTCACTTCAGCTGTAAAGCTGCACTGATAATAGGACACTTATTTGCTCAGACCTGACAGGTGCCTCCATCTTCTCATCTCCTGATGAGCTTTAACACGTTATGGTTATAGAATGTAGTCTAGAATTCCTGACTTTCCATGTTATAGTTTCACAAAGTTATTTTTTCTGACAACAGAGAAGATCTGTTAATTGCAGGGTAAAAGGGTATCATTTCCTGATATGTACTTTTTGTTGTGTAAAATGAAGAAAATATAGGTTCTTTGTAGAGCTTTTTAAATAATTAAAAATCCAATCCAAGACAACGAAAGTTTTTGTCTTTCCTGGCTATTTGGAACTTTAAACTTTTTTGTTGTTGTTGAGCAAATGTGTCTGTTCCTAGAAAGAAAGATGGTAGGTGTTTTTTCTAGTATTTTCAAATACTAGAAAAGAGTCACAGCAAAAGCAAAGTGGAAAGATCTGAGGGGCTTAAAGCCTTTTGGCAGAAAAAGAATGCTGCTGCTTTTTTTTAGCCTACTATGAAAGGAGTTTGAAAAGCAAAAATCTAATTTTTAGGAAAATGTTCTGTTGTGGCAGCTTGATGTCTGACATTTTTTTAAGTCTCTAGGTGATTTAGGCAGTGTAATAAGTTTGCACAATTAAGGTTAGATGGGGGGATGTAAAATGAATGCAGATTGTCCACAGCAGCAAAGTAGCTGTGAGCTAATAGCTCCTGTGCAGTTCTGGAATTTGTTCCAGCTCTCAGACTCAGTTACATCTGAGCTGCACTGTCCTTCCAGGTGAAAGGAAAGGGCAGAGGAAATTGACTGAAGCCTTTCTCCAGTCAAACTGCACTCCTGAAGTCATTCTGTCTGTCAGTTCATGTGCCTTCACCTAAGCATTTTTGGTGCATTTAACATTAAAATGTTCCTGTTATCGTCCTGGATGCCTCAAAATTCTCTGCTATTTTATGTTAACTAATGAACACAGGATTATCACTCTGACACTACTATGACCCCATTATCCAGGGTAATTAGGGGGCAGTATGTCTTTCATAAATGAAATCATGGGATTACTTAACCCCTGTCACATTTTGACAATTTATTGAAGCTAATGGCTCTGTGCAAACAAATAAGGAGATTCCAAGCCTTCTCTGAATATCTTAAGTGCTTCTTACTTCTGTTGTTTTTTAATTATGATTTTCCATTATAGAAGTGGGCAGAAATTCCTGTATTTTATTTGTTCAGTGTTTTTACAGAAGTAGAGTTGAAATTCCAGTTGTAGAGAAAGACAGCAATTAATTTTAAGCTGCTTGGGTAAGTATTACTGTATTGGGGGATGGGGAGAAGGAAAGAACTCAGGGAAATCTTTTTGTATATGTATAAATGGAGAAGTGAGCAGGTCATCTCCGAAGGGCTTTTCGGACTTTACTGTGTTTCTGTTGTATTCTGTTAGGACAAGGATTCATTCATTTACTAACATGGTATTCTTTTTTCTAACTTGAGTGTTTATTTTATTGCAGAAAACAAAGCTGTTGGAGTCATGAAGCCAGGTCATGTATTTACAATTGAACCAATGATCTGTGAAGGTGAGCAATTCAGCATTGGAGTAAAATGGTTACTCTTGTTTGCTCCTAAGTAGTGATGGAACAGGATGGTGGTTCTATCCTGCAAAGCTGATAGATCTTTCATTTCTCTTTGGGGGACTGATACCTGTTATTTAAAACCTGGCAAGCAGTGATGCTCTGTGTTTTCAGGTGGCTGGCAGGACGAGACCTGGCCCGACGGCTGGACTGCGGTGACAAGGGACGGGAAGCGCTCGGCACAGTTTGAGCACACACTGCTGGTCACGGACACAGGCTGTGAGATCCTCACCCGGCGCCTGGACAGCATCTGCCCCCACTTCATGACCCAGTGATAGTCCATACTGAGCAGGTGCAGCAGAACAAGAAATACATACATATTTTTTGCCCCTGTGCTATGCATTTTTTTTAAGAGTACAGACTAGAAAGATTTCACCATTTACTTTGTTCTTGGGGATTGTAGATAAGAGGAATATCTTGAAGAACCTGACCCAGTGTCTGCAAAAGCAGAGAAGAATTAAAAGAATTTCCTGCTTTCCTCCTATCTACAACACTCATGCTGCACTTTCCTTTTTTCTTCTATTATCTCTTTAGCACCTTTCTTCCAATTAGACAGACAATTCTTCTGTTGCTGCCATGATATTAGCTAGAAAAGCTTGGGTAAGCTTTCCCACTGGGACGTCATATTTGGGATCCAGGTTTTTTTCACCATTTCAGTGGGCCCTGTCCCTCTTGGTTTGTGAGTGGCACCTGAGATTTTAAGCATTTCTTATTCCAAAGACTTGCTCTTGCTTCTGCAGATACTATTCTGGGCCTTGTTTGTTTATCAGTTGAGAAGGGGGCATAAGGGCGAAAGACACGCACGTACAAGAGCAGGCTACCTTTAATTCTGCCCCCATCTCTCTGCTGGTGGCTTCTGTGGTGATTGCCACTGTGAGTGGCACACTGTATTAATGGCAGGACTCGTTTCTCATGCTAGAGAATTGATAGGATGGGAAGTTATCAAAGTCTGTCTTACATGCAGCTCCCATGCAGGAATAAGCTGCTTTTTGGCAAAGCATTACTTGCAGGCAGATTCCTGCACCAAAAGCTTAGTGAAGCTGATTTATCAGACTTGCCTAAGTAAAGGAATGAAACAAGAACCAAAAAGATCCCATGATTCATGGGATCCCTACATGTGTTACCTGTGGGGTGCTTTTTAAAAGTACATCCACAGTAGTTGTGGGGGATTTGATTTGCAAGATTTACAGTGAAGTATCTCAAAACAAGTCTGAGTGTGTGAAAATGAAATACGTTCAACATTGTATTAATTTTCTTTCGGTAATTTTTAAACGGGTCATTTTCTTCCCCCTCGGTTGAGTGAGTTTCAGGCTTTTGGAAAGTCTTAGAGGGGCAGCTATGAAAACTGATCTTTTTTTCTTCAGACAGGGTATATAGAGTGGGCAGCATTGGTATATATACCCCTTTATATTTTGTTAATGGGTCGTGGTGAGCTGGAAATGGTTATGTGGATTGATTAAGCCTCTCTTCTCTCTACCCCATTTCCCTTCCATCATCTTTAGTGTCTCTGCTGAGGGGATTTACTTTTTCTTTGGAATTGTAATGAAATTTTTTCAGACCCCTTCGTCTTACACCACTGTAACACAAGAATTCTTAAACCAACACAGACATTAAATCATACAATCATGGGCATAAAATACACCTCTTACAAAATGTCTGGTGAATTTGTTGCCGCAGTTCCAAGAACATCAAGTGCTGCATACCCTTGGCTCCCCTTGGCACTGCACAATTTAGGTGGGGGAAAGGATCAGTGCTTCACAGAACTGGACTCATCTACTCCCAAATTTGCCAGAAAAGTCTTCTCTGCCCTGAGTGCCTCAGACCTCTGTTGCTGTAAGAGTACCACTGCGATGTTTTCATCACCTTTATTCTTGTTTTAATTATGCAGTAAAGCGACCTGAAACGATGCACAGAGAGCGCGTGTGCGTGCGTATGTGTGTGTGTGTAGAGATTTTTAACAAACCAGACTGTAATACTTAAGTGGGGATTACCTGTCATGAATGAGCTGTGTTGAGGAGATGCCTGTCCTGGAGATTTGCCCACCATATCCTTCACTTGAATGGTTACAATGCTCTTGCCTTTTCTATGTGTGTGTATGATGCAGGGGGTGGGAGTCTTCATTTTTGGTCTATAAAATAAAAGTTGCAGCTGCTTGTAACAGAAATCACTTTTTTTTGTCTTGTAATCCAAACCCAGACATAGAATTTTCAATTACATCCAGGTTTGGTTGCAGTAGTATAAGCCCCACTAGTATGCATGCATCCAGTAAGAACTTACCCTTAAACCCACACATATGGGACTTGGATACTTCTTTGTTGTTGCACTGATACAATCAAGTTTAGCACATTTTTAATGCAGGTAATCTGGTGCTATGCATTTCTGCCTATAAATTGAAATCACAGCATGGTAACTGTGATTTCATACTCATCATAGTGAGTTCATACTACTGCAGTAGTTTTAAATGAGTGGAAAGCTTAGTTAGCATCTATACGAGATCTTTCAACATGAGAAGGCATGTCAGCCTTGAGAACAAAACTTACTAACTGGAAGTACTGAGAAAAGCTATCTGGCTATGTCTTTGCTTGAACATGAAGTACTGGACTTGTGCTGATTGGATTGTGGAAATTAACTATTTTTGATTCTTACGTAAGTTGCTATCCACTAAATAAAAGATCCCAACTGAAATCTACTTTTTAATGACGTTTTTAGCAATTGTACATGCTTTTACCAAAAACGCAATCCTGCAATTAGTTCTGAATCAGTCTCTTAATCTATTTCCCCTTTACTATTGTGTAAATCAGTATGGAAATTCTTCACGTTGTTTCTCCAACTTGACTTGAATATTTAAGGAGAAGGTTTGGCAGATCGTGTTGAGCAACATTAACAGCAGGAGAGTCACCAGCCTGCATGTTTTACATGACAGCCAGCACAATACACGTCGTGCACTGTGATTTAGTGGAACATTTTTATCCACTGAAGTTCTTACCATTGTCAGGATGGTGCCATTCAGTACAGTACCTTGATTGCCGAAAATAGGGTAGAAGCTCTTGTTTTTGAGTCCCTGTGCTGAACAACTTAAAAACAGACTGGTATTACAGACTGGCTTCTCACAAACACTGTGAGATGCAGATTCTCTGAAGTAATGATGTAGCACAGACAAGATTGTGTGGTCTTCCTCTAGTCTGCAGCATAGAGGAACAGCTGTTCTAGAGTAAGTATTTTAAATCTGTTAGATCCAGCTTGGGGATGGTTTGCCAGTTTAGCTAGTATTGTATTGATACCACCTTGTAATTATGGAATACTCTCACTAGAACAGCTTAACAGCAAGTTTTCTACTGGATTTTCTGCTGTTCAGCCAGCCTTCCTGGAGCTATAAGGTACTGAGAATCACCTTATTGCTGGGTTAAAGGCCTCACTTTCTTGGTACAAATTCAGTTTTTATTTCCTCCTGATGCTGAAAATTGAATTCTTACGACATCCACATTTGTTCTCTATTTCTGAAATCATGTAGAAATGCAGTACCTCAAATATTTTCAGAATGCTCCAGGCGATATTTTTTAATGAGAAATGGAAATGTAATTGTCCCAGTTGTATAGCAGCGGCTTGGAGTAATGCGCTGGTGATCAGAAGGCATTTCTTCTAATAAGATTACTATTTGCATTCAGTATTCTCTGTTAGAAGTCTGTATGACCAGGGTTCTTTAAAACATGAAACTTCTCACTTAATCAATGTCCTTGGTTCACTGAAAAACACTAAGTTTCTATGTATCTAACTTTTTTTAAACTGGCTGAGCTTTCTGCCTCTGTTTTGCAGTCTGTTTTCTGCTATTTATATTTTTCTGGATGTGAGGCATTGAGTCCAGGTTTCAATACAAAAAGAACCTTATCCAGTCATATCACTTCACCTAGAGTTAGGAAAACCTGCAGTTCCAAATCTGAGACTTAACCCCTCGCCTCCAACAAAAAAAATCTCAAAAAATCCTGAAGCCATCATCACCCAATGCTCTTTCCTCTTCCCCTGAAGCTCTCAAGAGCAGACTTGCTCTAATGGTAGTATTTCCTGTTTCAATGGGATGATCACATTTCTGACTAGAGGTAACAATCCCATGCTGTTGTTTTTTGCAGTGTTGGCTGGAAAGTTTTTTCATTTACCAGTAAGTTAAGGAAACGGGACAACTGGCCTGAAGCTTTAGTGGACACTACCAGAGCACGTGAATAGTTTCTGCCACAATCTTTAGAAGAGCCTGCCAAAGTGACCGGTGAGAAATAAAGCAGAACATGGCTACCCCTGGACACCAGACACTCTGCTCTTCATTTGGCTTCAAGGCTGAGCTGGATGCTACAATCCACTGTAGTCCTAGTAGAGCCTCAGCAACTTGACAGGTTCCAGCCACTCTCAGCACAGTTGCAGCAAATACACACTGCTTGTCACCCCTGTGCTTAGCTGTGCCTTTTGTGCAGTGAATCACACATCCCACATTGTTTGCTGCAGACTCTGCAGAACACCCTTCCTGTCACATATGCACTGTAAAATCACTATAGGAAAACAAGCAATCACAGTCTTAATGCTAAATAATTCCAACACTGGGTTTAGAAATAAGCTTTTATTAAGTAGATTGAGTTAGTCACTACTGAATTTGAAGAACAGGTATAGAAACAGAAGTTCCAAAATCAGGACTAGTTCTGTAATGCTATTCAGTGGTTAACAATTTTTTATTATTTAATACCCAGAATTCTCACCCTAAAATACATGGTTTTCCTAGTCCCAGTGAGTTTTCAGTTGCTTGATTCTGTCTTCTATGAAAAATTCCATTGTAAAAAGGCAGTTAGCATGGTGCTGGCCAATTAGAAGGTCCACATTTGGCTTTAAAATTTTAGGACAGTTCGAATGCTTAAAATAAGAAAGAAAAAAAGAAATTACCAAGAAGTCAATTTTCTCCCCATCTCTCCCCTCCCTTTCATTGCTGAGACATATTTTAACTTCTGTCTTTTGTAAGAATGAAGTCATGCTTATGCCTATAATATTTAGTAAAAATCCAGGAGAATACTAGTTATCTTGAGGGTTTTTTTTTCATCTCTCCTCCAGTAAAATAAACTCCAAATGAACACTTTTTCAAACTAGATGTCAGCTTTCAGTAGGTAGCCAAGACTGATCAGGAGCAGTAGTATTTACAGGCATTCTCCCTTTTGTCTGTTTGGAAAATGTTAGGTAGCTTTCATTATTAGTTTCTTAGGACATGCTCATGTATGAATAAAAAGCACTGAAATTATACTGATGTTTATTACTGGGACAGGGATCAACTGCCAGATGAAATTTGCAAAGATGCAGTGTTTTCAGTTGTAACAAGTACAGTCAACTGATTCATACAAAATAAAATCCATATGAGCTTAAGCAGGTAGAGCTAGTACTTTCTTTAAAGTTATATACAACATATACAAAACTAAATGAGTGAGATCAAATACAAAGACCATGCTGCTTTCTAGAGATAATGGTCATACCTATTTGTCTATCTGCAGAGGAACCTAAATATTACTGAATATGTAATCTTCAGTCTCTTTATATTCCTTTCTGTAAGGAATGGTGAAAGCCTGAGACTGACCTGTTCCCTTTATCAGCTTTACCTCTGCGTGTATTTCTCTTGTACACTGTTGCTTACTTTTTGTGTCTGTGTTTTGGCACATGCCTGGATGCTCAAAGAAGTGTTTATATCAGAATCAATGCATGTAGTATATGTCATCCTTTAACTTCCCTGTTTAAAACATGACAGTGGGCAGGGAACCTGTACTTCGACCATGTCTGATCAAGAAGCGTCTTGCATAGTTTTCTATATTGTGAATGTTACCTTTTTCCTGAATGCATCAGCTCAAAAGCCTCGTTAATTTTGTCAAAAGGCAGCATGTGAGTCACAAATTCATCAACCTTGATCTTTTTGGACATGTATTCAGTCACCAGTTTTGGTACGTTGTCTACACTCTTCCAACCTGAAGGAAGGAAAACATGCCTTGTTTTTTCATTTTCCACCCATCTCAGAAAACTAAAACAACAGCCCTTATACAGGCACTTGTATGATTAGTGTGAAAAGGAACAGAGACAAGTGACATGTTTGTCCCTCCCATGCAGGTCTGCTGGCAAAAGCACATATTATCCAAACACAAACAAGTGTTGAAGAGGAATCTTTCACTAGGTGTTCTAGCATTCAACATTAACAGCAGCCCTCACCTAGTAAAGTGTACACATGGCATGTCTATCAGGCCCCCTACATATCTTTATAACCCAACCCGATAAGGTTTGCATTGCTTGGACAAAGAGCTGTGTGTAATAATTCGAAGTCTGAATGCTTCCATCAATTTCAGCAATTACTGAATTCCCCAAAAAAATAACTGAATGTGGTTTTGAGTTGACAGCAAAAATGTGTATCAAACACTTGCTCCCTTTTTATTTTAAAGGTGTTTATAGCATATTGTCATGTTGGCCCCACAATTTACTTAGTGGTTAAGCAACACAAACATACTCATGTGAGTTCCCATCTCCCCAAAGACCAGGTCCTTTCACTGGACCAAACCTTCACTTGAGGATAAAGCAGTCTCCCGTCCCATTCCATTAGTACTGAGTAGTAAATAGATATATTCTCTCTTCAAAATATGTTAGATATCATATTAATGTGTTAATCTGTACCCTGTCCATAGGAATAACAGATTTTAGAGAGTCTTTATCTTAAAAGCCAACACAGCATTTATGAACAGCCTGTCAACAGCACAAAACTTGCACAAGCAAAACCAAGGGGGCGTGTTCTTTGCAGCTTTAGCCCAGAATAAATTATTTTTATCCCCACAGCACGAGAGAGTTACCTCCAAACGCAGTCCCTTTCCATGTCCGCCCAGTTACTAGCTGGAATGGCCGTGTGGAGATCTCCTGGCCAGCACCAGCCACTCCGACTATCACACTGACTCCCCAGCCTTTGTGGCAGGCTTCCAAGGCAGCCCTCTTCATGGACAGACAGGACAAAACAGAGTGTTTATTGCTAAGGTTTACACTGCCTGGACTGCTAGCACTCCTTTCCCCCAATTAATGAAATCACATCATCATTTAAGGAACAATTAATACACTGAAAATTACATTATATTTTCCATTGGTTGAGATTCCCTTATACTGTGAAAGGTTCACTTTGGACTTTTTATATCCTATCTAGCCTTCAAAGAAGTGACTCTGAACTGCCACTGAGAGCTGGGATAAACTGTAATCACAGACCATATTATCAAAAGCTAGGAATGCTACTGTAATTCCTGAAAAACTAGCCTTACATTTAGTAATATTAAGGCATTTCCAAAGGTGAAATTAGTTACTTGAGAAATTAGGGAAATACTGAGTGATCCCTGAGATTTTACTGTTCATTGCACAATATATTTTATGTGAGTTTTGTTAATTTCAACTATCAGCACAGAGAAACTCAGGATTTTAAAAAAGTTTTAACTGGGGAAAAAACATTTGTAAGTGCCGTTTTCAACCCAAGAAGTTGCAACTGCTTTCATTACATAATTAGGATTGAGTGCAAATTGTCATTTTTAGTCACAGCAGTTATCACTGCTATTAAAAAAAACAATGAGTGTGGCATGTTTTGTGTTAAGAAAGCAGCTGATCTTGCTCTTTAGCTGAGCTGGTCCCTCCCTGTACATGGTCCTGTTGGTCAAGCACTCACCATGACCCCGACATTTCCGATGCACTCAAATGAGTAGTCTACACCACCATCGGTCATCTCAACCAGAACCTCCTGGATGGGCTTCTTGGAGTCTTGGGGGCTGATGCACTCAGTAGCTCCAAACTCCTTGGCTTTAGCATACTTATCCTTGTTAATGTCAATGCCAATGATCTGGGATGCTCCTGCTATTTTGCAACCCATAATAACCGCCAGCCCAACTCCTCCCAAACCAAACACGGCACATGTAGAGCCAGGCTCCACCTAGGAGTAAGAAAGGAATCATGAGCAGCAGAAAAAAATTCATCATTCCAAGAATGAGGAAATGGAAAAGGAAGAGGAAATGCAGATTAAGGAAGCTGTAATAAAAGAAAAAATAGAAGCAAATGTATATGGCTTATATAGTTAAAGACAAGGGAAATTATAAAGAAATTTAATATGTAGGTACTAAGCTTTTTGTTTCGCTTAAAGACTCATGCCCACTCGCCTACCACCTCTGTCTCTGAGACTATCAGAATGACTTGAAGCAAGAGGAATATGAACTGGAACAGTAATTAATCTATAGCTGCTATCAAAAGGGATGCAGAATACTCCACGCGAATTTCTTCCAAAGGGCAAAAGGTTCTTCTAGCCTGATCCTGCCTCCTATGGGGAAGTTAGAAATTCTTAGCTAAACTTCATCAGTTGAAGAGGAAGAAGAAACACAGATTTGGTACATCGCATTTACAGTCCTAATGTAGTCAGTAAGCTGTGTGTGTGCCACAAGCCCAGCCTTCACCTTTGCAGTGTTGACAGCAGCCCCATAGCCCGTGGAGATGCCACAGCCCAGCAGGCACACTTTATCCAGAGGTGCTGCAGCATCTATCTTGGCTACGGAGATATCAGCCACCACAGTGTACTCAGAGAAGGTGCTGGTCCCCATGAAGTGGTAAATCTGCTTTCCCTTGCAGGTGAATCTGCTGGTACCATCGGGCATGACTCCTTTCCCCTGAGTAATTCTTAAGGCAAAGACAGGAAAGTGCAGTCAGAGTTTTAAGCAGCAAATATTCTCACCAGACAGAATCCACAAAGAAGCACAGAGAGGCAGTTGCATACTTGCAGGTTTATATTTTTACCATATCAATAAACCTTGGAGTTCACAGAAGTGAGATGCTAAATTCCTAAAACTTCATGCAGTTAATTCCTCCAGAGAAAAATGGAAAGAAATGGATTTTATTCACATGTTCACTTTGTTAGTTACCAGATGCTAACTGCTTGTGCCACTGTACCCCACACCACTCTCTTGGCCTCCTTCAGGACCCTACCCTTGAGTAGCACCTGTCAGTTATGTCACTGGGCCTTTTTTTGAGTTTGGGAGAATTTTTTCAGAACAGGAGCTGCAAATTTATCTGGGAAGCGGGTGTTAAGGAAAAGAAAGAGCTGTCTGTATGATTTTGTACCACTTGAAACCTTTGGTGTTTACTCCCAAAAGCTAAATTCCCTGAAGTGCTTCCCTTAAATACAGATTAAATATGGAGTCAGAGCATTTATGTTTTCCAACCTGTGGATACAAGGTAGTAGTTTGCACCTTCACATACATGAAAAGAGAGAAACAGTTTTATTTAAGGGAAGAATAGAAATTTTAAGGAAGAGTGGGAAAAAATGAGTAAGTGACTCCTGAAACACCTACTTTCCAGGTCATTAAATGATGCATCAACAGACTTACTCTTCAAAGAAAACTCCGGTCAATTACTTTTGCTAACTACAGCAGGTATACATAGAACAAATACTATAGCATGTGTCAAAGTCACAAACCTTATCTTCTGGCACAGGTTTGTTTTAGGATTCTTACAGAACTTGCACTCTCCACACTGAGGGATGTATAGAGGGATAACAGTGTCCCCTAAGAAAAAAAATATTCTGTGTCTAATTATTGAGTCAAGCAAGGCATTCTGAAAAAAAATGACAGTACTTGATTCTCCTTGTTTTTCTTTGAGTTCACTTAAAACCTTTGCATACTAAAAGCTGTGTATGGTATACAGTGGTATTACAGAGTGCTAGATAAACCACTTTAATCCTGGTTGAGCAGAAAGCCCATCCAAAATTTATCATTCGAGAACAAGTAGCAATGTTACTGTTAAACAAATCAACCCCAAACCAACAGTGAACAACATGACTAAACACTTTAAGCCTTAATTAAACCAACTGATAAAAACTTTAATTTGAAAAGATAAAAACCCCTCAATCCTCTTCCAACTATACACTGACCTGATTTCAAGTAAAAAAATGTTATTCTGGGCTTTTTCAAGCTTTAAATCAAGAGCTCATTGAACAGATTAGTGTTGTGCATGACAGACCACAAAAATCAACACAGGCATACCCCGGAATAAAATATCCTGCAATATGGCCCAATTTGACAGTTGGTCTTCAAATAAAGTAATATCTTCAAGAAAGACAGAAAACTTGTATTTTCTTACCTTTCTTTACTTTTGTTACTCCTTCCCCAACACTCTCTACAATTCCTGCTCCTTCATGTCCCAGGATCACAGGGAAACATCCTTCAGGATCAGCACCACTTAGAGTATAGGCATCAGTGTGACAGACAGCAGTGGCAACTATCTGTGAAGAAATATATAAACTGAGACACCCTGAAGAACAGTAGCACAGATCTAAAGAACTCCCTTTGGTCATAAATTCAAAACAATTGCCGGGTTAAAGTTCTGGCAGCTTTTAGGATATGGGCAACATATTATTAATTCCTGACAAGGCAGTTTTTCTTAGTTTGAAAAAGCAGTCATAACAGTATTTTTATGATTTTTTTATAATTTCCATCAACCAAAATGTGACCCTGAAAGGGGTAAAAGATGACATGTTTTTTCCTATATGAGAAATCAGTGCTCCAGGTCATGTCAAAGTAGTTTAGCATAGCAGATTTGAAGTAAGTTAAGACTTAGAGGCAGAATTACCAGAGAGACCATGCAGAACTCTCTGTACTGCATAAATCCAGCTTAAGTATTCAGCTCTATGCAGAAATCCTGTCCACAGAAATAAATTTCACGTTAATGTTTACTTTTTGGCAGATACAGGCTCCTGGAAAGTCTGGTGAAATCAGAAACATGAGTATAAGGAATCCAAGAGACCAATCCCAGCTCAGCAGCCAGTAGCTTACGGCCTGACTGAATTAAAATCCAGCATGTTACACAGCTGCCACAAATGACAAATTGCTATCCTTCAAACAAGAAAAAGGTGGTCCCGGTTCCCTGAGCATTTTGAGGGAACTTAGTCTGCAACAACTGCAATTGATCAAGATTAGCCTTTATCCTCAGACCAGACTGTGAAATGACTCTAGTAGAAATTAAGTGTTTTTTCATAAAGAGAAGATCTAAATACTGAAATTGTCTTTTCTGTAAAGCCAGCTGAGATACTAATAAACTAATGATATCTATTCAACGTTTCTTCTGTTGACAAACAAACCATTCCTCTTAAATACTCAGTCTCCTAAATTAGAAAACATACAGTTAAGAATTGGTGTAATTACCTTGATACGAACTTCATGAGCTTTTGGTGGAGCAACCTCCACCTCCTCAATAGAGAGAGGTTTCCCTGCCTCCCAGGCAACAGCAGCTTTGCATTTAATAACCTAAAAGACAAGAACAAGAAAAAAAAAGAGGACATCTGTAGTATGGTTCATTTAAAATCCTGTTCAGCCAAGTGAGAAAATAAAAGCAGTACTATTGGCTTTTGGAAAGAATCCCAGATCTGAAATTCATAATTTCAACACAAAGGTTTAATTGCCCCACATTTGCTTTCAGGAATAATGAATAAGCCAAGATCTGAAATTTGGATGTCATTCACTTACTGAGTAAAAAATATAACAAGCCTGGGAGTGCTTGGGAGACACACTGCAGTGAAGTGAGCAACATGAGTGGAAAGGCTGCATAATAAAAATGGTGGTTTAAAATCAAAGACTGCCATTCATTTCAGATATGTTCATTAAACCCAGCATTTGAAGTTGGAAAGTTCAGAAAGGAAACTGTGGAGACCTGCATCAAGAGTGAAAATTTCCTGTTCCTTATCAGGATGGTTTCTAAGTAGGATTCCAGCAAGGAGATGTGTGTGTGCAGCTGACACGCAGAGCCCCCAGGGATGCAAAGGGACCAGAGGGACTTTGCTATAAGGCTCTAACACCTCTGCAGTGGCCACAGGGATCACTGTTTGCAAGTCTTCATTCACTGCTCTCAGCGCTATGACAAATCCTGCTCTGCAACCACACCTAAACATCCCGGGAAGCTTTTCAGTCCCAGTGGTGCAGAGCCTGGCTGAAAGAGCAGGATTTCTGCATCTGTGAACCCTATTAACAGGTACATGCATGCAACTGACTGAGAAAATCAGCAGGCTTTATAGCCATACACTCTAGAGCAGCTTCAGGATAAGCATCTGGATTACCTTTAGAGGTTGGTTTCATGAAGATGACAAGGTCTAAACCCCAGTGCTGTTAGAAGTATAAACCAAAAGAGGAACATGACATTTTGTATGTTTAAAATAGCTGTGCTGTTCCCATGGAATGCTTGAAAGAAAGAGGATTAATGTAAATTCCCAAGACCAGAAAGAAATACAGTCACTCAGCCCTTCTGAAATTTCTCTTGCTGGAAGAAACCACAGTGCTGAGACCACCTTTTGAGCTTGCCAGGTCTGATTGATCATGTGTGCTCAGAAAAGAATGGCTAGTCTATGCCTTTCTGCAGTACTTCTGTTGTACAATAAACAGTACCAGGCTTTGCCAGAGCCAGTTAAAATCCTCACTGTACCTGTAATAGCAGAACTTAGATACTTCCCTTGGCCTACATTTGGTAAAATAAATACTACAGATGCAAAAAGCTTTGTAACAGAAAACAGGTACCTATTCCAACAGCCAGCAGCAGTCTAAATTAGACAGAAACACCCCTAACTAGAACAACAAAATCTTCTTGTCCTGCTTTTCAATACCAGGGTAAATATTACAAAAAGGCATGGAATGTGCCACAGTAACTAACTGTGGAATCACAGCGCCAGCGGTCATAATCTCTAAATCTACCGAAGATTTTGCCAGAAAATCTAAATTCAAAGCACAAAGTGCAAGAGGAGCCATCATTCAGTAAATCATTTACTGGTTTTCAATCCATCCCCTCATCCTCCCTCCATTAAGTCATCACTTGTTGCATTGGAGACTGCGCACTCCTAAAATTTGATTTCCACAAGCTTAAATACAAAATTAAAGACAGAGAGGAAGAAAAAAGCATCCTCACAGGATAAATTCTAATAATCTAAAACTAACAGTACACATCTTGAAGCACATTTTGAAATACTAATTTCTGGTTCAGTTCATACAGCCACAAAGGCCTTTGGACTAGTCAGAGTGGATATCAGGAAAGCCCCATCTTCTTCTGCTCTTTTATTATTCATAACTTTCCGCTGTTGCTTTGCTGAAAATCTTGAAGCCAACTGGAAATAAAACCCCAAATACCAACTTCCAGCAGTTCCTAATTTCCTCTATTACCATGCTGGAGCACAGCCGTTGGATTGCATGTGGCTATGAACACGATCAGCTATCTCAGTCGGGATGTGACAGAAGCTGCTCCAAACCCAGTGCCAGCCTGGAGCAGCTTAAGCGTCCGGCCAAGCGCAGCCACCGAGCCCGCTAGGGCTCCGGGCACTGACCGCCTGTGCACAATTCGGAGAAATATTGGCAGAAGGTCTGGGCTATCGCGCTGCTCCCAAAGCAATGCAGCAAAGTGCCAGGCAATGGCTTTGTGAGCAGGCAGGGTCTTGTTTTACCCCTTCTTTCCAGCCGATTCGGTGGCACCTGCCCGAAGCCCACGGGAAACTACGCAAGCTCAAGGTCTTGTGCTTGTTCCTCCACCTCCGTGACCCAAAAGCGGCCGGAGCGCAGCCCTCAGANTCGTCCGCCTCATCCTGCCCCGTGCGGGACCCTCCGCCCGCCCCCGGGCGACCTTCCCGCCGCAGAACGCAGACGCTCACCCCACTCGCCATCGCGCACAGCTACGGATCCCAGCGGAAGGGGAAGGGGAACCCGCCTCCTCCGCTGCCTCCCTCCCCGCCTNGAGCAGGCAGGGTCTTGTTTTACCCCTTCTTTCCAGCCGATTCGGTGGCACCTGCCCGAAGCCCACGGGAAACTACGCAAGCTCAAGGTCTTGTGCTTGTTCCTCCACCTCCGTGACCCAAAAGCGGCCGGAGCGCAGCCCTCAGATACACACGAGGGTCCAGTACAACACACGGCGGGGAGCAAACGCATGTTTTCCTTCCCAGTCCTGCAAATTCTCACAACGGGAGCCTCCCACGCCTAAATAGCGGCACCGACTCCGCCGCACGCCTCACACGCGTGGGGGCCGGAGTGCGGAGAAGCCCGGACAAGCCCCACGGCCCCGGCCCTCGGCAGTGCTGGGGCG
>VXBR01004472.1:499478-509869 GCA_013400215.1 Cisticola juncidis
GTGGATGAATTTTGTCCTGAGAGGAGCCTTTGATGATGTGGCAGGGAGGACAGGTGCTGAAGTGCCACCTACCATAGTGTCCGGGTGCCCGATGGCCTCAAAGGAGTAGTCCACACCCTGCCCGGTCATCTCAGTGAGCACCTGCTGGATGGGCTTCTTGAAGTCTCGAGGGTTGATGCAGTCGGTGGCTCCCATCTGCTTGGCCTTGGCAAACTTGTCCTTGTTGATGTCCACGGCAATGATGCGGGAAGCTCCAGCTGCCTTGCAGCCCATGACAGCAGAGAGGCCAACTCCTCCGAGGCCGAAGACGGCACAGGTGGAGCCTGGTTTTACCTGCACAAGTGGGACCCTGTGAGTCTCCAGTGGGAGCAGGAGCAGGAGGAACAGGAGGAGCAGGAGCAGGAGCAGGAGCAGGAGGAGGTTTGATTTGCACAGGATTGATGAGGTTGTGAGGGTGGCTGTGGGGTGCTTGACATGCCTAAATACCAACCTTGGCTGTGTTGATGGCAGCCCCATAGCCTGTGGAAAACCCACAGCCGAACACACAGACTTTGTCCAGAGGTGCTGCAGCATCTATCTTGGCAACGGCATACTCTGGGACCACGGTGTATTCTGAAAAGGTGCTGACCCACAGGAAGTGGTGGATCTGCTTCCCTTTGCAAGAGAAGCGACTGGTCTTGTCTGGCAGCAGATTTTGTAGTTCAGAGAAACTGTGGGGATATAGAAACATTTGTATTTGATTGACTAAGGATGTCAGATTTGTCATAAAGTCAACCCCATGTAGGTGTAGGGAACGCAAAGAAAACTCACTGGGACTTCTGGCAGAAGTTGGATTCAGGATTCTGGCAGAAGCTGCATTCCCCACACTGAGGATGGCAAAGTGGGATGACTTTGTCACCTGGAAGAAAACAATATCCCATGTTGGTTGTCTCTGAGGATGCTGCCTATGTGAGAGCTGATTCCTTGGCATGTGTTTGTGTGTGTGTCAGTTACCTGGTTTCATAGAGGTCACTCCTTCTCCAACGCTTTCCACAATTCCAGCTCCTTCATGGCCAGGGATAATTGGGAATTCTGCTTTGGGAAAGCAGCCTTGCAGAAGGTGTTCGTCTGTGCGACAGATGCCTGCGGCCACAAGCTATTTGGGGAGGAAAAGGTAAGTGTCCTGGCATCTATCTTACTCAGTTTGTGGAAGCAATTTTCTCGGGGATGTTATGATGCCCCCTCAGTCAGTGCTGATGCTCCATGGCAGCACACTGAGCCCATGCTGGGCTTTCTCCTTCTGCTCACTCTGAGTGCTCCTTGTGGCTTTCCTCTGCACTGAGCTGGAGGTGGATGTGGAAGGGAGGTCCCTACCAGGGCCCGGTCCAGCAGAGCAAGGGCTGGAGCCAGGAATTCCTATGTACCAGCTTAGGCAATGATTACTCTGATAAGGAACCCCTGGCATATGGTGCATTTGAGCCAAGGCAGCTCTGGACAATTAAAGCTTCTAAGAGGACACAGATCCCTGAGTTATACTAAAGGTATAACCACAAAAAGAGCAATTCCCACAAGGAAGGAAGAAAAAGTTATTGAAATGTATTTTTACCTTGATCCGGACTTCCCCAGCCTTTGGGGGTGCAACTTCCACCTCCTCAATAGAGAATGGTTTGCCTGGGGCCCAGGCGACAGCAGCTCTGCACTTGATAACCTGGAATCAGCGGAGAGGATTACATTGCATGGGAACATTTTCCTTTAACACACGGCTGGGGGAAGTCATCCTGCAATCACCTGAACTCAAGGTCGTCAAACTTGGTGATGCTCAGCTGCACCTGAAACCAAGTGATGCCAAATAAACTGGCCTAGTTTAAGGTCTGAGGAAACCATGCTTGCGGTTTGTCACCCAAGGAGTATCAGGGAATCCTTGGAAAATTATTGGGTTTTGATGGCTTTGGTGGATTTTTCATAGTATTCCCTGTATGTTACTGGCCAGACTGTGCTGTCATGGGGATTGTGGACCCCACCTAGTGGAAATGCCTATGGAGAGCTTTGATGTGAGCTCTGTGACACACTGAAGGTGAAGGTGAGTGAGAGGGATTATAAATTGCCCCAGTCTGATAGGCAACAGCAGAATTCTTTCCCTTACTAAGGTTTGATCTGTGTGTGACATGGCCCAAACCCTTCCCCAGTCAACTCAAAGCAGTTTGGCATCAGCAAAATGGAGCGTGCAGCTTGAAAAGGGTATTGCCATGGACCAGCTGAGTGCAGGAGATGAGTGGCTGAAGAGGCCACCACTGAAGAGCTACGTTTGCTGCCAGAGCAGGAGCACAGAGTGGGATTGACCAGGAGGGTGCTTTTCAGAGCAGCTCAATTCCATATTTTGTCTCCTGAGCAGCTGGGCAGGACAGAGGGGGAATGCACTACCTAATGCAGGTATGGACATGTGCAATTGTCCGAAAGCAGCATCTGGTGAAATTCACAGGTGTTTGGAAGAGGTGAGGGAGTGAGGTCAGAGGAAAGAGGGCATGCAGAGTGGTGTGCAGGCTGAGGCTTTTGCAGCGGATTTGCCAAGAGCAGGGCACCTCGGGAAGAAGGATGGGAAATGTGAGTGCCTTACTTTTCCTGCAGTGGCCATGTGGTCTTAGGAGAGCTGAGTCTGTCGCTGTCTCAGGCAGGAGGGAAGCTGCTGCCTCGGTGTGTTGCAGAACCCGCAGGCGTGGAGCGGGAGTCGCTGGAGAGCGCTGGTTAATGTGTGTCCGATGCTGGATGCTAAGGAGCTCAGGGAGTGCTGAGGGGAGGAGCTGGATAGCGGCAGGGAGTTGGATGGGGGCAGAAGTCCTCCAGGGAGGCTTTTATTAGTGACTGCCCTTGGGTCATTCTTTGCCCTCCCCACCCTAAAGGTTCAGAGAGCTCAGAAAGATTGGTTTATTTCCACCGTTTTTTTCTGGGGTTGTGGAGGGAGGAGATCTGCAGCACTGCTCAGGCTTCCTTGGAGTCCTCTTTTTGCCAGGTTGGAGCATTTGACCTGGTGGCCATTCACACCAAGATATTTGCAAAGAGGTTAAAAATTAAAAAAAACCCAACAAAATGTCTGTGAAATTGTGGTGTGGTGGACAAAGACACATGTCGTCCTGGGTTGAAGCTTTACTGTCTGTGTCATTGCTGCTATTTACACCAGAGCAGTAAGGGCAGAATGTGTCAGAAGAGGATATTTTTTTTTTCCCTAAGGACACTTTCGGTTGACTTTGGTGTAGTGAGGTTTATACGTGGGTTCACACCCCCTTGGGCTCTTCATGTTCCCCCAGAGCTGTTTTGTGCTGAGGCATTGGACAAGGTGATATATTGCAGGGACTGGATGAGCTAGAGCTTGTTGGAGGACCAGGCTAAGATGAGCACCGAGTGTGATGTAATCCCCACAGTTAGAAAGAAATTTTCCTTCCATGTGGCTGAGAGGACCTTTTTGCAAACCTAAGGAAGAGGATAATTTCCTGGAAGATTGCCACTAATGACATAAACCCCCTTTTGGATCACTAGCCATTTAGAATGCTATAATGAGGAGAAGTTAACTCTTTGGCTATTGAGAAAGATTATACATACATACATATATATACATATATATAAAATCAAAAGACACCTGTTGATATTTGGATTAGCAAAAAGGATTAGATGTGATCAGAAAAAAAGATGTAGCGTTCATGAATCAGGAGGGCATTACTCTGTAGACTCAAGCTTGGCACACTCAGCTCTACAGTTGATTCACATGTCCTTCACCTAATCACCAAATGTCTTGGGTTGGAAAGGACCTCAAAGATCATGTCGTTCCAACCCCCTGCCATGGGCAGGAACACCTCTGACTAGACAAAATTGCTCGTAACCACACTGCAGTGGCCTTGAATGCTGCAAGGGATGGGGCATCTGCAGCTTCTCCTCAGCCTGTTCCAATGTTACAGCATTCTCACAGTAAAGAATTTCTTCCTAATATCTGATCCTGTTATCCTATCAGGTCACCCACCGGTGTAGTGATGGGGTTTTGTTCAGGTTGTTAAGTTATGGTTTGCTCCTGTTACCCCCCCTGCCCCCATGTCTGGTTTAACTTGGGGTTTACCCCAGGTTTTCCCCTCCTTGGTCCCTTTGTCCCTCTCTCCTGACCATGCCCTGTATTGACCTGAGCCAATCACTTGTCTATCACCCTTTCTGCCCCCCGGTTATAGGTCAAGTGCAGGACCCTGCCCGTGCTCTCTCTCCTGTGCCATCTGGAAGAATAAACATCTGAGTGAGCCTTTTCTAATTCCTTGTTCCGAGCCTTGTCACTACAAAGACCACTGCCGCAGAGACAGCCTGGTCTGCGCCATCTCTCGGACTGCTGCATTCCAGGAGCAGTACTTCTGGCACCAGGGCCGGAGTTTTGAGCTAGCTGGGTCTCACTGGCCCATTGATGACACACCAGATGTTGTTGAGAGAAAATACGGCTCTTCTCCAGGATTTTCATGTGCTTTCCCGTGCCTTGCAATCCTCACTTCAGCCTGAAAGTGGGCTGATTTAAGTGCTCAGCCAAAACCAAAATGACTCTGTAGGCTGTTCAGACAGACCCACATTACAGAACCCCAGGGACACAGATTACTTGGCTTTGATTCCTGTTCTGTTTTCTGCATTGCACAAGAGCTGGAAAGCAATTCCTGTGGACAAACGCTGTATGGCTGATATCTCATGTGGTTGGCAGTGCTTGAAGTTGAAACCAACAAATTTAAGAAGTCCTGTAACAGAGAGTGAAATCATTCACCTGTTCCTAGATAGCATTCCATACATACAGCTTATGATTTCATCTCACACATAAGGACATAAATATGCTAATTGTGATGGCATTTCATGGCTCTTAAGACGTGTCGGCTATCTGCTGTTGAGTGTATAACCTATACAATGGTTGTAAAAAGATCTTTCAACTGTGTACTGTTATTTTTTCTTAAAACATCCATGTCATACTCTAGTCCACCAGCAAACCCACCACTGATGTGAAGACAACATAGGTTTGAGAATTGCTGTCTGCCCTGCTTACGGTTGTTAAGTGCCATGGGGAGCTGGCACCTCTGCAAAACATTTGAAATGTATTTAATTATTGCAGGGAGTTGATACTGAGATCCCGTTGCTATGCAGCTTTTGGTGTACATTTCAGACAGGAGGTTGTTGTTGTTTTCTTCTTATCCAGGTAATAGAGGGAAAATAAGATCAAACTTGTATGTCAGCAAGCATGGATTTAATGATTAACTTTTTAATGGCAGATCCTGTGTATCTACATTTTACAGTATGTGCTATCCTGACTTGCCGTATATATTCACTTATTTTATAAGTTTTAATAGCTGATCTGTGAGGTCAAATGTTAGTATACACAGACACAGACCTCAAGGTGTCTTCATCTTGGTAGTCAGTTTTCTGTCCCCCGCTTTGTGTTCTGGTTGTTTGCTGCCTGTATCAAAGTGGTGGAAAGATGGAAGACTATATGACAGAAATCTCTGTGGAACAGATGCTGAAATGCACTTATGAGGGCTAAGTACAAATCTTATCTTTTCTGCTGCCTGCAGCAGGCTTCAATAATCTTTAGATAAAAGTTAGAGCCCGATACTAGTGCCTTTATTAATGACTCAGCATTACATATCTATTACGGAGTGTTATAAATGTTAGTCAATTCCAAATTAATAAATACTTTTGTTAATTATCAAGAATTAACAAAACAAAATTTAGAATAATCCAACAATTGGAAATTCAGTGTGGGGTCCCAGGATCGGCATTGGGTAAACCTTAGCTACGACCTCTAGTGCACCATAACTCCCCCGTTCACAAATCCAGTCTGTTTGGGGTTTCCTTATATACAGTTTATTTAGCTGGGGACAGAGAGTATTTCTCCACATCTTCTTTGTCCTCCATCTTTTCCTTCATATTCATAAGAATTTATCTCTGCCATCCCCGTCTGTTGAATGGGTCTTCCGAGGGAAAATGAATATTAATTCAGTTTCTCGGAATCGTGAATGGAGAGGCGTTCCTCAGATAGTGAGGCAAGATCCATATAGTTCCTAATAGCTGGATTGTTCACAGTTCCACCACCCAAGAAGACCCATCTCTCTCCGGATCCACCTTCTTTTCTATTGCTTATTTTGTATTTCCCATTTCCAGCAGGGGTATTGTTCATCCCAAATTCCTGGCAGAGGCACTTGTCCATCCTAAAAATCTGTCTGTCCCAAGCCCGACTGACTTTCTCATTTTATTTTACAGAACATTTCTTAATTTATATTTTATATACACAATAAACACAAAATATCCCGTGTCATTTATCACAAGAGGAACTGGGCACCTGTTTCAGAGACCATTTTTGCATTCTACTGTGAAGGACAAACTAGATTTCCTAGCTGGTATGGCTTTGCATTTGTTAGGAGTATTAATGATTCACTATTCTATAAGATGCACTGGTGCTTTAATTTCCATTAGAACAGAAATATTGTGTACCTTGTACAAAATGAAAGTGGATTTAGGCAAATGAGGTAAGGAAAGTGGAAGTTAGATCCACCCTGAGATACTGTACATAGCAGGTCTATTAAAATGAACAATTGATTTTGTTCACCCTAGTGAAGGAGAATGGCTGAGGGGAAAACATTAAAATAGAGGACTCTTACAGCAATTGCTGATTTTGAGTCCATGCTATCATAGAATGATGGAATATCTCAGTTTGGGTGGGACCATCAGAATCATAGCCTTGCCTTTTTTTCTTTTTTTGGTGCTCAGAATTAATTCCTTTGTCAGACCAGCTGTGGTCATAGTCTATCCTACAGAATTTCACTCTGCAATATAAGGAGGAGTTTTACTGTATGATTTCTGATAGCCTTAGGTATAGCACCTCTAGCACCCACATTTATATGTGTTGGGACATAAATGCACATGTAATGCTGCTTTCCCATTACAGTCTGTAAATTTCTCTGAGATCATTCCAAGACCAAAACTAGACCAGGACAAAAGCCTTCAGACTAAGATCAGGATCTAAACAGGACAAATACGAATTAAAGAAGGAAAAATTAGGAGAGAATAGTACAGAGTAAAGTAATAGGTCTATCGTAGACACCCATGGTGACATCTACATTATTTGTTTGCCCCTTGATTCTCACCCAGAGGCTCTTAACTCCATACAGCTCCATTACAACTCCATACAGCTCTTCTGTTACATACAGTGCTTTTGTCTGCCCTTGCAACTCCATACAGCTCTTCTGTTACATACAGTGCTTTTGTCTGCCCTTGCCTCTTCTGCCCCACCTTTCCCTCCTGAAGAGCCTGTAACAATCCGACAGGGTACACCAGTCACAGGACTTGTCCCAGCAGTTTCATTTATGCCAACGACATCAAGTCTCTGGCACCAGGCAAAAGCTTACAGCTCAGCATTGGTTGTTCCTCAAGCTGCATTCATTGGTATGAAAACATTTCCACGTGTGGTACTTTGTAACCAACACTTGTGAAGCAGATTGAGGGATCTCATTAGTGCTCTGTGATGAATGATGTGGGATAATTTGTGTTTATAATGTATGTGTAATATAAACCAAGATGTGCTCTTTAAAATAAATGGTAAAAATCATTTAAGCTTGGGGATAAACAGATTAGAGAATTGAAAATTACTCTGCCGGGAACCTGGGAATGGGACTGAATTTACAACAGAAAGGAGGAAGATCCGAGGAAGATGGGTCTTCTCCAGAGATGGAACTGAGAATGACCCAACCATTACTACCGATATGGATCTCGCTCCACCGTCTGGGACACGCATCTCAATGCATGATTCCCAGAAATTGTATTTAATATTCATCTCCCCTCAGAAGAACCATTCAACCAACTCAATGGTGACGATGGATCTACATGAATATGAAGAAAAACTGAAGGGACAAAGAGAGTATGAAGTAATACCCTGTCCCACAAAAAACGGTATATAAACAGGACTCACAAAACCAAAGACGTGAACAGGAGAGCTACAGTGCGATAGAGGCCTCAGCTAAGGTTCACCCAGTGCCAATCCCAGGTCTCAACACCGATTCTTTGATTTGTTGGTTTACCCGAAACTCTGTTCATTGATTTTTTAAAAATTAACAAAATCATGTATGAATTTGGAATTAGCTTTACCTTTATAACATGCTCCCTTCCTCAGGTTTGGGCATACAGTGCCATTGTTCATCACTGGCCAGCCTGGTATTTTCCCATTCCCATTTTCAGACTAGTTTAAAGCTCTGTCCATGAGCCCTGCTAGCTTCTGTGCTAGAACTCCTTTTCCTATCTGAGAAAGGCTCATGCTGTCAGATGTCAGTAGACCAGGTGTTGAACAGATCAACCCACAGTCAAAAAAACCCAATTTTTTTTGCTTACACCACCCTCGGAGACATGCTGATCCATCTGTCTATTCCTACCAGTATAGTTCCTTGTTACAGACAGGTCAAGGAAATCACTACCTTGATTGCACTAAATTGAATGCACTGTGTCAGATGAGTTTGTTTATAAACCTTTATTAGTAAAAGCATATTCTTGAGAGGACATCCTCCTGGATCTTGTCCAGGCACAGCAGGAGCAGCAGTGTCAGCAGGACTGGTGAGTTCCTCATTCTGTTCTCCTTGTGCCCACAAGGAGATGCTGCTTGAGGAGGGCCAGGCCAGGAGAGGATCTGCTGCATGGTGCCTGCACTCGGCTTCCTTGTCTGTGTCCTTCAGAAGAGCAGGACAGTGCGGATACTGAAAAAGTGGAAGGGAAGGGAGGGTTTGCTGCAGCTCAGGAGAAGGCAGCGGGGCAGGCAGGTGTGCCTGGAGACCGGCCTCTTCTGTGTCATCCAGCCTCTTCCTGAGTGAGCTGCATGAGGCTTACAGCAGTGGGGCAGCCTTCAAATCCCTGCTGAGGGGAACCTCTCGGCCACAGAATCTGTGCTGAGGTGAACCTGGAGCAGGAGGATTCGCTGTGCTGAACATGGGCTCTTCACTCTGGGCTGGGGCAGTTGTTGCCACCACTCAGCTGTGAGGCCCTGCATGCTCAAAAGGCTCAGGTGGTCTTTGGGAAGCCAGTGTTGCATGCTGTGCCAGTTTTAGTTTTAGGAGGAGGTGTTGAGGTTTACTGAACCTCACTCCTGCTGGTCAAGCTCTCACCTTTTTCCTGCGTGTAGCAACTCAAGTCCCTCGTTCAGTTTGGCGAATGGCAGCATGTGCGTGATCAGCAAATCTGAATTGAATTTCTTCTCCAAATAGCTGGAAACTAATTTGGGAATACATTCTCTCGTCTTCCAGCCTAGAAACAGGAGAAAGCATCTGCATAAATAATGGGAGAAAGGCAGTTTTGGTAAGGTAGTGTTACTGTGAGGGTAAGAACAGAGTAACCAGTACTGGTGCCAGACTCCAGTGAGAGATTTTCTGCTCTTTAGGATGAGTGGGTTGCTGTGTGAAACAGGTGGGGGTTTATTTGGATGTGTGATGCTAATGTTCAGTACAGGCAGTGCAATGCTCCTCTTTAGTTGTCTTCTACTTGAAAAACCTCTTTTACTATGACTTGTGTTGGGGATTAGATTTGTTCGTTGTTTTTTTAAATTTTCTTATAGAATTTTTCCCCATGAGTTGTTAGAAGATGAATTGCTGAGTCTTTGACTGAAACAAAGACGTGGCCAAAGGAGATTGTATCACTGGGCTAACCTATTGTTTTTGGGTGTCTGGGAGTTTTCTCTCAGAGGGGCAAGATAACGCCAGCTTTGGGAAAGGTAAACGAGCTGGGGGGCAGTTGCTCTCTCTTGCTCTGGGCATTGGGGAGGACAGTCAGGCTTCCCCTCGCTGCAGGAATAATTCACAGCTATCACTCTGTCATCCTGGGAAATCTATCGTCACCTGCTTGTGTACCCAGGAACCCTGAGCTCGCCTTCTCCAGCCCTGCCCCCACCACTGCTGCTTCTTCGGAGCTTTGAGGCTCTCCTGCTACTCTGTAGCCCTTCACTGTCCTGCTCTGCCTGGACATCCCTGTCACCCCTGCTGCTCCAGCTACCAGCACAGTGCATCTGATCTCATCCACCAGCCTGGGACTTCCCACCCTTCCAGCTTGGCCTCTGGGAGTCCTGCAGGGGCACCGAGATCAAACTGTCCTGGGCTTTTGTGAAAGAAAGCCCTCAAGGTTCCTGGCTCTGTTTATTATTAATGCTGTAGTTGCTGTTTGTTTGTTGTTTTGTCATATATACTAGTAAAGAACTGTTATTCCTATCCCCATACCTCTGCCTGAAAGCCCTTTCAGTTTTCTAAATTAGAATAATTTGGAGGGAAAGGATTTGAATTCTCCATCTCTAGGGAAATCCTGCCCCCTTCCTAGCAGACACCTATCTTTCAAACCAAGACAACTTGTCAACAGCCGCGGAAGGGAAAGCTGAAATATTTAGA